>WNWK01001892.1:0-242419 GCA_009830355.1 Cherax destructor | reverse complement strand
TATACACTTTATAGAAGTTTCAAGATTTCATTACATTGAGCATAAATTAGGAGACAAACCATATCACGGGTGGGGTTCGAACCCGCGGTCAGAGAGCCTCAAAACTCCAGACCGTCGAGTAAGCCACTGGGCCAGCTAGCTTCAACTAGGTATATTTCTACACCATAGGAAGGTTAGCATAGGCACCACTGTGGACACAGTGGTGCCTATGCTAACCTTCCTATGGTGTAGAAATATACCTAGTTGGATGAATCTTATTGAAGCTAGCTGGCCCAGTGGCTTACGCGACGGTCTGGAGTTTTGAGACTCTCTGACCGCGGGTTCGAACCCCACCCGTGGTATGGTTTCATGAGTCATGTAGTAGGAGAGAAACGGAATATGGTACACATTCTGCAGGTAATTAAAAAAAAAGTGTGAGGAAAACTTTAAACTATAAGCAAATTTTATTGACAAATGTTGCAAAAAATATTTGAGAAAACGTTTTGGAACCTTAGAGAATACAAACATTCTAAATGGGAAACAGTTCGGTTTTTGATCTTCAAATTCATATATACTAAATCTATGAAGTTATTAAGACAGAGTTATGAAAATTGTTCAGGAGAAAAAAGCATGGGAAGATTGTATATGTACTTACATTTTAAGAAAGACTAATTTGGAAGCTGCAAAATATAGGAGGAATAAAAGGTAAATTGTAATAATGGATGAAAAACTTTTTGTTTAAGATGCAAAAGCGAAAACGTGTGTAGGAAGAAGCCAGAAGTAGTGCCACAAGGATCTGTACTGGCACCAAAATTGCTTTTAATATATGAACGACTTACAAGAAGAAATAAAAAGATCCATATGAATATTTTGGCTGACGATGCAAAATTCCTTGTAAAGTAACAACTAAAACTGATTGTAAATCACTACAAGACGACTTGAATAAATTGAGGATAGAGAGT
The DNA here is from genome assembly GCA_009830355.1 of Cherax destructor. Classification (NCBI taxonomy): domain Eukaryota; kingdom Metazoa; phylum Arthropoda; class Malacostraca; order Decapoda; family Parastacidae; genus Cherax; species Cherax destructor. The sequence goes on along the minus strand of WNWK01001892.1, from coordinate 241,478 downwards.
GATAGATGGATGATACAATTTAATATAGATAAATGTCATGTAACTGAAGTGGGGGAAAACGAAATCAGGACACACGAAGGATACACAGTGTGATAAGGAAACAAATAATGAGACAGAGAAATAATGAGACAGAGATGACTGAAGAGTTATTATTAATACAACATTGTCACCAGATTATATAAACTAACTTTGTGAGATGTTCATATGTTACACTGGCAAATTACATATATTACTTTCAATAATATGGAGAAAGGCTGTTTACAACATACATTAAAATATACAAACAAAACACACAGATAAAAAGTCCGAGGAACTACGAAAGAGAACCAGATTTAAAAACATGAGTTATAATGAAAGGCGGAAATATTAAAGATACTGACGATGGCTGGGAGGAGGAGACATGATAAACACATATAAGGTCATAAAATGACATGAAAGAGATGACGATTTCTTACCACCGTCAACAGAGCTGAGCTAACAAGAAGTAAAAGCCACATTTGTAAATTGAGGACAATGTGAAGTGGAAGAGGCAACAGAATGACGTAAGTGGTAAAACAATTATGTGATAAACAAAGTGCTGAAGACACCACGAGAACTGTTTCTGTAGGTTCTTATATGTAATTAGACACACAGGCACACGCACACACGCACACAGATGTCACACAGCAACAAGGGATCACAATTGGAAGTTGAAGACTCAGATGAGTCACAGGGATGTTAGGAAGTATTTCTTCAGTCACAGAGTTGTCAGGAAGTTTAATATTCTGGAAAATGAGGTAGTGGAGGCAGGATAAATATATAGCTTTAAGTGACCCAGTAGCGACCAATGAAGAGGCGGGCCCAGGAGCTATGACTTGACCCCTGCAACTACAATTAGGTGAGTACGCAGACACGCATACATACACAGACACAGACACACACACTCACACACACTCTCTCACACACACACACACACACACCTGGTACACTCACTCTCCCCGTTGACCGTATGATTTATAAAGAAGTAACCTCACATGCTACACTTCACCCCTAACTCAACTTAAAACTGCATCCTTCGGGAGTGCCACTCTTGCCTAACATGTCCCTCCACTCTTTTACACACCAACATAGTTACACAAGTTGATCGAAGTGCAGAGGAGTTGGCACACTGCCCAGACGCTCTCCTGATCGTATTTCCAGGTCGATGGATATCATGAGTGCCATCCCATTGTGTACACGGAAATGACTCAATTGAAGGAAGGTAGGGCGTGTTCCCTGCTTGTTGATGGCCTGCAGCAGCGTAGCAACAATACTAATGTTGTTTTATCTAACGTTTGTGTCGGTTGATTGAATTTATTCTCCTGTCGTTTTGTTCCTCTCAGTTGCGTCCACTTGTAGTGTTCGTTCTCTGGACGGACGTCACAGCTGGTTGCTGGCTCGTCGCTCTTTAGGTGTGTGATGGTATGTCGTTGCCCACGTCTGATATATCAAATGTTTTTAATACCCCCTTAACCCACCTGCCACCCTCTTCCTCCCTGACAGGTCGAGTCCTGCTTCTGCCTTGCTAATCAACCATTGATGTAGCCAGCCAAGCAGATCGGACACTGAGTCCACTGGCTGGTCGGGCCCTGTCTAACCAGGCTGGTCTGGCCAGGCCGTTACCTGGTAGGTCCGGCCAAGTTGCTCTCTCGCTGATCTGGCAATACTTTCATCCCTAGGCGGGTATGACCCTGCCACCACTAGTATATCGGATCTTCACGCCCCCTAATAGGTTGGGCCCTTAACCCCCTAGCAGGTCGAACCATGATGCTTCTTAACACCCTAGCAGGTCGAGCCTTGATGCTTCCTAACACCCTAGCAGGTCGAGCCTTGATGCTTCCTAACACCCTAGCAGGTCGAGCCTTGATGATTCCTAACACTCTAGCAGGTCGAGCCTTGATGATTCCTAACACTCTAGCAGGTCGAGCCTTGATGATTCCTAACACCCTAGCAGGTCGAGCCTTGATGCTTCTTAACACCCTAGCAGGTCGAGCCATGATGCTTCCTAACACCCTAGCACGTCGAGCCTTGATGATTCCTAACACCCTAGCAGGTCGAGCCTTGATGCTTCCTAACACCCTAGCAGGTCGAGCCTTGATGCTTTCTAACACTAAAGCAGGTCGAGCCTTGATGCTTCCTAACACTCTAGCAGGTCGAGCCTTGATGATTCCTAACACTCTAGCAGGTCGAGCCTTGATGCTTCCTAACACCCTAGAAGGTCGAGCCTTGATGCTTCCTAAAACTCTAGCAGGTCGAGCCTTGATGATTCCTAACACCCTAGCAGGTCGAGCCTTGATGCTTCCTAAAACTCTAGCAGGTCGAGCCTTGATGATTCCTAACACCCTAGCAGGTTGAGCCTTGATGCTTCCTAACACTCTAGCAGGTCGAGCCTTGATGCTTCCTAACACTAGCAGGTCAAGCCTTGATGCTTCCTAACACCCTAGCAGGTCGAGCCTTGATGCTTCCTAACACCCTCGCAGGGCGAGCCTTGATTATTCCTAACACCCTAGCAGGTCGAGCGTTGATGCTTCCTAACACTCTAGCAGGTCGAGCCTTGATGCTTCCTAATATCCTAGCACGTCGACCCTTGATGCTTCCTAACACCCTAGCAGGTCGAGCCATGATGCTTCCTAATACCCTAGCAGTCAAGCCTTGATGCTTCCTAACACCCTAGCAGGTCGAGCCTTGATGATTCCTAACACCTTAGCAGGTCGAGCCTTGATGCTTCCTAACACCCTAGTAGGTCGAGCCTTGATGTTTCCTAACACCCTAGCAGGTCGAGCCTTGATGCTTCCTAACACTCTAGCACGTCGACCCTTGATGCTTCCTAACACCCTAGCAGGTCAAGCCTTGATGCTTCCTAACACCCTAGCACGTCGACCCTTGATGCTTCCTAACACCCTAGCAGGTCAAGCCTTGATGCTTCCTAACACCCTAGCAGGTCGAGCCTTGATGCTTCCTAACACCCTAGCAGGTCAAGCCTTGATGCTTCCTAACACCCTAGCAGGTCGAGCCTTGATGCTTCCTAACACTAGCAGGTCGAGCTTTGACGTCCCTTAGCAGGATGGAATCTGGAGCCCCTTGGCTGGCTGTCACTTGTAATTTTGTAATATCCAATTTTTTTATTCTATTCTGGTAGTGGGGATATACTAGTCAGGTGTCCCGGGAAGGGGACATACTAGTCAGGTGTCCCGGGAAGGGGACATACTAGTCAGCTGTCCTGGGAAGGGGACATACTAGTCAGGTGTCCTGGGAAGGGGACATACTAGTCAGGTGTCCCGGGAAGGGGACATACTAGTCAGCTGTCCTGGGAATGGGACATACTAGTCAGGTGTCCCGGGAAGGGAACATACTAGTCAGGTGTCCCGGGAAGGGGACATACTAGTCAGGTGTCCTGGGAAGGGAACATACTAGTCAGGTGTCCCTGGAAGGGAACATACTAGTCAGGTGTCCCGGGAAGGGGACATACTAGTCAGGTGTCCCGGGAAGGGGACATACTAGTCAGGTGTCCTGGGAAGGGAACATACTAGTCAGGTGTCCCTGGAAGGGAACATACTAGTCAGGTGTCCCGGGAAGGGGACATACTAGTCAGCTGTCCTGGGAAGGGGACATACTAGTCAGGTGTCCTGGGAAGGGGACATACTAGTCAGGTGTCCTGGGAAGGGGACATACTAGTCAGGTTCCCGGGAATGGGACATACTAGTCAGCTGTCCTGGGAAGGGGACATACTAGTCAGGTGTCCCGGGAAGGGGACATACTAGTCAGGTGAAGGGGACATATAATTGGCTGAATGTTTTTCTTCTTCCTTTAGTATCGTATTTTATTTCGCTCATAAACCGAGACCTCATCAGACCAGCTTCAACAGACCTGGAATAGCTTCGATACGTTCCAAAATTCGCTGTGGCTTAAATTAACTCGTTTTAAAATGCTTCCTTCTAATTAAAGGGCGGCGTAGAGCAAAGACCAAGCAAGTTGGTGCCATTTGCCAATTTTACGGGAAAAACAGCGTGAAATTTTCATTCCCATTAATCACATTAAATAAATTTGTGTCTCTTTTGAACGGCTTCAGTATTAAAGAACTGATGCAACTTATGACCAATATCGTACCCATGAAATTTGATCTTGCGAGAAAATTTGTCAATATAATCTTTTATCAGTATTATCTTTGTATTCACCAGTTATTTAGTGAGACATATTAAGCATGATAAGTATGAGGGACATTTCTAATTAATAGTATGAAAGAAAAAAACGACTCAACAAATTCCGCCAAAATTTCATACTGCCGTAAGTTGAGTTGTTTACAAACTGCCTCTCAGTGAGAGTCCAGCCAGTTGGAATAATTGGTGGTGTTAAGGTCGTTATAAAAGTGCACTAACAGCGATCAAATGAGTGCCTGATCAAATATCAAGAAGCCAAAAACATTTATAACATGTAACATTCATAAAGAGTGGAAGACGGAATGTTTTTTCGTTCAGATTGATTTTCACAGACTTATGGCATAAACAAATTTTCACTCTACTTACTCGGCAGAAAAGATTCTTGCTTTTTAGGCCTAAATCGCAAGTATGGCTTAGAGGTAAAACTGGTCAATTAGAAAGAACTCAATTAAAATTAAGTTCTTTCTAAAATTTTCTCTTATACGTTTAAAGATATATATATATATATATATATATATATATATATATATATATATATATATATATATATATATATATATATATATATATATGTCGTGCCGATTAGGTAAAACTTGCGATTTTGGCTTAAATAGCAACGCTCACCTTGCCATATAAGACAAGTTAAAAATTGTGTATGCAATAATTTCGCAAAAATCATTCTGAACGTAACGGAAAAATATATTTCATTGTGTTTGTTTATTATTAAATTAATGTTAACGTATCTAAAATATATTTAGTTGGGTTAGGCTAAATTAAATTGCGCTTGTTATAATAAGGTTAGGTAGGTTTTCAAAGCTTCTCTTGGTACAAAATTATAAATTCTTACATTAACATAAATGAAAAAAATATATCTTTAAACGTATAAGAGAAAATTTTAGAAAGGACTTAATTTTAGATGAGTTCTTGCTAATTGACTAGTTTTACCTAATCGGCACGACATATATATATATATATATATATATATATATATATATATATATATATATATATATATATATATATATATATATATAATATATAAAATATATATATATATATATATATATATATATATATATATATATATATATATATATATATATATACATGTATATGCGCGTCCAGTTCTGGGGGCGCAACAACACTATCACTACAACACTATCACAACACCACTACAACACCACTACAACACCATCACTACAACACCTATCACAATACCATCACATCAACACCACTACAACACCATCACTAAAACACCCATTACAACAACATCATCACTACGACACCATCACTACAACAACATCATCACTACAACACCATCACTACAACACCATCACCATATTGTCCAACATCACATAACTACCACTAAAATACCAATTCTACAATACTATCAACATAGTATCTGTCACCACAACTCCATAATATCACCATAATGATTATCACCCATTACAACAACTATCACCATAAGAAAACCACCACAACATCTATTTCCCATTACAACTATCATCACCACTACACCACAGCACAATGATACCCTACACTACAAAGTCACCATCATGACCAATTACCCATCACCACAATCAACACCATTTCAATGCATTATCACAGTACCATCATCACAATCAACATTTATCACTACAATCATCAAAAAACACCATCAACCATCGCCCTAAGACTATAACCATAATATCTATCAACTTCAAAGACACCACCACAACCCCATTACCCACCACATATTACAACAATCATCACCACCATAATATTATCACCATTACACAAAACAACAACCATCAACCATAACCCATTCCAACAGCAACCTATACCCTATACAACTACAATCAACACTACAGCAACCAACAATCATTGCAACAAAAACTGCCACTTACAACAACTATCCCCTACCACAACACCAACACTCACTACAACACTGTCTCCTACACACCCATCACTGTAAAACACGACATAGCATACCGCATACGACTCTGGATTTTTTTCCCTTGAAGAGAGGGCTATCCTCACGCACCTCACAAGGATCTCCAGACCTTTCTGTGAGTCCCGTCGTGCGGCCGAGGAGACACTGACGGGGTCAAGGTAGTGAAGGGAGTAGTCAGGGAGGTACTGAGGGAAGGGTTGGGGGCTAATAGAAATTGTACTGAATAATATCAAATTTTACTTTATTAAGCAAGAATGGATAAATCAGAAGAGTACTGCTACCATATTTTATTTGACAGTCAAATACAGGAAACAAAAGCTACTAACAGATGATAAACGGTGTTGAGGGGATAGTAACAGCAGGGGAGAGGAAGATGAGGGGATAGTAACAGCAGGGGAGAGGAAGAAGATGGTGAAGAAACATAATATTTTCTCAGGTGATATTAGAGAGTCGTGATTTGCAACTAATGATTACATGATTGCTGGGCGGTACTTTGACCTTCTCACTTGCCTTTGCTAACGTAACATCCACGCTCGCCAGCCGGTTGGTTAACTTCTCCTGCCTCTGCTAACGTAACATCCACGCTGGCCAGCCGGTTGGTTAACTTCTCCTGCCTCTGCTAACGTAACATCAACGCTGGCCAGCCGGTTGGTTAACTTCTCCTGCCTCTGCTAACGTAACATCAACGCTGGCCAGCCGGTTGGTTAACCTCTCCTGCCTCTGCTAACGTAACATCAACGCTGGCCAGCCGGTTGGTTAACCTCTCCTGCCTTTGCTAACGTAACATCAACGCTGGCCAGCCGGTTGGTTAACCTCTCCTGTCTCTGCTAACGTAACATCAACGCTGGCCAGCCGGTTGGTTAACCTCTCCTGCCTTTGCTAACGTAACATCAGCGCTGGCCAGCCGGTTGGTTAACCTCTCCTGCCTCTAACGTAACATCCACGCTGGCCAGCCGGTTTGTTAACTTCTCCTGCCTCTGCTAACGTAACATCCACGCTGGCCAGCCGGTTGGTTAACCTCTCCTGCCTCTGCTAACTTGGGAACATTAAACTTATTTGAATAAACTCATTAAAAACTTAAGAACTAATTGTTTACACTATTCCAGTCAAACATCTAAGTGACTATCATATATCCCCCACTGCCAGTTTTTGTTATTTCGTTATTTGCTGGTACTTATACGTAAGTTAATGGTACTTATAAGTAAGTTAAAGATAAACTAAGTTTTTACATTCTTACCTAACACTGAATATGAAATATATATATTTTTTGGATTATGAATAATTTCTTTGGGAAACTTTAAACCCGAGAAAACCAGGTTTGATCCAAGGTAAGAGTGGGTACCTTCTGTTTCTTGGATCAAGAGCCCTTCAGTGGCATCAAGGCACTTCCCATGATGTAGTCATTTAGATGTGATGGAAATTAGTGATATACAATGTATGTGAAGCCAACTGCCTTGTTAGGAAGTTAGGTAAGATTTGCCAGGAAACAGGACAATTGTTTCCTGACGCGGGTGTTAGTCATATGATAACCCACAGCTGGGGCTTTTGGTCATCTGACCGAGGCCTTCCGCTGGCTTACCCATCCACCCCCTTAAAAATTATGGCAATGATTATAACCATTTCATTAGGAAGTGAAGCTGTAGGTGAGGCTGTAGGTGAGGCTGCAGGTGAAGCTGCAGGTGAAGCTGCAGGTGAAGCTGCAGGAGAGGCTGCAGGTGAAGCTACAGCCATCAGGTCCTCATCTACGGTGGAGTCATCAAGACAAAGACTAATACAAAACAAACTGTTTTCCACATCTGAAAAGATAATGTTTATTCTAATCATGGGAGCGATGCAACTTGTTGCTCCAGGTGACCTTAAGAAATAATATATAAATAAAATATAAGAAAATAAACAGAGTAAAGCATTTTATCTGTTTTAATTCTAATTTATCAAGTAAATGAATGATTTTTTCAAGTAAATGTAACAAATGCCAGACTAAAGTTTCGTTTATAAACATCTGCAATTCTCTAAAATCAATGAGACAAAAATACTTATTTTTATAAATCTGAAAAGATAATGTTTATTCTAATCATGGGAGCGATGCAACTTGTTGCTCCAGGTGACCTTAAAAATGTAATTCATGGTAAAAGTAGATGCTCAGATTTTGTTTACTTCTGAATCATGTCCACAAATTACCTTCCCATTCAAATTTTGAAAGGGATTGGGATTTAAATCAACATAGTATTACTTTACCCAATCTCACACACATGCTCAGTATTATAAGAGTGGATTATTTAACTATACATTGATTACTAGTAATATAAATCATTGATGATGTGTCGAACGCTGTTGCCAGTGTAATGAAAGTGTACAATAACGAGAAAGTAATAAGTTTAAGTAAAGAATACTGAGTAGTGATGGTGAGACACGGAGGCAGAGGTGTAGAGACGAGAGCAGAGAAAGTGAGCCCTGGCATGGTCATGTTGTTGCTGCCTAGTGAGAGGAAGATCTGGAAGGCAGGAGGTGAACGGCGCCACTGCTGGATATGGACAGTTTGGGAGGCGACAGTTAGAGGCAGGAGACAATTAGAGGGAGGAGACAATTAGAGGGAGGAGACAGAGAAAGTTGTTCAGTCGGATTAGTAACTACTTTACTTGCGTGGGGCAGGCTGGATGAGGAAGAGGGTAGGGGATGCTGCTTATGGTATATGGGGCAGGATGAGGAGTACTACTTATGGTATATGGGGGCAGGCTGAAGAACTAATGATAATATGTGGGTAGTGGGGTACTACTGATGGGGTATGAGGCAAGCTGGGAGAGGTGTTGCTGATGGTGTGTGAGGAAGGTTGAGACAAGTATTGCTGATAGTATATGAGGCAAGTTGAAAGGTATTGTTGATAGTGTGTAAGGCAGGCTGAGAGAGAGATACTGCTGATGGTGTATAAGGCAGGCTGAGAGAGAGATACTGCTGATGGTGTATGAGGCAGGCTGAGAGAGATACTGCTGATGGTGTATGAGGCAGGCTGAGAGAGAGATACTGCTGATGGTGTATGAGGCAGGCTGAGAGAGAGATACTGCTGATGGTGTGTGAGCCAGGCTGAGAGAGATACTGCTGATGGTGTATGAGGCAGGCTGAGAGAGAGATACTGCTGATGGTGTATGAGGCAGGCTGAGAGAGATACTGCTGATGGTGTATGAGGCAGGCTGAGAGAGAGATACTGCTGATGGTGTATGAGGCAGGCTGAGAGAGAGATACTGCTGATGGTGTGTGAGCCAGGCTGAGAGAGATACTGCTGATGGTGTATGAGGCAGGCTGAGAGAGAGATACTGCTGATGGTGGGTGAGCCAGGCTGAGAGAGATACTGCTGATGGTGTATGAGGCAGGCTGAGAGAGATAGATACTGCTGATGGTGGGTGAGCCAGACTGAGAGAGATACTGCTGATGGTGTATGAGGCAGGCTGAGAGAGAGAGATACTGCTGATGGTGGGTGAGCCAGGCTGAGAGAGATACTGCTGATGGTGTATGAGGCAGGCTGAGAGAGAGATACTGCTGATGGTGTATGAGGCAGGCTGAGAGAGAGATACTGCTGATGGTGTATGAGGCAGGCTGAGAGAGAGATACTGCTGATGGTGTATGAGGCAGGCTGAGAGAGAGATACTGTTGGTGTGTGAGCCAGGCTGAGAGAGAGATACTGCTGATGGTGTATGAGGCAGGCTGAGAGAGATACTGCTGATGGTGTGTGATCCAGGCTGAGAGAGAGATACTGCTGATGGTGGGTGAGCCAGACTGAGAGAGATACTGCTGATGGTGGGTGAGCCAGACTGAGAGAGATACTGCTGATGGTGTATGAGGCAGGCTGAGAGAGAGAGATACTGCTGATGGTGGGTGAGCCAGGCTGAGAGAGAGATACTGCTGATGGTGTATGAGGCAGGCTGAGAGAGAGATACTGCTGATGGTGTATGAGGCAGGCTGAGAGAGAGATACTGCTGATGGTGTATGAGGCAGGCTGAGAGAGAGATACTGTTGGTGTGTGAGCCAGGCTGAGAGAGAGATACTGTTGGTGTGTGAGCCAGGCTGAGAGAGAGAGATACTACTGATGGTGTATGAGCCAGGCTGAGAGAGATACTGCTGATGGTGTGTGAGCCAGGCTGAGAGAGAGAAATACTACTGATGGTGTGTGAGCCAGGCTGAGAGAGAGAAATACTACTGATGGTGTGTGAGCCAGGCTGAGAGAGAGAGAGATACTACTGATGGTGTGTGAGCCAGGCTGAGAGAGAGATACTGCTGATGGTGTATGAGGCATGCTGGGAGAGAGATACTGTTGATGGTGTGTGAGCCAGGCTGGGAGAGGTAATACCTAATATTTTAATTAGAATTAAGTCTCAGTGCACACACACTGAACAAAGCCTTCAAACAGGTCTTTGACAGAACAGCAGAGGCAGGAATCACAGCCTCTGTAATGGACAGAAATAAATGGGAAGAATGTAATTACTTACATACCAAAAATACTTCTGATAGTCCCAAAGAAAGATTAACATGAAGTAAGATGTAAGTCATTTTATTTATATTCTGAAATATCGCCAGACAACAGAGTTGAATCACATGTATATCCAAACATTACCAATACACATATAAAGAATTGGGTTATTTCTTAAACATTCAGGTAGTTTACTTATCACTGGGAAAATATCCAATAAAATATTGCTTAAACAAATATTTACAGGGAAAGGACCGTGAAGACCTACTTTCCAGTTCATTACGCCTGTGGCTTCTCACAAACCAATGACAGGTTCTTTAGTGGAACGGGTGGAAATGTGCGTAAAATCCTAACGCGTGTTGCCCCCTGATCATCTAGCAGTTAATAGAAACCTAGTTGCTAGTCGGCTGCTGTGGGTCGCATAGTTGGTGAAAGGTGGCAGACATGAGGAGAATGTAAAATGTTCTTAGGTTAAAAGCTCTCAGCCTGTAGATGATTGGAGGACAATGAGTGAGGAAGAATAAACGATTATAGCAACAAGCGAGGTAGATTAGGCCTACAGATAAAGATGAGTGGGCTTACAGCTGTAGCTGCATAAGCCTAAAACGAAACTGTCTAAAATGTAAATATGTGAATATTAAAGAAAAACTGGCAATAATTTTAGGGTGTATGGACTGGACACGTCTTATTCTTGTTGAACACTATTACTATAAAACTGGTATTTCAGAACTGTCAAAGAATGAAAAAATAAATATTAGAATATTTTTCTATGAGACGAAGTGAAGGGTGAGGCTGAGTAGAACTTCCGAGGTGATGCTGGTGGAGACTTGGCAAGAAGTGAAAGTGCACAAGAAAAGTTGAGAAGTCTTGAGAGAAAGTGAAGGCACCAAGGTTATTGTGATCCATCCCACGAGATGCTGTAACATCCCAGCATCCGTGTCAAGGTCCACACACCGCTACTAGTCTTTATTATGCTTACTCCCTCTTGTTGTTGATCATCAGCATTATCATCTACCATCACCTTCTCTTCCAACATAACATTCACCAGGTCACCTCAGCCGTTACTAGATAATCGTCTAGTTATACATTCTATACATGTCTAGTGGTCCATCCCCCTCAAAACCCACCCACCCACTACCACTCACACCAGCACAACCCACCCACTAACACCTTCACCACCCACCCACCCACTACCACTCACACCAGCACCACCCACCCACACACTCATCTCCCACTCATTCACTGCTTAATCACTGTTTACTGCTGACCCCAATGGAAATAAGGCACTGACTTTTTTGGGTTATCCTGGGTTGTCTACACATATGTTGCTATGCATGATAATCTATGTAACTGTATTTGTGTATACCTGAATAAACTTACTTACTACACACCTCTCACTACCTCATATGAAACCACCACCCACTCTCCCTTACCCCCCCCAACCAAACCACCACCCACTCACCCTCACCACCCAACCAAACCATCACCCACTCACCCTCACCACCCACCATCCAACCAAACCACCACCCACTCACCCTCACCACCCACCAACCAACCAAATCACCACCCACTCACCCTCAGACCCACCACCCAACCAAACCACCACCTACTCACCCTCAACACCCAACCAAACCACCACCTACTCACCCTCACCACCCACAAACCAGCCAAACCACCACCCACTCACCCTCACCACCCACCCCAACCAAACAACCACCCACTCACCCCTCACCAACCAACCAAACCATTACCCACTCACCCTCTACACCCAACCAAACCACCATCTACTCACCCTCACCACCCACCAACCAACCAAACCACCACCCACTCACCCTCACCACCCAACAAAACCACCATCCAATCTTCCTCACCACCCACCACCCTACCAAACCACTCACTCACCCCTCACCACCCACCACCCAATCAAATCACCACCCCGTCAACACTAACATCACACCTGCTATCACCACCAACACGAACACTTGTTATCATCACCGACACCACACTTGTTATCATCACCAACACCACACCTGTCATCAGCACCACACCTATCATCAATACGACACGACACCTGTCATCAACACAAAACCACACCTGTCATCAACACAATACCACATCTGTCAACAACACGACACCTGTCATTAACACAACACCACACCTGTCATCAACACAACACAACATCTGTCATCAACATTACACCATACCTGTCATCAACATAGCCTCACACCTGTCATCAATATAGCACCGCTATCATTGACGTCACGAGCCAGCTGTCCGCTATCAATTAAATGTTCCCGACAACACTCCAAAAAGGGGGGGGGGAAGCACATGTGTTAAATAATTATCACATGTATTCTATGCATGAATTTAACTCATCTGGCTTTAGTGACCTAAGGGATTATTTTTGATATTAAGATCATAGCTGAGAATAACTAATTAAGAAGATGTTTAATGGTTGTACAGCTGTGCTTAGTCAAGTTGACAGCTGTGTATGATCCGTATTTTTTATAACTTTTCGTTTGTATATGTGTATGACTGTTGCTCTGCCTCTGTATGATGCTGATGATGGTGTATGTGTGTACTGCCTACAGTCATGTATTGTACATCACTATACGTGTACGAGATGTAAGTCCAGTACACGAGGCAGCTCAGGGTCCCAACTGCTGAACACAGAGGTACATGTTTTAGACCAAGACAGCTGCTAGGTCAGCCTTCATAATCAGTGATTAGTAAACATGTGTAAGACCAACCTATGAGCCAGGCGTCTTGTATAGTGTTAGTCAGCTGACCTTCACACACGGAGCTCAATATTATTATAATAATTATGGGGAGCGCTAAGCCCGTAGGATTACACACGCCTGGGGGATATGGAAGGTATTCGGGAACTGGAGCACAGATCCAATTCCCTAGATCAAGAACCCCTCACCAGCGTCAAGGAACCTCCCTTCATGGGGGGAGCTCAATATCGCGGAAGTTCTCTATACGTACTATCTAAAGCCAAACTTAGGCTTTAACAAGAGCTCTCGCGGGCATTACTGCTTTATTGATATGGTAATTTTTTTTTTAGTTATAACTTTAGACTTTTAATAAAGTAAATGTTTCTTAATTATCTTTTGATTTTACATTTCTATAATTCTTAATGTTTTTATTTTGAAGACCTGAAGATGAAATAGAAAGTCTCGAAACGTCAAAAATCGCTTTATTTGCCCTATCGTTGGTTTCTGTATATAATAAGACTACTCACTGCTTGTGATTTATATATGTATATATATATATATATATATATATATATATATATATATATATATATAATATATATATATATAATTGTCGCCGAATAGGTAAAACTGGTCAATTAGCAAGAACTAATTTAATATTAAGTTCTTTCTAAAAAAAATCTCTTATACTTTTAAAGGTATATTTTGTCATTTATGTTAACGTAAAAATTGATAACTTGTACCAAAGGAACCTTAAAAACTTACCTAACCTTATTATAACAAACGCAATTTAATTTAGATTAATTCATCTGATCATTGGCCACCAGCTCTTGACGGGTGCGGGTGTGCCCTGGGCTGCCACCTAGCGGTGATCAAAGACAACTTCATTTTCTGTAAACATGGCGACGGCGAGCAGACGCAGGATTAACACAGTCTGTATAGATATGGTGACAGGATCTTTGCAACCGGCTACTGCGGCTACAGTTCTGCCAAACATATTAAGAGACGTTTATGGTTTGGAGACTACAGATTTGTATTACGTGGCACTCAACGGAGTTAATAGAGTCTTTGTAAAACTCTTAACGGCTGAGGTGTACGAAAGGACTGTCGACCGCCATCAAAAACAGAGTCTATACGGTACATTCTGGCCTACAAGTGCGACTGAAGGACGTGTCGCATACTTACACTTGGATCAGGGTTAAGAACGTACCGTTTGAATCAGACTCGGTGGACATCAGCCAAGTATTTGGAGATTACGGCATTGTGCATGCTGCCATGCCTGGGAAGTGGAGCGAGGGTCCGATGGTGGGCATTTTTGAGGGGACATACTCACTGAAAATGACATTACGCAGGCCGATTCCATCTTACGTCGTACTGCCAGAATTTAGGACTCAGCTATACGTGACATACATGGGACAGCGAAGGACCTGCAGGTTGTGCGGGGCATCGAGCATGTGGCTGCTGACTGCATGCGGAGGACGGGCAACGGGTGGATACTGGACGACGAGACCTGGAAATAAGGACGCACGAGGTTGTGCAGGATCCGGTGGGCGCTAAGGAGGCTGGAACAGATTATGGAGTGAGATTGTTGATGGATCGCAGGGATGTCATACGTTGCCAAATGTGTCTGACAGGATGCTTGCTGGTGGCGAGAAGCAACCAGGCAACGGCGAGGATTCCCCTTTGGAGGTATTACGGGAGATATTGGACGACCCGTTGCCAGTACTTAGTGTGGAGGCATGTGAAGGTTTGGATGCGGCAGTGAGTGTGGTGGATGAGTTGGTGAGTAGCAGTGTTGAGCAGCAGTCTTTAGTCAGAGAGCATGTATCGGTTGAGGTGCATCGCAAGAGAGCGGCAAGAGGGATGATAGTATGGAAGCGGTGCCTGGATGAGAAGCGGTCGGGCACAGTGAGTGATAGTGAAGTATGTATTGACCAGCACAGAGGACAGGTAAAAAGTCGATGGTGGAGGTGGCAGAAAGGACCTGGGAGTTTTGCATGATAGAGAAAAGGTCAAGGGTGGGAGGCAGTTGGAGTAAAACAGGAGGTAAAGGGAAGGCGGTCTCGCAGCCTCCACCACGGCCTAAGGGCAAACCCTCACAATTGTTTTCAAGTGTCTAACATTAAACGTAAATGGTCTGCGGGAAGAAATTAAAAGGGCATGGGTAGAATGCACATTGAGGAGGTGGGGTTGTGAATGTAGTTTTTTTAAAAGAACATAATTTTCGGTGTGGGCGGTTGCATTTAAAAAGGGATATAAGGTGTATGCTGGTTCATGGGGAAATTAAAGGGGGGTGGCTTTGGGATGGGACTCTACCCTTTTTTAAATTATATGTTGGAAAATTGGGGGGGGGTGGATAGTGAGGGTAGGGGGGAGTGGGGTGGAGGGGGGTATTTTCCCCTGGGTGTATACAGCCCGGGGGAACATTAAAGGGGAAAAGGTGAAGGTGGAATTTGAAAGGGGATGAAAAGATATATCTTTGGGGGTTTCCCGGGTTTATATTTGGGGGGATTTTAACTCCCAAATTGGGGGGGGGGATGTTGAGCCTAGGGGGGGGTGTGTTTGGTTGAACTGGGGGATGGTTGGGGGGGGTTGGGAGAATTTTGTTAGGGGGGTTATGGGGCAGGTTAGATAGGATTTATTTTTCGGGTCTGTTGTGGGGGGTGGTTTGTTATTTGGATGGGTTTTTTTCTGATCACAGGGGGTTGGCTGAGGTAGATTGGTCAGGGTAGCTAAGTGGTATGGGGATATTGGAAATTGAATGTTAGGTTGTTATGGGGTGAGGAAAAAAGGGTTGGTTTTCGGGATGGTGGGGTGGTTTTGGGAAAACGGTTTGGGGGGAAGTTTTGGTGGGTTTGGGTTCGGGGGAAAACCATGAATTTTTTATGGGGGTTTTGGGAAAAGGGGGGAATGGGATTGGGTTCCCCCCAAAAAGGTCGGGGGGGTTGTTATGTAAAGGGGGATATGCGGTTCGGGGAGATTAGGGTTGAAGAATGGTTGAGAAATACAGAATGATTTGGGGGGCGTGTGGATGAAGGGGGTTTTATAGATGATTTTTTGGGGGGGGATAAACCCTCAAAATATGTGTTGGTCAATGTAAAGTGGGTGGGAGAGAAGGAAAGGAATATGTGGAAGTAGAAAAGGCCCAAGATGGTTAAAAAGGGGGAAGAAAAGTGGAACAGGGCGATAGGGTTTTGGACAAATGGTTTAGGGTACCCGAGTTTTGTGGATGTGGGGAAAAACGTAATTTCACAGAGGGTTTGGGGGGTTAAGGGGGGGTAGGGGGGGGGTAGGGGGGGAATCGGAAAGGGGGGTATGGGAGGCAGTGGTGGGCTTAGTAAAGGCAAAGCTCCTGGAATAGATGGGTTGGAAATAGTTTTTTAGGGAACACTGGGATAGTATGAGAGGTTGTGGTGGGGATGAAACGGATGAAGGGGATAGGAGGAGGGGAAAAAGGGAGGGGATGGGTGTAATGGTCTTGGTAAAAAAAGGAAAGGTGGTTATTTTGTATTACAGGCCACTGATTCGAATGCAGACTATAAGATTTTAAAAAAAATTTGGGGGAAAAAGATTAAAGGGTGCTTGAGAAGGGTTGCGGGCGGGGGGGCCCGGGGGGTGCTTAAGGGACATGAGAGGTTGGGATTTTAGATAGTGGGGGGAGGGATCTTAGCTTTGGACGGAAAGGGGGGTATGACTTTTGGAAAAAGTGAGGTGATGAGGAGACAGGGTTTGGGGGAGGTAGTGGTTGGGTTCGGGCATTATATGTATGCTTGCGTTAGAATACGGGTAATGGCAGGCTTGGGGGGTGGTGGAATGGATGGGGTCTCGACAGGGCTGTCCTCTGTCGCAGATTCTCTTTGCATGCAAAAACCATTCTATAATTATGGACGGTGGGGTACGGGGGGGGGGGGGGATAGATGGTGTTTTGGGGGTTTTTTTTTAAAGACACAAAGTGCTCTTGGGGAAAGTGGGGTTTTTTTAACGGTTGGAGGTGTTTAAGGACTTTTTGTGAGGCCACTGGGATGAGTGTGAATGGTGCAAAGTCGAAAATGTTGGAGGTAGGATCCTGGGTGGGGGGAGCTTGGGCCAGGGGTATGGGTGGTTCGTGGTGGATAATCACTATCTGTGGAATGTATACATGAGGGATAGGCATCAGACGAGAGAGGTGAATTCAGGGTCGAGTGGTGCAAAGGGCGAGTTGTGTATGTCTGCATGGAGGCCGAGTGATCTCACTTTGCGACAGAGGGTACTTGCTGTCAATACATTTGGTCTCAGAGGATTTGGTATGTTGCTGGTGTGTACCCACTGTTGCAGGTGGATGAAAGAGTTGGAGCGTAGAGTATTCAAGTATATCTGGTGAATGGGAGGAATTGGTTGCAAAAGAAATTGTTAGGAACGGGGTGGGGATGGGTGGTTTGGGTTTAATTTGGTTGGAGCGGAGACTGGTGTGTATGTATGTGGGACGGTGCTTGGTGAGGAGAGGGGCTTGGGGGAAAGGAGGGGGGGTGGGGTGGGGGTGTATTGAGGGAGATGAGTGAATGGTGGGGGGGAAAGGAGTTAGATTACTGTAGAGATTTGTTGAGGAATTTATTGGTAATTAAGGAACCGCATAAAATGAAGGTGAATAGGATGATGGGTCTTGGTGCGGAGGCTAAGGTTGTAGAGGGTGCAGCGGTTTTTCCAGTATATGATTGGGTTCGGATATGGAGGGGTTTTCGAGGACTTAGGTTACGCGCAAGAGATCGTGAACAGATGTACAGATTTTTACATGGGGCGGTAGCGTCAAGGGCGGTATTATTCAGTATGGGGTTGGTACAGGAGGGCAGGTGTGAAAGGTGTGGTATGTTGGAAACTGTCTTGCATGGGATATATTTCTGTGAAGCTTTGGGGCCGGTGCGGGGTGGATGGGGGGTGGTATGCAAACTTGGGGGAGGGGGATACAGTTGTTGAGGGCACTTTCCTGGACTTGGGAGGATTGGATGACAGGGTTAGGAGAGGCCTAATGCATTGTTTGGTTGATTTCGTGTGTGGGTCATGGAGATTGGGGAGGTGGGAATAAGGGAAAGAATTAGGGCATTGGCTGCGGTAATGATCCGTACGAAATGTAGAAACAGGCAGGTGTATGGGAGGGATTGGGATAAGGATTTTAGTTCGGCTTATAGAATTTCCGGGTGGAGAGTTATTAAGTGGGTTTGTAGGAGTTTAAGGGGGCTTGGCTCTGCGACTTGCTTGGGAATGTACGTTTGTGTCTTTGGTATGGCCTGGATGTTGCTTGTGATTGACTGAAGTTGGTACGGTTGGGGGGGGCAGTTTGGTGGGTGGGGACGGATGACCTTATACTGGGTGACAGGGAGACAGATGGGTTTGGTGTGTGTATTTGTGTGATCGAGTGGGGATGTGGATTTGGGTTGTGGGTTTTTAAGGGGGGTTGTAATGGGGAAGAGTAAGGGTTTGTCCTGTTCAGTGCTGGGTGTTCAGTTATGGTGTGTGTTGATGTGGAGTGTTATTTTGAAGTTTGTGTATGGTCTGAGGTACTGAAACCTGGTTGATGGGTCTGTGGCCTTCAGGCAGATTCAGGACTTGGTGATGTTAGAGGACGGTAAAATGTTTGGTTACTGTCACATGAATTTGGTGTATTTTTTATATATTTATCGTAGTTGTACTCAGAGATGACAAGGTTTGACTTGTCATGAGCAGTGGAACTGTGTTAATAATGAATAGGACAGGTGGTACTTGTGGTATCAAGTTTAGGGTGTGAGTGGGTATACGTGGAGTGCATGTCATCTGTATGATTGAGTATAATATATATTGTGCCTGTGTGTGGAATACTATAGTAATTTGTGAGAAATGTACATTGTTTGGTGTACGACATTACTGTACCAGTGGATGTGGAGTGGTAATGGCTTGGAGCTCTTATCATATTGGAGTGGACAGATATGTGGTACACGGAACAGGATACAGTGGTGATTTACGCTATCTGTTTTATATATTGTACATCCATCCTGATGTAATAGGGTCATAAGTAGGTTGTTGGATAATGATTATGGTTAAATGTAATAGGTGCATATAATTGTATGCACATAGTGATTGGCGGGGATAGGGACTTTATTGTTATTTAATTGTTTTACTGGAGATTGATTATCTGTATGTTTTGTATTGATTTTGTAATTATTTGCATTAGTGATTGCGGTCACAGTTATTTATGGATATTTTTGTAATTCTGTTTAAAACCAATAAAATGTAAAAAAAAAAAAAAAAACATCTGAATATATTTTAGTTACAATAATTTAATAATAAACAAACACAAAGAAGTGTTTTTCGTTAGGTTCAGAATGATTTTGCGAAATTATTGCATACACAAATTTTCGCTTGCCTTATTCGGCAAGAAGAACGTTTCTTTAATTAAGCCAAAATCGCAAGTTTTACCTATTCGGCATGACATATATATATATATATATATATATATATATATATATATATATATATATATATATATATATATATATATATATATTTTATTAACACATCGGCCGATTCCCACCAAGGCAGGGTGGCCCGAAAAGAAAAACTTTCATCATCATTCACTCCATCACTGTCTTGCCAGAGGGTGCTTTACACTACAGTTTTAAAACTGCAACATTAACACCCCTCCTTCAGAGTGCAGACACTGTACTTCCCATCTCCAGGACTCAAGTCCGGCCCGCCGGTTTCCCTGAATCCCTTCATAAATGTTACTTTGCTCACACTCCAACAGCACGTCAAGTATTAAAAACCATTTGTCTCCATTCACTCCTATCAAATACCACACGCATGCTTGCTAGAAATCCAAGCCCCTCGCACACAAAACCTCCTTACCCCCTCCCTCCAGCCTTTCCCTAGGCCGACCCCTACCCCGCCTTCCCTCCACTACAGATTTATCACTCGAGGTCATTCTGTCTCGTTCCATTTCTCTACATGTCCGAACCACCTCAACAACCCCTCCTCAGCTCTCTGGATAATAGTTTTGGTAATCCACCTCCTCCTAATTTCCAAACTCCGAATTCTCTGCATTATATTATATATATATATATATATATATATATATATATATATATATATATATATATATATATATATATATATATATATATATATATATATATATATCATATTTGTTTATTATTAAATTATTGTAAACTAAAATATATTCAGATGAATTAGGCTAAATTAAATTGCGCTTGTTATAATAAGGTTAGGTAAGTTTTTAAGGTTCCTTTGGTACAAAGTTATTAATTTTTACGTTAACATAAATGACAAAATATACCTTTAAAAGTATAAGAGAATTTTTTTTAGAAAGAACTTAATTTTAAATTAGTTCTTTGCTAATTGACCAGTTTTACCTATTCGCCGTTATTTCAGTTTGGTGTTTTTTAATAATGCTTGCTGCACACCCATTATATGACACACATAGGCTTTTCCTACCTTAGTCTGATTATGTCTAGCACACTCTGGCCCCCTACTGCATATTCTAGCAGAGGCTTACCTAATCTGACACAATCTGGCTTGGTCCAACAGCATAGCACCCTTAGGAAAGTCCCTGTAACATATTCTCGTACCTCCCTTGACCTCGTGACCTGGTCAACATGATGCCAGCAACTTGTCCGGCAGCCTAAAGGAATAGGACCTGATTGGGGTGAGGGAGAAGCAGACTCACAAAAGCGTGTTTATATAAACACTTAAAAAGATTGGTGCCGCGCTGGGTCCCCTGATGAAGCAGAATGTAAACATGCAATAAGAGTCCTCTTAGGAAACACACTGGTTGCAGAAGCTTTTATCAGGACAACGTTTTACCCTGTAGGTGCGAAACCTTGTCCTGATTAGAGCTTGTTCTACAACTTGTGTCTTTATCTTCATACACATTAACAATACACCATAACATCCAGAACAACACCTACTGTATTACTGTTCCACCATTACTGTTTCTTGCTGCTCGTTTTTCTTCCTTTACAACTCTGACGATCATCACGAAATTATGTTACTTTATTAATATTCAAAGCTACAACATCTTTAGACTAGCTTTACATTGTTCAGGAAGATATATCTATATTCTATTACATTAATTTTAACAAGGCTAGGCTAGGCTGCTAAATTAGTGCTCGTCCAAAAAATAAAATGGTAAAAAACATGTCGATCAATGTATTTCGGTTTGTTTGACAGACTTGGCTTATTTGAATATTTTTGAGAGATAGTGGAGCCCGGATACAATGAGTTCTTATTACCAGGACACCTCTCATAAGATTCACGCTCTTTTAACTAAGAATATTATAATAAAATACTTATGTAATATTAATGAAAAATAAATAATGTACGCACATGCAGGTAATAATGTAGACACTTACATGTTATAATATGAATAAGTAAAGGTAACAGAGGCTATATATTAATTTTTCGTTGTTATTGTAATTAATGTGTTCGAAAAAATATATTATTACCACTAATAATAATAATAATAATAATAATAATAATAATAATAATAATAATAATAATAATAGTAATAATAATAAATAATAATAATAATAATAATAATAATAATGAATTGTTTTCATGCCAATCAAGTAATTTTTCGAATAAAAATACATTTCGATTCATTAATGATGATGATAATAATAAAAATAATAATAAAATGATAATGATAATATTAATAAAAAAATTATAATGATTATATCAATAAAAATAATTATTATAATAATTATAATAATAGTAATAAATGAACTAATAACAATATATTGTCCTAAGCACTTGATATTTTTATTATTGCTGTCATAAGGATGGTGTCAATATTAAATAAGAAACAACACACACAGTGTATTTACAAACGTACCATCTCATCCTCCTTATAAGGTAGACGAATGAAAACAGAATTATCAATGGTGGTCCAAGCTTTCGGTACGCTAGTGACGCGACTCCCTAACGACACGAAATTCACCAATTATCCTCGTCCTCTCTTATCTCTTACCTTGTTTCAAATGTGCTATAACTATATATTCATTTTTTATTTATGCTATTCATGGCAATAAATATTACGGGTAGTAAAGAAAAACAGAGAGAAGGTTGTGGCATGAGTGTGACTGGAAGAGGCCAAGGTTGGTAACATCTCCATGGTATTATTGGTGTGTCCTGGGGACGGGTGTGTTATTATTGTCACTTTCCCTTTATATTTAATGTGTGTGTGTGTACTCACCTATTTGTGGTTGCAGGGGTCGACTCATAGCTCCTGGGTCCCCTCTCTCCCTGCTCCATGAGCTTTATCATACCTCGTCTTAAAGCTATGTTTGGTTCCTGCCTCCACTACATCACTTGCTGTGTGTGTGTGTGTGTGTGTGTGTGTGTGTGTGTGTGTGTGTGTGTGTGTGTGTGTGTGTGTGTGTGTGTGTGTGTGTGAACGTGCGCCTGAACGCTCACGATCATCTATACTCAGTGACTGTGAATGGGTCGAGTCTCAGTTCTTGGCCCCGTCGGCATAGTTGGTAACCGGCCTCTCCGGATCTGTCATACCTACTTCTGAGTCTGTGTATGGGATTAGACTCCACCACTTCCTTACGCAACTCTTTCCACATAATTACTAAACTAAGACTGGAGAAAGTTACGTTATTTACTGAAGAATAAAAAATATTTTTGAAATCATACAAGAAGTCATTGTTCTTTACTGTCCTGTTGATACTCCCATCAAATTCACTCTCAAAATATTTTATTAGTTTTTGAAGAATTTGAAAAAAATCTGATTTTTTTTCAATACAGGATGATGCATTTTCACACTTTTGGCAATATAAAAAATTCAAGTAACCTATTTTTAATCATGTGCACTTATAAACAACACATGCACACATGTGTCATAGTCATATATATAGACTCACTTTCACTATAAAAATTATAACAAAAATCGGAAAATAAGTAAAGAAGCAAGGACAGGAATAGGTCGTCCTTGGAATCACTACCTAAGAGATGTTGGTCTACTTCACCTCACTTCAAAACCCAACCCTGGAGAGGGTATATTTCAACGCCCCTCTTATCCTGGATATAAACCATAACAATCAACTAACAACCAGTTACAGCTAGGTGGGCATAGACAACGCCTCACCGGCCACAGGAGAGGACTCAGAACCTTCGGTTGTGACCCAAAGGGACTAAAGCTAAATAAAAAGCTTCTTTTTTTTATAGGTATCAGTCAGGTTCCCCTTGGTCCTTCTCTCATCTCTGGGCCTCAGGTTAGCTTCTACAGTCTCTCCTCATACGTCATTTTGTTTGCTTCAAGAAAAAAGTTCAAATAACTATATTTTCCATGAAGTTTCTGCTTCTGCTTCTGCTTCTGCTTCTTCTTCTGCTTCTTCTTTTTCTGCTTCTTCTGCTTCTTCTTATTCTGCTTCTGCTTCTTCTGCTTCTTCTTCGTCTGCTTCTTCTTCTTCTTGCATCTATTTTAATTCCTGATCCTATCTTACACCATGTGAATTAGATCGAGACCTTCATGTATATTTTGTTACGCACGTGTACTTGTTAGCCTGCTGAACAGGGTGACCAGTAGAAGAAGAAACACTTTCACAGTCATTCAGTCACTGTGTTGCCAGAAGCGTGCAGACATCACGGCACAAACAGCCTTCCGAACTGCAAGATCCCGTCCCTCCTTCAGAGTGCAGGCACTGTTCTTCCCACCTCCAGGTCTCAAGTCTGGCTAACCCCTTTCCCCTGAATTCCTTCGCAAATGTTACCTTGCTCACACTCCAAGAACCTGTCAAATCATGACAACAACTTGTCTCCAGTGCTCATAAAAAGCTTGCTTGATAAATGTGTGTTAACCCTTTTCTGATGGCCCTAGTTCCTAGGCCTTTTGCGCATCCAATTTGCGCTTCCATCCACAGGATGTGTACTAGGCGTACAATAAACTAGCCGCTTATCCAGCAGTATCTAACAACTCATTCCCTCCAGGGGAAGAAAGAGGTGCTTTGATAGAAGTGACCCAATAGACTGGAGTTATTTCTTCCCTTCAAGTCAAACCCACATCATTGCCAAGTGTCGCAAGTGGCAAGAACTGACTGAGCACTGCGTCATTAAATTCCATTAAGGAATAAATAAATTTCTCGCTTGTCGTCTGACTTATAAAAAAAAAAAATATTCATCTAAAAAGAAATTGAAGGACATGTTTGACATCCACACAGGTACAATTTAAATGCATAAAAATTATTCTAATATTGCAGTTTCACTAAACATAAAAAAGAAAAATGCCTTTGCGTGACCTTTGACATGAGCAGTTGTGTCGGGGTCATTCGGACTCGCCTCGCAAGAAAGTTCACGCCAGGGACAAGTGGCAACTCTCCAGCAATTTCTTTTGGAAACTTACTGGTTCTCGGTTCTTGTCATTCGGTTGTCGGTTTTTGTCATTCGGTTCTCGGTTCTTGTCATTCGGTTCTCGGTTCTTGTCATTCGGTTCTCGGTTCTTGTCATTCGGCTCTCGGTTCTTGTCATTCGGTTCTCAGTGGAAAGCAATTTTAACGTGCAGGCCTTTGCATTATCAACTCTTAGGAGGAAGCAGGTGCTTCTAGTTACTCAGGTTACCCTGAAAACGACAACATTGGCTGCTTACTTCATGTGCTTTATTTAGATTGGATCAGGTTAACATTAATTAACCAAAGTTAGCCAATTAAAGCACACAGTAACACAGCAATATGAAAGGGAGACTCAAAACGTGGAAGAGCGAGAAGATTGAAGAATTAAAGTTAGACACATGTGAAACATCTTTATTGTAGAACTATATACAGATAAAGAAACCCAGATGCTGCATATGTGTCTAATTTTCATCTCGTCGATATTGTATACCATTCATGTACAGATTGAAGAATCAACGAGTGAACCGACGCCCACGTCGTAGTACTACACTCACTTTCTGACGTCTGAGGCGCACGTCGTAGTGCTACACTCACTTTCTGACGTCTGAGGCGCACTTCGTAGTGCTACACTCACTTTCTGACGTCTGAGGCGCGTCGTAGTGCTACACTCACTTTCTGACGTCTGAGGCGCACGTCGTAGTGCTACTCACTTTCGACGTCTGAGGCGACGTCGTAGTGCTCACTCACTTTGACGTCTGAGGCGCACGTCGTAGTGCTACACTCACTTTCTGACGTCTGAGGCGCACGTCGTAGTGCTACACTCACTTTCTGACGTCTGAGGCGCACGTCGTAGTGCTACACTCACTTTCTGACGTCTGAGGCGCACGTCGTAGTGCTACACTCACTTTCTGACGTCTGAGGCGCACGTCGTAGTGCTACCCTCACCTTCTGACGTCTGAGGCGCACGCAAAAAAAAAAAAATGACGTTGCTTTGGAAGGACGTCACGCAATTAAGTCGCACATACTATAGTGTAAAACTTATGACGACGTTTCGGTCCGACTTAGACCATTCACAAGTCACATTGTGACTTTGTAAATGGTCCAAGCCGGTCCGAAACGTCGTTATGAGCCTTTCTTTCTCCTATGTATTGTGCCTTTTTGTTCTTTTCGGACGGACGTGTTGGGGACGGCTATCCCAAGTGTTCCCTGCCACAGGGTTGGGCATCGAGCAGCTAGTGACTGATGAACAAACAAGATGGAATATTTTTCCCAGCTCTCCTGTCGGAGTTACTAAGCGGCAAGTCGAAGGGCAACACCAATGCGGATGGTCTGTGGGTCGAGGCGTGTTCCAAGGCTGGAGTTGGGAACAGCCAACAGAAAGTCCCCTGCATGAGGAGCTTTCACTGCCTGGAGGGGGGCTCTATCCTTCCCTGACACTCTGAAGCATTGTTGAGGCTATATTCTCCACTATTGGGCCATCCCAGTGTGACTGTAGTTGTTGTGGGGAGCAGGTCTGGTCTCAGAGCCTGTTAGATTATCCCAGATCCTGGCTCCGTCAACGAACTTCTGGTCATGGATTCCAATCTTGTCACTAAGTTGTTCAGGAAGAATCGCTGCTACAAGTCCACTGGATGCACCACATGAGGACAGGAAAACAGGTAGAGCAATCTGTGATGACTTGGGGACACCAATGCCTCCTAGTCTGACTGGGAGTGTAGCTTGGTCCCACTGCCCATCTTCTAGAGTAAGGTTAAGTACTTTAGTAAAGATCTGCCTCAGGATACTGTCATATTCGTGCAGTATAGGGTTATCATATGAAGGAGCACATCTTAGGAAATATGTCAACCTGGGCAGACTCAAGCATTTTGTGAGAAGGTACAAGGCATCATGGGTGTCAAGATTTCCTATCGTTGTTCCATTCTCAACTCTTCCAGTAAGAACTCATTTAAAATTAAGTGTTTTCTAAAATTTTCTCATACGTTTAAAGATATATTATTTCATTTATGTTAATGTAAAATTTAATAATTTTGTACCAAAAGAACCTTAGAAAACTTACCTAACCTTATTATAAAAAGCGTAATTTAACTTAGCCTAATTCAATAATATTTATTTTAGATTAGTTTACAATAATTTAATAATAAAAAAACACAATGAAATATATTTTTTTCGTTAGGTTCAGAATGATTTTCGCGAAATTATTGCATACACAAATTTTCGATTGTCTTATTCGTCAAACAGAGCGTTGCTATATGAGCCAAAATCGCAAGGTTTATTTATTCTGCACTATATATATATATATATATATATATATATATATATATATATATATATATGTCGTGCCGATTAGGTAAAACTGGTCAATTAGCAAGAACTCATCTAAAATTAAGTCCTTTCTAAAATTTTCTCTTATACGTTTAAAGATATATATTTTTCATTTATGTTAATGTAAGAATTTATAATTTTGTACCAAGAGAAACTTTGAAAACCTACCTAACCTTATTACAAGAAGCGCAATTTAATTTAGCCTAACCCAACTAAATATATTTTAGATACTTTAACATTAATTTAATAATAAACAAACACAATGAAATATATTTTTTTTTTAGGTTCAGAATGATTTTTGCGAAATTATTGCATACACAAATTTTCGCTTGTCTTATATGGCAAGAAGAGCGTTGCTATTTAAGCCAAAATCGCAAGTTTTACCTAATCGGCACGACATATATATATATGTCGTGCCGATTAGGTAAAACTGGTCAATTAGCAAGAACTCATTTAAAATTAAGTCCTTTCTAAAATTTTCTCTTATACGTTTAAAGATGTATTTTTTTCATTTATGTTAATGTAAGAATTTATAATTTTGTACCAAGAGAAACTTTGAAAACCTACCTAACCTTATTACAACAAGCGCAATTTAACTTAGCCAAACCAAACTAAATATATTTTAGATACGTTAACATTAATTTAATAATTAACAAACACAATGAAATATATTTTTTTCGTTATGTTCAGAATGATTTTGGCGAAATTATTGCATACACAAATTTTCACTTGTCTTATATGGCAAGGTGAGCGTTGCTATTTAAGCCAAAATTGCAAGTTTTACCTAATCGGCACGACATATATATATATATATATATATATATATATATATATATATATATATATATATATATATATATATATATATATATATCATCTTGTGATGACTGGGGTTAATCAAGCAGCTGTAAACACAACAAGCGTGAAAACCGTTCTAATTGTGATCATTTTCATTTGCTTATTATTAATGTTTGTTTATTGTATGTGCCACTTTGTTTATTTTTTCTGATAAATTAGTATTTTTAAGTGTGCAATAAATTTAGAATGCCTCTTCTGAATAACTTCAAATTTATACCGGCAATATATATAAATCGAAGGAAAGCTCCAATTACGTTTGGACTTTATAAGTTCAAATTTACAATTTTTTAAAGGCAAATTATATTGGGTTACCATACGATAAGCTGAAAATGCTTGTTTTGATTATCATTAATTAGTGAAGTCAAGTGTGTCTTGTTAGGAGGAAGGTTCAGAATGATTTTGGTCAGTGTACGTTTTAATTTCTCTCCTTTTCTTAAGAACCTGGGATACTGGTTTCCCCGGAGCTAAGTACTCGATGCGTCACTCAGAGAGCAGAGGGACCAACAGATTTAGTTATATCAGGGAACGGATGGGGTTTTAACCCATGGCAAGAGAGCCTTGTTGGCGGCTTTGAAGGGTCTTGAGCTAGAGTACGCCACAGCCACACTAGTGTTGAATTCCATAAAAACCTGCATCTGTGGTCATTGTGGTGGCCCATACAAACCTCTCTATCGTGTATAAAAATATACTTAGTTAAGTGAATCATATTAGAACCAGCTGGCCCAGTGGTTAACACACTGGCCTGTGAGTTTTAGGACTTACTCGCCATGGGTTGAAACCCCACCCGTTCCCTGATTTGTTTACAATCTTGTTATTACGATTTCGTGAGTCAGATCTAATTATTTTGATATTTACGATGCACTGAGGAAATATCAGTCATCAACACTCTCTTCCCTGGGATCTGAATACTACAAGTATTGCCAAGAATAAAAGTTAAGAGAGATAGATAGATGAGAGAGAGAGAGAGAGAGAGAGAGAGAGAGAGAGAGAGAGAGACAGACAGACAGACAGACAGACACACACACACACAGACACACAGAGAAAAGAGAGGGGGGCAAGCTACGAGTAACACGTGCCCTGGCTGGCCAAGAACACGTGTGAGATTGAGTCAGGTGGAGAGCGTTGCTGGTGCCACACCTTCCCTGACACACATAGGTAAGCTATAAGCAGCTCCAGGATCTGACTGGCCCTTCACACACGTAAACTAGAAACTCACGACTAGAAGCAGCACCAAGCCATGACTGACTCCCATCACACGTGTTTAGAAGCACCAAGCCTTGACTGACTCCCATCACACGTGTTTAGAAGCACCAAGCCCTGCGACTCATACACGTGTTTAGAAGCAAAGCCCTGCGACCATCACACGTGTTTAGAAGCACCAAGCCTTGACTGACTCCCATCACACGTGTTTAGAAGCACCAAGCCTTGACTGACTCCCATCACACGTGTTTAGAAGCACCAAGCCCTGGCTGACTCCCATCACACGTGTTTGGGAGTCACCTCATTCACTTTTTCACTGTAACTTCTCACATGTCATGTCAACTATAGTTTTGCAAACGTCACAGCGTAAGACATTATCAGTCTGTAATTGTTCTTAGCCACTTGTTTGAGTACCTTCATTGTTGTGTCTACAAGAGGAACCGCTAGATGCATGTTTTGATTAAAATGGCTGGGATACTTGGAAATCCTACAGCTTTCTTAGAATTATACAGGTGTCCCGTGGCTCGGTTGGCAACGCACTCAGCTCACATAAAGAGTGTCTGTGGTTCGAACTCCGGCACCTGCTGTCCCTGTTCATCTAGCACTAAGCAGGTACCTGCGTGTTTGTTGACTTTTGTGAGTCGCATCCAGGGAGTGGTACTGTACCTTAGCTAGGGCTGGGCTTTTAAATGAGTTGAAGTAGGATATTTCTTAGTTTGTAAAACTGGTTTCTGTAAATAAAAATTGAGACAACAGAGACTGAGACGTTCTAACATTTCATTGTATATCCACAGAAAAGCTTGTATTTCTTAGTGAATAAAAGTGAAAGCAATCTTTAATTTTTATTAAAGAGAATAAAATATTCTTGACATTAGTGCTCAGGTGTCATGGAGTCTTAGTCACTAATGTATAGTTGATAGTGTTTAAAACCTAACAAACTGATGACTGTAAAAGGGATGCGATACCAACAATATGGATGGAAGGTCACAAGTACATACGCTAAAGAACATAAGGATGGAGGAAGACTGCTGGAGGCCTACTGGCCCATACAATGCAAGTCCGTAGGACATGATTACTGCATATGTTACGGTCATGGGTCCTTGGTCACTACTAGTGATACAAGACAATGAAAGAACACAGTGTATATAATGGAGGAAGCAAGTCACTGGTGAAGATGTGATGAAGGTGTCAGGTCATGTAATTATAGTGTCGCATGGCACCAAGGAGTAGTGCCGCGTGGCACCAAAGATTAGTGTCGTTGTATCATATATACAAGGGAAGTTGAGATGATTTATTTGCCATCCCTCTGTTTTATGGTGTTGGAAGTGTTAATTAAGGGTGCTTCTATCTATACAGTGGCGGCTATCAGTGTTGGATTCCCTTAAGATCATTCCTTCTTCGTTCCGGTGAATGAGATGTCCCTATATACATCAGATTCCTCACTGTTTCTCTTATGGTGTTCTTGTTGTACCCCTCATGTATAGTGCACAAAATCTACAAAGCGAAGCAGGCCCGTGGCCTGGTAGGCAAAGCTCTCGCTTCACACGCTGAGGGTCCGAGTGACAGAAAAAGTATCAATTAAAAATGTAGCAAGTGCATGAAACCGTGTCCATTCATGTAACAAATTAGTACACAGAGCCGAGTAAAGATAATTAGTAGAGCAAACCTTCCTTGACACACGCTCGCTCAGGGAGGAACTCACAACCACTACACCACCAACACTACTTTATCAGAGTCATTATAAACTTGAAGAATAAGACACTCGTGTGACACTTGGATATCTTCATTGTGGAAACGTTTCGCCCGCCAGCAGCTTCTTCAGTCCAATACAGAGAAGAACGGTGGAAGATGAGAAGTTTGACTCAATAAATCGAAAGAAAATCATTAAAATAATTAAAGACAAACAAAATAAATAACACTGCTCGATCCTCATCAAGATACCAACGCAAGTTAAAAAAAATAATCTTTGACCTGAAGCTCCCAGAGGCAGCCCTTTATTCCTGTTTTGGGTTCAGGTCTTCAGAGGTCAGCGCACCAGCTCAAACGAAAAAAAAAGAAAAATGTGTTGAGAAGAGCAGCGGGATTTATTCCTCGCATGAGGTTTCGTGTGCGTCGGTAATACGTCTGGTCAAACCAGGTCGCAGGTGAAAAGTGGACAGGTTGTGTGAGATTAGAAGTGTTTTCAGGTCATTTAGGGGTCACAGGTGTACTCAAGTTATGTGGGATCATAGATGAATTCAGGCCTTCTAGGGTCACAGGTATATTTAGATCATCTGGGGTCACAGGTGTATTCAGGTTACCTGGGATCACAGGTGTATTCAGGTCATCTGGGATCATAGATGAATTCAGGCCTTCTAGGGTCACAGGTATATTTAGGTCATCTGGGGTCACAGGTGTATTCAGGTTACATGGGATCACAAGTGTATTCAGGTCATCTGGGATCATAGATGAATTCAGGCCTTCTAGGGTCACAGGTATATTTAGGTCATCTGGGGTCACAGGTGTATTCAGGTTACCTGGGGTTTACAGGTGTATTTAGGTTACCAGGGGTTTACATGTGTATTCAGGTCATCTGGGGTCACAGGTGTATTCAGGTCGTCTTGGGTTACAGATGTATTCAGGTCATCTGGGATCACAGATGATTTCGGGCCATCTAGGATCACAGGTATAGTCAGGTCATCTGGGGGTCACAGGTGTATTCAGGTTATCTGGGGTCACAGGTGTATTCAGGTCATTTGGGGTCACAGGTGTATTCAGGTCATCTGGGGTCACAGGTGTATTCAGGTCATCCTGGGGTAACATGTGTGTTCAGGTTATCTGGGGCCACAGGTGTATTCAGGTCATCTGGGGTCACAGGTGTGTTCAGGTCATCTGGGGTCACAGGTGTATTCAGGTCATCTGGTGTCACAGGTGTATTCAGGTCATCTGGGGTCACAGGTTTATTCTGGTCATCCGGGGTCACAGGTGTATTCAGGTCATCTTGGGTCACAGGTGTATTCAGGTCATCTGGAGTCAAAGACTGTGTCAGGGTCACATGCATGGTAGGGACAATGATTAAAGACGTATACGCAGCTTGGTAATGCGAGGGTCACAAGTATATGAACAGTCAGGTCATCTTGGGTCATATGAACAATGACATTTGTGAACAGATCGGGACATTCATTAAAGAAAACGTTTCGCCACGAAGGTCTTATTGGCAAAACATTCCCTTTAATGAATGTCCTAAACTGGACATAAGTCTTCTTTTCCAAAGAACGTGAATGTCACCAGATCATTTATAATCAGAGTATGTCAAGTGTTGCCAATGTGCAATGGCGGCTCATCCAGGACCTTAATATATTATATGGTAACAGTCGAAGTGCAAGAAATTAAATTAATGAATTACGTTTTGGTAGCATGTGCTGGGAACTTCGATGTCATTGCAATAATTGTATAATGGTATAATTTAAAGAGTCGGGATATGATTGCTGAGTGTCATATTCAGGGGTTTAAGTTGTTCCATGTAGGCAGATATAACGGGAAAGGGGGGAGGAGTTGCATTATTTGTACGAGAAAATATAAATTGTTGCATAAAAAGAGGTATAAAAATAGATGGATCAGTAACAGAATCTGTTTGGGTAGAGTTTCTAGAAGGTCAACAAAAACTAATTCTAGGTGTTATATACCGACCTGCAGGTTTGGATCATGATAGAGGGAGACTTCTTTGAGACGAATTTGTTAGGCTCTTCTAGACACAATAACGAAGTGACAGTAGAGGATTTTAACTTTAGTCAAATTGACTGGACTTCTTTGACCGGTAATCTGGAGTCCAGTGACTTTATGGAAGTAGTTCAGGACTGTTTTCTGAAACAGTGTGTGACAGAGCCTACCAGAGATAATAATTTGCTCGACCTAGTTTTGGCCAATAAAGAAACTCTTGTAAATAATCTGCAGATCACTGAAGAGCTTGGTGCAAGTACGAGAATAAGAATAATATGGTAAAAGTCCCCGATTTTCGTTCTGCCGATTATAATGGACTTAAGGAACACCTGTCTAATCTCGACTGGGGTAATCTAGCTAATGATTTTATTGACGATGATCAGACTTACGATTACGATGGGATCTGCGTTTATGAATTTTTTTCTTAATAATGTACAACTTACCCAGAGTATATACATTCCCCTGAGAGAAATTAGGCCAAATAATAACGTTCCAAAATGGATGAACAGGAAGCTAGAACATCTATTAGGAGAGAAAAGAGGAATTTATAGGCACATCAAAAGAGGAGAGATTAACCTTATTGACCAATATGTTCAGTTTAAAAGAGAAGTAAAAAGGGGAATTAGAAAGGCTAAACGTGACTATGAAATTAAGGTTGCTAATGAATCAAAGACTAGTCCAAAAGGGTTCATTCAAGTGTATAGGACGAAGGTGAGGGAAAAGGTAGGACCTCTGAAAATTGGGAATGGACAGCTGACGAATAACGAACTGGAAATGTGTTCTCTATTTAATGATTATTTTTTGTCAGTCTTAACACAAGAAGACGTAAATGAGGTTTCAGAAATTAACAATTATTCAGTTCCTGAAGAATTCAGATTAATATTACTGTCACGAGGGACATGGTTATCAAACAGATAAACTGAAACAAAATAAGTCCCCGGGACCCGACGAGTTGTTTTCCAGGGTACTTAAAGAATGCAAGGTGGAACTTAGTCAGCCATTAACAAGTGTGTTTAATGCGTCCATCTTAACTGGTGTTGTGCCAGAGATGTGGAAGATAGCTAATGTAGTTCCTATATTCAAATCAGGGGATAAGTCCATTCCATCAAATTACCGTCCAATAAGCCTCACGTCTATAGTAGGCAAATTACTAGAAACAATTATAACTGGTATTATATATTGGGAGTCACCTTGTAGAGCATAATTTGATTAATGAATCTCAGCATGGATTCACGAGAGGTCGTTCCTGCCTGACAAATTTACTGATGTTCTTCAATAAAACTTTTAAGGCAGTAGACAGTGATAAAGAATATGATGTTGTTTATTTGGATTTCAGTAAAGCCTTCAATATAGTACCTCATAAAAGACTCTTAAGAAAAGTGGCAGCTCATGGTATAGGAGGTAAAGTTCTAGCATGGACAGAAGCATGGCTTACCAATAGAAAGCAAATCTGAATGGGGACTGATCAATAGTGGCGTCCCACAAGGATCAGTTCTAGGCCCATTGTTGTTCATAATTTATATTAATGACCTTGATGAAGGAATTACAAATGACATGAGCAAATTTGCTGATGATACAAAAATAGGCCGTATGATTCATTCTGAGGAGGATACCATAAACTCTCTGTAAAAATCTTCTGAACATTGTTCTTTCCATGATTTTATTTCTTACCTGCTGTATATCTTTTCAAAATAACCACATAACTTTGTTCCTAAAGTTTTCTTCAGTGAATGCTTAGCTTTCGGTCATTTCCCTAAGTATTGGAGACTATTTCTATCACTTCAACCGTTCATTATATGTATCTGTCAGATGTTCCTTATAAATATTTGACATTTATATTCCGACCTGAAATTTTGTTGAACTTATTCTTTGTTTTATACAATGGCTAAAATTAAAAGCGACTTAAAACGGAAGGAATAATATTGTACTAAATAATGGAAGTATCATTGTCTTGTAAAACCAAAGCTCCTCAAACCTCCTTCCCGGTTACATCCCTCTTCTCAATATTAGGCTGTTACCAAGAAATATAATTCTCCAGCCTATCAATGTCTTTATCGGATATTTTCCTTTAATGAATCATTTACATCTCTAGTTATATTCCCTACAAGTGGTAGATGATCTTAGCCTATCAAATCATATGATAGTGTAATATTGTCAATACTAATAGTGAATGCATTTCTGCCTATCACATGATCCAGGCATTTAGTACAATAGTAATTATATGGTACAAATGTAATGGATTGTTAGAGGGATTTAAAGCCTATTAACTAGATTTATTAAGAATGCATGTAATCTATTTGCCACCACAAGAATACTTTAATACCTAAAATAGGGATTAAGATAAACTCTCACTGTATATATTCTCTAAGAAATACACCTCATGGCGTATATAATAAATACACCTCACGGCGTATATAAATACTCCTCACGGAGTATATAATAAATATACCTCACGGCGTATATAATAAATATACCTCACGGCGTATATAATAAATATACCTCACGGCGTATATAATAAATATACCTCACGGCGTATATAATAAATACACCTCAAGGCGTAATTATCCGAGCTCATCAAGTTCCAGTACATGCATTTTAAATTAATATCCGACAGAAATTATTCAAATAATACAAGGCCATACCAAAAAAAAAAAAAAAAAAAAAAAAGGATACAGATAACGTAAAGCTTATTCTAAAGTTTCAATATAATTATCCTAGGTACTGTCTTCCCAGGTGGCTCTCCTGGTATACACATGAACAAAATAATCTCAACTCATCAAACAACACATTAAACAGAAACAATTTATCGTTCACATAAAAAAAGGCCGCCCTATCACCGATCTTCGTTAATAACAAGAGTGGTTTAAGAGTAAGACGCAGCCACCTCAACACATTCATAATTTGTATCTGTAAGTTCAAGGTCACCTAATTTCTCATATGGTAAAGTCTTCCATACAAGAAATTATGGGTACATGGGAATACATGGAAAAGACATAGCAGTCAACACCGAAGAAATCTGTTGAAATCTATCTACTTCTGTGTAAACTAAGAATTAATGTGCATTATCTATGTCTGTGTCTATATGCCACGCCAGCAGTTGCCGGAGGGCAACTGCTGGCGTGAAAAAAAGGGAAAGGGGGATAATATACGATACATATTGAAAATATCATGGATTTACTGGAGAGATAAAACTGCATAGAAGACGTGGCCTTCTAGTACCTATACTAAAATAGTACTGTTCCAGTCTTACTGTTCGTCTTACTGTCATTCCTGAAGCTGTGTATCATTGATTCTACTTCTAGTTACCACCAGTTCTGCTGAGACTATTATTATCTTTTACCTCTACCACCACCATTATAATTACCTCAGTAGCCTCGTTGTCAGTTGATCGTCCTGGTAGGGTTTTATAGTGTAGGTTTAATGATGATTTAGGAAGTGGCTGAGTGAGGTAGCAAGGGTCCTAGGCAACATGTAGCTCCTGTCCTCCCTCATGATACCCTATATCTTGCTGCTCACTGTAACTTATTCGATCTTGAAGGCTCTGCTAATTCCTTCCATCACAGCACGAGGTGTCTAGTTGAATCCTGTGTTCACAAAGTGCTTGTCCAGCTGGTTCTTGAATGACTGCATTGCTTTCTTGTACCAACTTTAGAGTACAAATGATATCTATATATAAAAAGAGTAATATAAAAGAAGTAAATATTGCATAAATTAATTTATATGTTTAATTGAAACGTATTTGGAAGAACGGATTATTATATCCATGCTAGTATATTTTAAGCTAATTAAAAAAGGAATATATACCTTATATCTATTTAGGTTTTCTATTGCAGTATTTATCATGTATGACGTCATGCGGCCATAATTCATAATTAAATTTTTTAGCTCTGTCAGTCATTTTAATTAATAATTAATTTAAAAACAGTGAAAATCTTTGAAATAATTGGAAATTTTGCTGTCTCAGTTACAGTAATTTTAAATGTATTTTCAATTAAGTGTTTAATATCACCTTACGTCTGGCAAGGCAGTGATTGAGTGAGTGATGATGAAAGTGTTTCTTCTTGTTTTGGGTCATCCTGCCTCGGTGGGAAACGGCCGATATGTTAATAAAAAAAAATATCACCCAAGTGGCTTCAATATCAAGTACACCAATAAAAAATATCAGCCTTTCTGTTCACGGCTGTGAGTTACCACCCTCACCTTCACATCCTGATAAATGTATTTCAGGGGGGAAAAGAGTCTGGTTCTACGGTCTTCCAAGTTAACCTAGTTTCCATTAGTCCCTCATATAAGAGTTGAAGCAGCACTTTCGTAGATCCCACACCTGGAACGGCTCAGGAGTTGCCCGTCCAAAAAACTTTCACTTTTGAAAACTGATACTATGAGAGATTATGGGAAATAAAATTCCAATTGAAGATAGGAGAAACACAGCTCATATGATTATGATGTACAAAATACTCACAGCTAAGATAGTCAAATAGGGACAGTCTATCTAAATCTAGGGTCATGGAGGGATATAAAAAAAAGTAAAATTATGAGAAAGTGACATACAAATTTAAGGAACAACTCATCTTGTTTCTGGGTGTTTAGGAAGCTGAGTAGTTTCAATAATAAACTGGATAATAAGAGAAGGGACAAAGATGTGATTTACAGGCGGGTTGAGACCTAAGGACAAGTTTCCCTAAAGCACTGAAGTGAACTGAGGTAAGATGAAAACTTAGCAAGTGAATGAAAAGGGAATCACACAAATACATTTAGGCGAGGTTACTAGTTAAGAACTTGTAAGTGAATACAGGTTTGAACCAACGTCAGGAATGAGGTTCCTGGTCCGTCAATTACGGTAAGGAAGATGGTTTGTGTGATTGTGCCTGATGTCCTCCACCAGCCTGCCTCTGACCCAGGTCCCTCGGACTGACTGGACACTCCTTCCTGGCCAGACTGCACCACCCACTGGGTGACTGGACACTCCTTCCTGGCCAGACTGCACCACCCACTGGGTGACTGGACACTCCTTCCTGGCCAGACTGCACCACCCACTGGGTGACTGGACACTCCTTCCTGGCCAGACTGCACCACCCACTGGGTGACTGGACACTCCTTCCTGGCCAGACTGCACCACCCACTGGGTGACTGGACACTCCTTCCTGGCCAGACTGCACCATACAAGGACACCCATGCCTATAAATTTCAAATATTTCCAACACACTTGCTGAAAAAAAATCATGAACTTAGAATACAAACGGAGAATGGAATCACATTCTCAAAATGATTTAGCTAATGGGTTACAAAGCGAAGGAATTTATATACTTAAATGGCACATAATGGATATGAGAAAAACAAAATCAGATCAAACTAAGAATAATGATATAATAAAAATACAGTAAGAAACGTGCATATTAAACTGCCATACTTTAAAACTACCTTCATATATATAGATAG
Organism: Cherax destructor; assembly: GCA_009830355.1. Taxonomy (NCBI): domain Eukaryota; kingdom Metazoa; phylum Arthropoda; class Malacostraca; order Decapoda; family Parastacidae; genus Cherax; species Cherax destructor. The sequence goes on along the minus strand of WNWK01001892.1, from coordinate 203,319 downwards.
GGAAATTCCAAGATACTGTGGACAGTATATATTATATACCAAGAATGAAACATGCGGTTATAGTGTGAAGTCAACATGAAAAAAAATAAAATAAATTAAGTCTATATATTTACTAGATAACAGTCCTTGTAGCTAATATATGTAATGAAAATAATGCAGTATCCTCACCCATCCTTCAGAGCGTACGCGCTGTGCTTCCTACCGTCAGGACTCAAGTCCGGCTAACCTCTTTCCCGGAATCTCTTCATAAATGTTACCTTGCTCACATCCCAACAGTACATCAGCTCACAAACCTATTGGGTTCCACTCAATCCGACCTAATATGCTCACACAAGCATGTTCGATGTTCAAGCCCCCCTAGAACTCCAAACCATCATTACTCTCTTTTTAGAATGACTCCTACCCCTCCTTCACTCCATTCACAATATAGCCTCCTAGGTATCCTATTTTACTCCTCTTTAAGTGTTCAAACCACGTCAACAAGTCCTTCTCAACCCTTTGAATTATACCTTTGGTAAGCCCATACCAAAAAAGTCTTTATAATTTTCACACTACACGTCGTCCTCAAACAAGATATCTCCACTATTCACAGTTTTATCCTTGCTGAAGCTTTTAACAACCATGCTACTCACCCATCATAACAGGTAACGGAAAATGGGTAACCACCGCACGCGGTCTGAGCATATAAGTCAAAATTCAACTGTTTAAGGAGCCTTCAAAATCCGCCCATTTGACTGTCCTTACAACAGTGTCGCGGTACTTGTTGTTAAGAGGACGGCTGCTACGCTGTCTCCCAAGGGGCTGGGAAGAAAGTCGTGACACCACAGTGTCGTATAATTAACGCTTTCAAGCCAGACACTGTAATTATAAGATTATGACTGTCTAGTTACCAGGCAGCAAGGAGCTACATATGTATGCAGGAAAGTGTCATGAAGTGTAATTTATGACATTCTCTTTTTGCTTATTCTCGACTACTGTTAAATCTTAATGTTTATAAGAATAGTTAATACCTAACGTTTAATATTACTGTAGATACTGAATATATATATATATATATATATATATATATATATATATATATATATATATATATATATATATATATATATATATATGTAAAAGATCACAGTAAATAGGTGATATCAAAATATGCAAGAAAACCACTATGAAAAATAGAAGAATTCCAAGCGCTTTCGTGTGAGTAGTCACGAAAGCGCTTGGAACATATAGTTTCTTCATATATATATATATTATATATATATATATATATATATATATATATATATATATATATATATTATATATATATATATATATATATATATATATATATATATATATATATATATATATATTGTCCCCGAATGCTTGAGAGGTTTTGTGGGAGCTCAAGACCCCAGGTTCATTGAAGCAGCAGTGCAGTGGGACATCCTGGCAGACTCCTACAGTAGACCAGCTCCTCCCAAAGAGCACAAACAGTCCCACTGGGACAAACCGATCATGGAAAAAAATGCCAACACAATGCTCACCAACGCTTCAGGAAAGGACAAAGCTCGTCTCCTAGCGGTGAAGGCACCACACTCAGGAGATTTCCTTCTAGCTTTTCCCAATTCCTCTCTGGGGACTCGACTCGACCCACAGGCCATTCGGATTGGTGTTGCTCTTCGCCTAGCCGCCCCCATACTCACCGAACATAGGTGTATTTGCGGCAGGGCGACGGCTGATCAATTCGGACTTCATGGTCTAGTGTGTCACACATCAGAAGGGAAGTATGCTAGACATGAGGAGGTCAATGACATCATAAAGAGAAGCCTCGCCACAGCCCGTTGCCCAGCTCAACGGGAACCCCAAGTGCAGAGGTCTGATGGAAGTCAAAAGCGTCCTGATGGAGCCACTATGCTACCATGGAAGGATGGTAAGCAGATTGCTTGGGACTACACCTGTGCTGCCACAATGGCAGATACCTACTTGCCATACTCCGTAGCCGAAAGGGGTGGAGCTGCCAGCTTTCAGGCAGGTGGCTTACAGCTGTTCATCTCATCCTCTGCATGCATCGACACAACTAGAGATTTTTACAATGCTAGGAATTCGCAAGAACGAATTCGAGTCTCCGTCGGCCAGAGATCAGTGTTTGTGAATATTTCGCCTGCTCTTGCGAATTCCTAGCATATATATATATATATATATATATATATATATATATATATATATATATATATATATATATATATATATATATATATATATATATATATATATATATATTATACATATATATACTATTTGGATTAATAGTCACAAACTCCAGGGTGCATAAATTTAGGTAAGTAGTTTTTTTAAAGCAAGTCTTCTGTTGATGAATATGAATGAATGATTCTGTACCAGTTAACAAGGTGAGTCATTTTCTATGGTTCAAGGTAACTTCCCTGACTTATTATTCTCTGTGCTCCTAAATTTACTTGGTGTTAACTCGTTTTTTCAGTTATGTGGAGCCAGACACCGGTCAACGATCTTACAAATTCTTGGTGCCCATGGACGGTTGTGGTACAGCTGCGACTGAACAAGATGACACCATCGTGTCAAATATTGTTATATTCCAGATGGACTCAGCAGTGCAGGTGAAACAAACTTATGTATATTAATACACACACACAGGCTACATATATTTAAACTTTTACTCTATATACAGTGCTTCATCGCACTCATAATACCCTAGCCACGCGTCTATGGTATATACTACTAAAATGGCTACTATACACTCAAGCATTATTTTCATTATATAAATATACATTACCGCCATTATTTACACTAACATCATCTACATTATATACACACCACAACTATAATCTAAATTAGCTTTTTTGTCTACATATGCCCAAACATAATTAGCTGTATAAACTACCATCACAGTTATTATATAAGCTAACCATTATATGTACTAGCATCCTAACCATTATATACAGTAGTATTTTAGGCATTATATATGAAAGCATTCCAGCCATAATGTAAACTAGCATCCTAGCCATTACATATTCCAGTATTATAGCAAATATATATACTACCATCCTAGGCATTATATATACAAATATTCCAGGCATTATAAAAACTGTTGATATTCCTGCCTTTATATACATTAGCATCCTAACTCTTATACATACTAGCTTCCCAGCCATTACTTACTTTAAAGTTCCATCCATTTTATACAGCACCATTCCAGCTATTATATGCACTAGTTATTCAATCATTATATATACTAGCATCCTATCCAGTGCATGCAGTATCATTCCAGCTATTATATACAGTAGCATCCTAGTTATTATCTTTGTTAACGACACAGCCATTAACCAGTGTTGGGTATGTTCACTGCATCTGCAGGAAGTTTGGGATACAGCCAAGAAACTGTCGTGTGTGTGGACCAGCAAATACAACAAGGCAGTTAATTTCCTACCTCTGCAAGTGTCCATGTTGGATGTGGTGCAGACTCGCTTCGAGGGTGATGAGGTCAAGTGTTGGATGGACATACAACGAGGAACCTACCCTCATGTGAGTATACATAGCCTGAGACCCACACCTGCCTGAGTATACATTGCCTGACACCCACCCCATGTGAGTATTTACCCATGAGTATACACAGTGAGGAATCAACCCACATGTAAGTTCAGTCATGGGCTGACTCTATGTAAAACACATCTGGAACTTTCCAACTGATGCCAAAGAAAACTATGGACACATTTGTAAGGTGGGTGAGGGAAGGGCATGCTGTCCACTGTGCGCTCAGTATTGCGACTTTGCTAAACTTTCACCTCAATCTTGATTGTAAGACTAATTATTCGTAAGCCATTAGTAAGCATGAACCTAGTCTAAGATTGCAGTTTAAACAGGTAAGTAATGTAAGTGTAAGTTGCTTAACTACCGATACTGTCGGTAGGGGCCAAGACCCGTGGGAGGCGTGTAGACACAGTCTCCATAAGGTAGTCCATCAATTCAACCATATTATCGCGAGCGAAGTAAACGTACAATAATTCTAGTATTAATTCATTACTCTCTAAGCTATGGTGCGATAATTAGTGACTTATTAATGATACTCAGGTGTGATGGACATCTGGAAGGCTCCGAGACAAAGAATAACTCTTTCCGGCTTTACAACGGATCTCAAAGGTAAGTAAGTTTATTTAGGCACAAGTACACACAGGTACAATTATCATACATAGTGTAAATTACCTAGAGAAACACTATAGTTAAACGAAGTGACTTATTTCCATTAGGGTTCTTGGTAAATAAGCCGTCACCGTATCTCAGGTGTTAAGATTTGAGCAAATCTTTATTGCACGGGTATTTTTTTTGTCAGCTTATGTTATGAGTCTAGGTAGCAGAGTCGAAGCATTCGACACCACGCCTAGGGTATTGAGTCAGTCGCACCCTGGTAAGTAACAGCCCTATCCGAAGAGGTAATTTCCATATAATGACTAAACATGAGATGAATGGTGTTTAGTGTGACGAAGTATTTAATTTTTTATAAGTCAAAGTAGACCCCCTCTTTCTACAACAGTGGAAATATGGTTAGGTCACAGATTGGTGTGACCTTAATGAGTTACCCGTGATAACGTTACATAACCAAAACTGAACTCGATGAACAGATGGGGAGGGGGGGGGGTTGAACATGTTAGAAATTATGTGGGGGATTTTTCACAAGAACACAATCTCGAATTAACTTTCAACCCGCACACTGGGAAGAACTCTTGACACTAAAGAAATGATAACTTACTGATGTTGCCGTATCTTGGAGACTTGTGGGACTTTAATGAACACCGAGGTGGCAAACAATATCCCTCCTTCAATGCCCTTCGTCTCAGCTCCCCAACTAACTCCGGGACCCTGGATTATAAACATATAGTTCCTGTATATTGATGATAAAAATTTACGCCAATAAAACTGGCTGTTAAGTGGACTGTATAATTATAAAGAATCTGAGTGGAATTGGTGGCTTGATTTTGTTTGATCTACTATTTTTCAATTGTTAAATACATTATTTCAACGAGTGAAGAAAATAAAGCATTACTTACCAAGATATTACCTTGGTAATGTAGCCTAACGCCTCCCAACAGATGGTAAACAGGTCGCTACTGCGTCCTGTTTTCCATCAATAAAATCCTTATTCTGTCATTTTATTATATATCTGGACCCTTCGAGATGAATTTTCTCTTCACTGATTTTGTAACAGTCATCGGCTGACTGACAGTCTCAGCTACAGGAAATACCACCAAACACACTACCCACAGAACCACAAAACCCATCAATGCCTGTCATCCCACACCTACCATACACAATAACCAGAAATAAGCCACACTCCACAGGAACCCCTCCCCTCCTTCAGCACTAATACATCATCACAATAGCCCCCTTTCCCGTCCTGCCTTCCACACCCCCAGCCTAACCAACCCCTCCCCTCCCTCCGAATACAGTACTGGAAGGAAAGCTGAAGGTTTGGTACTCCAATGCAGATGGAATAACAAGAGTGAGGAGTGGCATGAACCAATCATTGAGGCATACTCGGACATTATGGGATTCATGGAGACAAAGCTCATGGGGGTAACAGATGCAATCTTCCCGACTGGACATCAGATTCTAAGGAAAAACAGGGGAAGGAGGAGTTGCACTGCTCTTCAAAAACCAGTGCAAATTTGAGATGGGAGGATTAGACAGAGGGGAAGCAGATGATTCCATAGTAAGAACACTTCAGACCGGGGGTCCAAATGTGATGAAAGCGGTGATGTACACCTGCCATTGAATAGCAAGAGACCAAGAAAAGAGTACGATGAGAGCAACAGAGCAATGGTGGATACACTAGCCGAGGTGGCCAGGAGGGCTCACTGGGGCAGGGCAAAGCACTCGTCATCGGGGACTTAAACTACAAGTAGACTGGCTGGGATAACCTAGAGCCACATGGGGGACCAGAAACATGGAGGGTTAAGATGGTGGAGGCAGTATCGGAAATCTTTATACACCAGCATATTAGGGACGCAAGTAGATCAAGCAAAATACTTAAAACAGTCAAGTTCAACTATTTTGCATAATCATTCAGTCCACTAAACAGCCAGTTTTACTGGCCTATATTTTCATAATAAATATTCAGGAAACATATGTCAAGAATACCCTCTCAGTTATGTGGGTTAATTCAAGATTGTGTCCGTGTGAAAAAAATCCAACATAATTTCTAATATATATCAAGCTTAAGAGATAATTGGATTTTTATTTTGTGTTGCAGTTACCAATTTGTCAAATTTTAATCAGTTTTATTCTTATCATACTCCCCTTTCTGGAGCGATCAAGATAACTCTGCGGAGAATTATTGAAGAATTTATTTTTCCTCCCACCTACATTACTTGGACGGGAAATAAAAGTAACAAGGAAATTTCCATCAAAAGTTTTCTCACATCACAGACTAAACCAATGGACGGTATTATACGCATCGGAGAGCCTCTGACGGTGATGGTGTACCTGAAGGACGCACACAAGCGCCTCGATGTGGCGGTGCAAGATTGCTGGGCTTACGGAGAACCTGATTTCACAGATCCAGATACGCCCAGTCTTCAGCTCACATCCCCTGATGGCTGCCCAACGTAAGTACTGTCTTTGTAATAATTTGCAACAAAATGCTCAACTTTTCCCTGCAGATCATTTGTCCAAACAGAAGAAATTCCCATATCAGTCACAAACCTAGCTAGATTTTTTTATTATTGGTATTATATACATAAATGCTCTCAAAAATTACCATGAAAGTTAACCTGATTTTTTCCTCTTATTTCTACTGTGAAGAAGGATGAAATTAATGCACTTCTGGTCTCGGACCTACGACACTTACGACACCGGTGCCACCCTGATCACATACACCAACATGTCCGCCTTTAAATTCCCGGACCGCATGCAGGTCTTCCTCACGTGTAACGTACAGGTAAGTGCAGATAAATGGTATAAAATACAGACACGATGCAAAAATAAACAAAAATATGCGGTATAATGCGATCCTTTATCGACAACGTATCTCCCAGACAGTGGCTTTATCAAGTCACAAACACATCTACCTGGGTAAATAGTACATAAGTATTATACTGTATTTGTGTTTATTTTTCCAACGTGCAGATAAGCACGTTGTAACTAGAAATATAAAAGATACCTGAAGTGCGTTCCTAAATTTATAAATCTGAATTTTATCGTCCATAAAAAATGTTAACCATTACGTAAATATGAAAAAAAACAAGAATAGATATAAGATAAACCTGTAAAATGTAAATATAGAAAAAAACAGTACTTTAATGTGAAAAAAGTAAGTACTTAACAATATTATCTGGGTATATAAGTAGTCCAATACAATTTGCATTCATTTACTCATTGATTTTAATAGATAAGAGAGTTGGAACTTAAATTGTATAAGTTACATAAATATAATTCTATTGATTTCATGTATGTATATTTAATGTTTCCTAAATTAGAATAATAATATTATTTTTAATTTATCTAGATTTGTACAGAACACTGTGATAACCGCTGCATAGGAGAGCCCAGCGAACCTGTGACCTTCGTAACACCACCAGATATCATCAGAGTTACTACGCCTTTAACACCGACGCGGCCACCACCACCACCTCCTTTATGTTACCCTGGCTCCAAGGATCCTCGTTGTCCACCAAGCACAATAAAGCCTATATGTGTTCCAGGGTCTAAAGACCCAGCATGCAAACCCGTAGGTCCAACTAAACCTCAGTGTTATCCAGGTTCAAAAGACCCATCATGCAAACCGCTTATAACTAAACCACCTGAAATTCTTCCACCAATTACTCAAAAACCAAAATGTCTACCAGGGTCTAAAGACCCACGATGCCCGAAACCAACTACACCCGTTCCAACAACTTGTTTTCCTGGATCACAGGATCCACGTTGTCCTAAACCAACAACTCAACGGCCTACGAGACCAACTACTCCATTTACCTGCAGACCAGGATCCAAAGACCCTCGTTGCCCGCAGACAACTCCTCCTCGGGAATCTCCTTGTTACCTTGGATCACTAGATCCACATTGTCTTCAACCAATAACTCCACTGCCTACTAGACCAACCAGGCCAGTCCGTCCACCAACTTGTTATCCTGGATCACTGGATCCCCGCTGTCCTAAACCAACAACGCCACGACCTACTCTTCCACCAACTACTCCATTTACCTGCAGACCAGGATCCAAAGATCCTCGCTGTCCTCAACCAACTACGCCCCGTCAACCAACTTGTTATCCTGGATCACTGGATCCACGTTGTCCTCAACCAACAACACCACGACCTACTCTTCCACCAACTACTCCATTTATCTGCAGACCAGGATCCAAAGATCCTCGCTGTCCTCAACCAACTACGCCCCGTCAACCAACTTGTTATCCTGGATCACTGGATCCACGTTGTCCTCAACCAACAACACCACGACCTACTCTTCCACCAACTACTCCATTTATCTGCAGACCAGGATCCAAAGATCCTCGCTGCCCTCAACCAACTACGCCCCGTCAACCAACTTGTTATCCTGGATCACTGGATCCTCGTTGTCCTCAACCAACAACACCACGACCTACTCTTCCACCAACTACTCCATTTATCTGCAGACCAGGATCCAAAGACCCTCGCTGCCCTCAACCAACTACGCCCCGTCAACCAACTTGTTATCCTGGATCACTGGATCCACGTTGTCCTCAACCAACAACACCAAGACCTACTTTTCCACCAACTACCCCATTTACCTGCAGACCGGGATCCAAAGACCCTCGCTGCCCTCAACCAACTACGCCCCGTCAACCAACTTGTTATCCTGGATCACTGGATCCACGTTGCCCTCAACCAACAACACCACGACCTACTCTTCCACCAACTTCTCCATTTACATGCAGACCAGGATCCAAAGACCCTCGCTGCCCTCAACCAACTACGCCTCGTCCACCAACTTGTTATCCTGGATCACTGGATCCACGTTGTCCTCAACCAACAACACCAAGACCTACTTTTCCACCAACTACCCCATTTTCCTGCAGACCAGGATCCAAAGACCCTCGCTGCCCTCAACCAACTACGCCCCGTCCTCTAACTTGTTATCCTGGATCACTGGATCCACGTTGTCCTAAACCAACAACACCACGACCTACTCTTCCACCAACTACTCCATTTACCTGCAGACCAGGATCCAAAGATCCTCGCTGTCCTCAACCAACTACGCCCCGTCAACCAACTTGTTATCCTGGATCATTGGATCCACGTTGTCCTCAACCAACAACACCACGACCTACTCTTCCACCAACTACTCCATTTATCTGCAGACCAGGATCCAAAGATCCTCGCTGCCCTCAACCAACTACGCCCCGTCAACCAACTTGTTATCCTGGATCACTGGATCCTCGTTGTCCTCAACCAACAACACCACGACCTACTCTTCCACCAACTACTCCATTTATCTGCAGACCAGGATCCAAAGACCCTCGCTGCCCTCAACCAACTACGCCCCGTCCACCAACTTGTTATCCTGGATCACTGGATCCACGTTGTCCTCAACCAACAACACCAAGACCTACTTTTCCACCAACTACCCCATTTACCTGCAGACCAGGATCCAAAGACCCTCGCTGCCCTCAACCAACTACGCCCCGTCCACTAACTTGTTATCCTGGATCACTGGATCCACGTTGTCCTAAACCAACAACACCACGACCTACTCTTCCACCAACTACTCCATTTACCTGCAGACCAGGATCCAAAGACCCTCGCTGCCCACAACCAACTACGCCCCGTCAACCAACGTGTTATCCTGGATCATTGGATCCACTTTGTCCTAAACCACCACCTACTTTTCCACCAATTACCTCATTTACATGCAGACCAGGGTCGAAAGACCCTCGTTGCCCTCAACCAACTACGCCCCGTCCACTAACTTGTTATCCTGGATCACTGGATCCACGTTGTCCTCAACCAACAACACCACGACCTATTCTTCCACCAACTACTCCATTTAAATGCAGACCAGGATCCAAAGACCCTCGCTGCCCTCAACCAACTACGCCCCGTCCATTAACTTGTTATCCTGGATCACTGGATCCACGTTGTCCTCAACCAACAACACCACGACCTACTCTTCCACCAACTACTCCATTTACCTGCAGACCAGGATCCAAAGACCCTCGCTGCCCACAACCAACTACGCCCCGTCAACCAACTTGTTATCCTGGATCACTGGATCCACGTTGTCCTAAACCACCACCTACGTTTCCACCAACTACCCCATTTACATGCAGACCAGGGTCGAAAGACCCTCGCTGCCCACAACCAACTACGCCCCCTCAACCAACTTGTTATCCTGGATCACTGGATCCACGTTGTCCTCAACCAACAACACCACGACCTACTCTTCCACCAACTACTCCATTTACCTGCAGACCAGGATCCAAAGACCCTCGCTGCCCTCAACCAACTACGCCCCGTCAACCAACTTGTTATCCTGGATCACTGGATCCACGTTGTCCTAAACCACCACCTACGTTTCCACCAACTACCCCATTTACATGCAGACCAGGGTCGAAAGACCCTCGCTGCCCTCAACCAACTACGCCCCGTCAACCAACTTGCTATCCTGGATCATTCGATCCTCGTTGCCCTCAACCAACAACGCCACGACCTACACTTCCACCAACTTCTCCATTTACCTGCAGACCAGGATCCAAAGACCCTCGCTGCCCTCAACCAACTACGCCCCGTCAACCAACTTGTTATCCTGGATCACTGGATCCACGTTGTTCTAAACCATCAACACCACGACCTACTCTTCCACCAACTTCTCCATTTACCTGTAGACCAGGATCCAAAGACCCTCGCTGCCCTCAACCAACTACGCCCCGTCAACCAACTTGTTATCCTGGATCACTGGATCCACGTTGTCCTCAACCAACAACACCACGACCTACTCTTCCACCAACTACTCCATTTACCTGCAGACCAGGGTCGAAAGACCCTCGCTGCCCTCAACCAACTACGCCCCGTCCACCAACTTGTTATCCTGGATCATTCGATCCTCGTTGCCTTCAACCAACAACGCCACGACCTATTCTTCCACCAACTACTCCATTTACCTGCAGACCAGGATCCAAAGACCCTCGCTGCCCTCAACCAACTACGCCCCGTCCACCAACTTGTTATCCTGGATCACTGGATCTACGTTGTCCTAAACCAACAACGCCACGACCTACTCTTCCACCAACTTCTCCATTTACCTGTAGACCAGGATCCAAAGACCCTCGCTGCCCACAACCAACTACGCCCCGTCCACCAACTTGTTATCCTGGATCACTGGATCCTCGTTGTCCTCAACCAACAACACCACGACCTACTCTTCCACCAACTACTCCATTTAAATGCAGACCAGGGTCGAAAGACCCTCGGTGCCCTCAACCAACTACGCCCCGTCCACCAACTTGTTATCCTGGATCACTGGATCCTCGTTGTCCTCAACCAACAACAACACGACCTACTCTTCCACCAACTACTCCATTTACATGCAGACCAGGGTCGAAAGACCCTCGCTGCCCTCAACCAACTACGCCCCGTCCACCAACTTGTTATCCTGGATCATTGGATCCACGCTGTCCTAAACCGACAACACCACGACCCACTATTCCACCAACTACTCCATTTACCTGCAGACCAGGATCCAAAGACCCTCGCTGCCCTCAACCAACTACGCCTCGTCCACCAACTTGTTATCCTGGATCACTGGATCCCCGCTGTCCTAAACCAACAACACCACGACCTATTCTTCCACCAACTACTCCATTTACCTGCAGACCAGGATCCAAAGACCCTCGCTGCCCTCAACCAACTACGCCCCGTCTACCAACTTGTTATCCTGGATCATTGGATCCACGTTGTCCTAAACCAACAACACCACGACCTCCTCTTACAACTACTCCATTTACCTGCAGACCAGGATCCAAAGACCCTCGCTGCCCTCAACCAACTACGCCCCGTCCACCAACTTGTTATCCTGGATCATTGGATCCACGCTGTCCTAAACCGACAACACCACGACCCACTATTCCACCAACTACTCCATTTACCTGCAGACCAGGATCCAAAGACCCTCGCTGCCCTCAACCAACTACGCCCCGTCCACCAACTTGTTATCCTGGATCATTGGATCCACGTTGTCCTAAACCAACAACACCACGACCTATTCTTCCACCAACTACTCCATTTACCTGCAGACCAGGATCCAAAGACCCTCGTTGCCCTCAACCAACTACGCCCCGTCCACCAACTTGTTATCCTGGATCATTGGATCCACGCTGTCCAAACCAACAACACCACGACCTCCTCTTACAACTACTCCATTTACCTGCAGACCAGGATCCAAAGACCCTCGTTGCCCTCAACCAACTACGCCCCGTCCACCAACTTGTTATCCTGGATCATTGGATCCACGCTGTCCTAAACCGACAACACCACGACCCACTGTTCCACCAACTACTTCATTTACCTGCAGACCAGGATCCAAAGACCCTCGCTGCCCTCAACCAACTACGCCCCGTCCACCAACTTGTTATCCTGGATCATTGGATCCCCGTTGTCCTAAACCAACTACACGCCGACCTACTGTTCCACCAAGTACTCCATTTACCTGCAGACCAGGATCCAAAGACCCTCGTTGCCCTCAACAAACTACGCCTCGTCCACCAACTTGTTATCCTGGATCACTGGATCCTCGTTGTCCTCAACCAACAACACCACGACCTACTCTTCCACCAACTACTCCATTTTCCTGCAGACCAGGATCCAAAGACCCTCGTTGCCTGCAACCAACTTTCCCTCGTGATCCTCCTTGTTATCCTGGATCACCGGAACCACATTGTTCTCAACCAACATCACCACGGCCTATTCGACCGGCTACTCCATTTACTTGTGCACCAGGATCCAGAGACCCACGTTGCCTTCAAGCAACTACAACGCATCCGACAACTCCTCTATTCTGTGAACCTGGATCCCGAGACCCTCGTTGTCCTCCTCCAAGCTGTCCACCTGGTTCCAGGGATCCTTGGTGTCCTCAGACTACAACATCTACGCCACGTCCAACGACACAAGTAGGGGATGGTACAGGGCAAAAGCCTGTCACCATCAGGCCCCCAAAGACGATGACCATCATGGTGACGCAGATCCAAAGTATCATGCTTTCCATTCATGTAAGTACATATATGTATTAATATCTTTTTACTTTACTGCTGTAATTTAAAGTCGTCTGTGTTTTCACTAACCATCAGTTCAGTGAAATGTTGTCGGATAATTCTCTAATAATCATGATCTAACTTATCATAATGTTATATATATATATATATATATATATATATATATATATATATATATATATATATATATATATATATATATATATATATATATATATATATATATATATATGCTCAGTTACCCTTTATTAGGTACACCTGCTCCTTAAAGGGCACGTAAGTTTCCCTGTTTTCTAATATGTTCATTTTCCACTAAAATCTACATTGTTCATAAGTATTATCGCATTTGCTTTGTCTCTTTTCGTAAGGCGAAGTCCAGGATATTTCCTTAATTCATGGTATGATTTAACACATCTTTGAGGACAGTTCGGTTCCACAGGTCTGAGTGAGCAAAGCCCCATTTACCACGCTTTTGCAAATGTTGAACGTTTCCGGGGATACGTCCCCTTGTCTTGCCAGATTGCCAAAAGCCTTGGCGTGGTCAACATAATTAGTGCCCATGTCCTAGCTTTCTCTGTTGGTCCCAGGTAATCTCAACACTCGACAGGGTAATAGCGAAATCCGGGTTAGCATGTTGGGACCAACCAATTTGTTCTACAAAGGAACTATTTTAGAATTTGATAATAATAGTTTTGGCATATTCAAACTTAGCAACTTTATAATTGTATTAATGTTGATAGAATTACCGACAATATGTTAGGTAAAAGGACGAAGGTGCAACTAATGTCGTGGGGCCAGGAGCTCTGTCAAGCCGTTACGGCTTGACAAAGCTCCTGGAGAGCGAAACAATAAAATGTCACATTAGTTGAACCTGTGTCCTTTTTCCTAACTTTATAATTGAAGGCATTGTACACAATCTGAAGCCGGATTCCTACTTGAACTTATTGGACTGTCATAAATGAAGTTCTACACTGACGAATTGAGTAGCACTTAGGTTCTGCTGCTCCCGCTCATCCTTGTGGATAATCCAGCGTTTGCCTAAGGGTGAAAGTGTGTCAACATCGGGAATAGGATTGTTTCCCTCTTGCTGCTTTCTCTAGACCCATTTTCTATATATGCGACGGAATTTTTGTACTGATAGATGCCAGATACTTTTGAGATCAGACTATTAAAGATTTTCATAATGATACAATATGCCTGACGGCATATTGGTGATACGTGATATGTCATTAATATTGTAGGTGCTAGGTCATTACTAAATATTTAATATTGATGGGCGTTGTATGCTTTCTCCTGATACTGTTCTTAATATCATGCCTTCATCTTTCTGGCACCAGGCACTTTTTCTGCTGGATGCCATCTTTCTGGCACCAGGCACTGTTCTGCTGGATACCATCTCATTCTAGCTAGATTCGTTCCTTTGAACGAATTTACCTGGACTTCCTACTCATTTCTACAAGCTCCTGAAGATGCATTGATTGCAACACGAAAGACATAGAGCTATCATTCAACTCCCACTGTTGTTGCTTTGTATCTTATATCACTTGTTCGCAATTATTGCCTATATATATGTCGTGCCGAATAGATAAAATTGTCTTATTCAGCAAAAGTGAATAAGGCAAGCAAAAATTTGTGCATCGCAAAAATCATTCTGAACCTAACGAAAAAATAATAATTTGATTGTGTTTGTTTATTACTGAATTATTGTAAACGTATCTAAAATATATTTAGTTGGATTAGGCTAAATTAAATTGCACTTGTTATAATAAGGTTAGGTAAGTTTTCTAAGGTTCTTTTGGTACAAAATTATTAATTTTTACATTAATATAAATGAAAAATAGTTATGTTTAAACATATAAGAGAAAATTTTAGAAAGAAACTTAATTTTAAATGAGTTCTTGCTAACTGACGAATTTTACCTATTCGGCACGACATATATATATATATATATATATATATATATATATATATATATATATATATATATATATATATATATATATATATATATCAATAATGTTGAAGGATCAGTTATGGAAAGAAAAGAGGGAATATGAATATGTAAATTCAAGGATTATGTGGATTAAAATAAGGGTCGGATGCGAAAAGTGGGTCATAATAAGCGTGTATGCACCTGGTGAAGAGAGGAGTGTAGAAGAGAGAGAGAGATTTTGGGAGATGTTAAGCGAATGTATAGGAACTTTTGAACCAAATGAGAGAGTAATTGTGGTAGGGGACCTAAATGCTAAAGTGGGAGAAACATGCAGAGAGGGTGTAATAGGTAAGTTTGGGGTGCCAGGTGTAAATTATAATGGGAGCCCTTTGATTGAACTTTGTATAGAAAGGGGTTTAGTTATAGGTAATACATATTTTAAGAAAAAGAGGATAAATAAGTATACAAGATATGATGTAGGGCGTAATGACAGTAGTTTGTTGGACTATGTATTGGTAGATAAAAAACTGTTGAGTAGACTTCAGGATGTACATGTTTATAGAGGGGCCACAGATATATCAGATCACTTTTTAGTTATAGCTACAGTGGGAGTAAAAGGTAGATGGGATACAAGGAAAATAGAATCAGTAAGTAAGAGAGAGGTGAAGGTTTATAAACTAAAAGAGGAGGCAGTTAGGGTAAGATATAAACAACTATTGGAGGATAGATGGGCTAGTGAGAGTGTAGGCAATGGGGTCGAAAATGTATGGGGTAGATTTAAAAATGTAGTGTTAGAGTGTTCAGCAGAAGTTTGTGGTTACAGGCGAGTGGGTGCGGGAGGGAAGAGGAGCGATTGGTGGAATGATGATGTAAAGAGAGTAGTAAGGGAGAAAAGTTAGCATATGAGAGGTTTTTACAAAGTAGAAGTGATGCAAGGAGGGAAGAGTATATGGAGAGAAAAAGAGAGGTTAAAAGAGTGGTGAAGCAATGTAAAAGAGAGCAGATGAGAGAGTGGGTGAGATGTTATCAGCAAATTTTGTTGAAAATAAGAAAAAGTTTTGGAATGAGATTAATAAGTTGAGGAAGCCTAGAGAACAAATGGATTTGACAGTTAAAAATAGGAGAGGAGAGTTATTAAATGGAGAGTTAGAGGTATCGGAAGATGGAGAGAATATTTTGAGGAGTTGTTAAATGTTGATGAAGACAGGGAAGCTGTGATTTCGTGTATAGGGCAAGGAGGAATAACATCTTGTAGGAGTGTGGAAGAGCCAGTTGTGGGTGTAGGGGAAGTTCGTGAGGCAGTGGGTAGAATGAAAGGGGGTAAGGCATCTGGGATTGATGGGATAAAGATAGAAATGTTAAAAGCAGGTGGGGATATAGTTTTGGAGTGGTTGGTGCTATTATTTAATAAATGTATGGAAGAGGGTAAGGTACCTAGGGATTGGCAGAGAGCGTGTATTGTTCCTTTGTATAAAGGCAAAGGGGACAAAAGAGAGTGCAAAAATTATAGGGGAATAAGTCTGTTGAGTGTACCTGGTAAAGTGTATGGTAGAGTTATTATTGAAAGAATTAAGAGTAAGACAGAAAGCAGGATAGCAGATGAACAAGGGGGCTTTAGGAAAGGTAGGGGGTGTGTAGACCAAGTGTTTACAGTGAACAGTATTTGGATAAGGGTAAAGATGTTTTTGTGGCATTTATGGATTTGGAAAAGGCGTATGATAGGGTAGATAGGGGGGCAATGTGGCAGATGTTGCAGGTGTATGGAATAGGAGGAAGGTTACTGAAAGCAGTGAAGAGTTTTTATGAGGATAGTGAGGCTCAGGTTAGAGTGTGTAGGAGGGAAGGGGACTATTTCCCAGTAAGAGTGGGCCTTAGACAAGGATGTGTGATGTCACCGTGGTTGTTCAATATATTTATAGATGGGGTTGTAAGAGAAGTGAATGTGAGGGTCTTGGCAAGAGGTGTTGGGCTAAAAGATAAAGAAGCAAATACAAAGTGGGAGTTGTCACAGTTGCTTTTTGCTGATGACACTGTGCTTTTGGGAGATTCTGAAGAGAAGTTGCAGAGGTTGGTGGATGAATTTGGTAGGGTGTATAAAAGAAGAAAATTGAAAGTGAATATAGGAAAGAGTAAGGTGATGAGGATAACAAAAAGAATAGGTGACGAAAGATTGGATATCAGATTGGAGGAGAGAGTATGGAGGAGGTGAATGTATTCAGATATTTGGGAGTGGACATGTCGGCGGATGGGTCTATGAAGGATGAGGTGAATCATAGAATTGATGAGGGGAAAAGGGTGAGTGGAGCACTTCGGAGTCTGTGGAGACAAAGAACCTTGTCCATGGAAGTAAAGAGGGAATGTATGATAGTATAGTTGTACCAACGCTCTTATATGGGTGTGAAGCATGGGTGATGAATGTTGCAACGAGGAGAAGGCTGGAGGCAGTGGAGATGTCATGTCTGAGGTCAATGTGTGGTGTGAATATAATGCAGAGAATTCGGAGTTTGGAAATTAGGAGGAGGTGCGGGATTACCAAAACGATTGTCCAGAGAGCTGAGGAGGGTTGTTGAGGTGGTTTGGACATGTAGAGAGAATGGAACGAGACAGAGTGACTTCGAGAGTGTATAAATCTGTAGTGGAGGGAAGGCGGGGTAGGGGTCGGCCTAGGAAAGGTTGGAGGGAGGGGTAAAGGAAGTTTTGTGTGCGAGGGGCTTGGACTTCCAGCAAGCATGTGTGAGCGTATTTGATAGGAGTGAATGGAGGCATATGGTTTTAATACTTGACGTGCTGTTGGAGTGTGAGCAAAGTAACATTTATGAAGGGATTCAGGGAAACCGGCAGGCCGGACTTGAGTTCTGGAGATGGGAAGTACAGTGCCGGCATTCTGAAGGAGGGTGTTAATGTTGCAGTTTTATAACTGTAGTGTAAAGCACCCCTCTGGCAAGACAGTGATGGAGTGAATGATGATGAAAGTTTTTCTTTTCGGGCCACCCTGCCTTGGTGGGAATCGGCCGATGTGTTAATAAAAATATATATATATATATATATATATATATATATATATATATATATATATATATATATATATATATATATATATATATATATATATATATTGATTTATTTATTTATACAGATAGATATTTATACATACAGATATTTATATATATTTTAACACGTCGGCCGCTTCCCACTGAGTCAGGGTTACCCAAATAGAAATAAAAACCTCCCTAAAAAGAAAAAAAACGTTCATCATCATTCAACAATTTCACCTCACTCATACATAATCATTGTCTTTGCAGAGGAGCTCAGGTACGACAGTTTAGATGTCCCTTCATACGGCCAATATCCCATCCCTCCTTTAAAGTGCAGGCATTGTACTTCCCATTTCCAGGACTCAAGTCCGGCTAACTGGTTTCCTATAATCCTATAACAAAATATTACCCTGCTCACACTCCAACAGCTCGTCAGGTTATAAAAACCATTTTGTCTTCATTCACTCCTATCTAACACGCTCATGCATGCTTGCCGGAAGTCCAAGCCCCTCGCCCACAAAACCTTCTTTACCCCCTCCCTCCAACCTTTTCGATGATGACCCCTACCCCGCCTTCCTTCCACTATAGATTTATACGCTCTCCAAGTCATTCTTTGATCCATTCTCTCTGAATGACCAAACCACCTCAACAACCCCTCTTCAGCACTCTAATACTTTTAGTAACTCCACACCTCCCTAATTTCCACACTGCAAATTCTCTGCATAATATTTACACCACTCACTGCCCTTAGACAGGACATCTCCACTGCCTCCAGCCTCCTCCTCGCTGCAGCATTTGCAACCCATGCTTCACACCCATATAAGAGTGTTGGTACCACTATACTTTCGTACATTCCCTTCTTTGCCCCCATGGATAACGTTTTTTGTCTCCACAGATACCTCAACGCACCACTCACCTTTTTTCCTTCATCAATTCTATGGTTAACCTCATCCTTCATAAACCCATCCGCTGACACGTCAACTCCCAAATATCTGAAAACATTTACTTCTTCCATAATCCCTCTCTCCAATGTGATATCCAATTTTTCTTTATTTAAATCGTTTGATACCCTTATCACCTTACTCTTATCTATGTTCACTTTCAACTTTCTACCTTTACACACCCTCCCAAACTCGTCCACTAACCTTTGCAACTTTTCTTTAGAATATCCCATAAGCACAGTATCATCAGCAAAAAGTAACTGTGTCAACTCCCATTTTGTATTTGATTCCCCATAATTTAATCCCACCCCTCTCCCCAACACCCTAGCATTTACTTCTTTTACAACCCCATCACAGTCACTAGCGAAATGGTTATGAAACAAGTAGACCGACTGAAACAAAATAAATCACCGGGTCCTGATGAGCTTTTTGCAAGGGTTCTTAAGGAATGCAAAATGGAACTCTGTGAACCCTTAAGTAACATTTTTAATTTATCTCTTCAAACAGGTGTAGTGTCTGAGATGTGGAAGATGGCTAATGTAATTCCTATTTTTAAAGCAGGGGACAAGTCACTACCGTCAAATTACCGCCCAATAAGCCTGACCTCAATTGTAGGCAAATTACTAGAGTCAATTATAGCTGATATTATAAGAAACCATCTCGATAAACATAATTTGATTAACGATACTCAGCATGGATTCACGAGGGGCAGTTCCTGCCTAACTAATTTATTAATTTCTTTGGTAAAGCTTTTGAGGCTGTTGATCACGATAAAGAATTCGATATTGTTTATTTAGACTTTAATAAGGCTTTTGATAGAGTACTGCACCAGAGACTGTTAAGGAAAGTGGCAGCTCATGGAATTGGGGGAAAAGTGCTGTCATGAATCGAGTCATGGCTCACCAATAGGAAGCAGAGAGTGTGCTTAAATGGGGTTAAATCCGAGTGGGGACTTGTAACAAGTGGCGTTCCACAGGGATCAGTCTTAGGCCCGTTGTTGTTTATAACATATATCAATGACCTTGATGAGGGAATTACTAGTGATATGAGCAAATTCGCCGACGACACGAAGATAGGTAGGATAATTTATTCAAACGTAGATGTCAGGGAACTTCAGGACGATTTAGACAAACTCAATTCGTGGTCAGAAAAGGGGCAGATGCAGTTCAATGTAGATAAATGCAAGGTTCTGAAGCTCGGGAGTGTCCATAACCCAAGCACTTATAAGTTGAATGGCGTAGAACTTAGCTATACAGATTGCGAAAAGGACTTGGGGGTTATGGTAAGTAGCAACCTTAAACCCAGACAGCAATGCCTAAGCGTACTTAATAAGGCTAACAGATTACTGGGATTTATATCAAGAAGTGTAAGCAACAGAGGTTCAGAGGTTATATTACAGCTTTATACATCGTTAGTAAGGCCTCACCTATATTACGCAGCTCAGTTCTGGTCTCCATATTACAGAATGGATATTAATTCGTTAGAAAACATTCTGCGTAGAATGACTAAATTAATACATAGCATTAGAAATCTTCCGTATGAAGAAAGATTGAAGACCCTTAAATTACATTCACTTGTAAGACGAAGAATGAGGGGAGACATGATCGAGGTATACAAGTGGAAAATGGGCATTAACAAAGGGGATATAAATAAGGTGTTGAGGATATCTCTCCAAGAGAGAACCCACAATAATGGATTCAAGTTGGATAAGTTTAGATTTAGAAAGGATATAGGAAAGTATTGGTTTGGAAATAGGGTAGTTGATGAGTGGAATAGTCTGCCTAGTAGAGTTATTGAAGCTAGGACCTTGGGTAGTTTCAAATTTAGGTTGGATAAATTCATGAGTGAGGGGGGTTGGATTTGAGTGGGACTCGCACATGAAGTAAATAGAATTATCAAAGCTTATTTCTTGGGCAGCATTGAAAATTATGTAGAGCAAATATTCTGTTAGTGGGACGGATTGTGAAGGACTTGCCTAGTATGGGCCAACAGGCCTGTTGCAGTGTTCCTCCTTTCTTATGTTCTTATAAATATATTAAACAACCATGGTAACATTACACATCCTTGTCTAAGACCTACTTTTACTGGGAAGTAATCTCCCTCTCTCCTACACATCCTACCTTGAGTCTCACTAATCTCCTAACAACTCTTTACAGCATTTATTAACTTAACACCTATTCCATACACTTGCAACATCTACTACATTGCTCCCCTATCCACTCTATCATATTCCTTTTCTAAATCCATAAATGCAATGAAAACTTATTTTCCTTTATCTAAATACTGTTTACATATATGCTTCAATGGAAATACTTGATCTACACATCCCCTACCCATTTTAAAGCCTCCTTGTTCATCTGCAATCCTGGTCTCTGTCTTACCTCTAATTCTTTCAATAATAACCCTACAATACAGTACTGGTATACTCAGTAAACTTATTCCCCTATAATTTCTACAATCTCTTTTGTCCTCATTCTCTTTATATCAAGTGTCTATACATGCTCTCTGCCAATCCCTAGGTACCTTTCCCTCTTTCATACATTTATTAAACAAAATACCAAATACTCCAACAATATATCCCCCTGCTTTTAACATTTCTGTCATGATCTCGTCAGTTCCAGCTGCTTTACCCCCTTTCATTCTGCGTAATGCCTCACGCACCTCCCTCACACTCACAGCTTGCTCTTCTTCACTCCTAAAAGATGTTATACCTTCCTGGCCAATGCATAAAATTACTGCCTCCCTTTCTTCTTCAACGTTTAAAAATTCCTCAAAATATTCCCACCATCTACCCAATACTTTCAGCTCCCCCATCTACTAACTCCCCTACTCTGTTTTAACTGACAAATCCATTCGTTCCCTAGGCTTTCTTAACTTGTTTATCTCACTCCAAAAAAATTTCTTATTTTCAGCAAAATTTGTTGATCACGCCTCACCCATTCTATCATTTTCTCTCCTTTTGCACTCTCTCACCACTCTCTTTACCTTTCTTTTACTCCCCATATACTCCACCCTTCTTATATCACTTCTGCTTTGTATAAACTTCTCATAAGCGACCATTTTCTCTTTTATCGCACCCTT
This sequence comes from Cherax destructor, assembly GCA_009830355.1. Classification (NCBI taxonomy): domain Eukaryota; kingdom Metazoa; phylum Arthropoda; class Malacostraca; order Decapoda; family Parastacidae; genus Cherax; species Cherax destructor. The sequence continues at coordinate 181,075 of WNWK01001892.1, read as the reverse complement.
TACCTCATCATTCCACCAATCACTTCTCTTTCCTCCTGCACCCACCCTCCTATAGCTACAAACTCTGCCTCACATTCTAACACTGTATTTTTAAAAGTATCCCACCTCTCTTCAACCCCCCCATACTTGCACTAGCCCACCTTTCTGCCAATAGTTGCTTATATCTCACTCTAACTTCCTCTTCCCTTAGTTTATACACTTTCACCTCTCTCTTACTTGCTGTTGCCATTTTCCTTTTGCCCCATCTACCTCTTATTCTAACTAGCTACAACTAAACAATGATCCGATATATCTGTTGCCCTTCTATAAACATGCACATCCTGAAGCCTTAAGCCTACTTATGTTTATATACTTTTTTATTGACAGACCTGTACCTACCGCCTCCCCGACCACGAAGTCACGTTGGACGCAGAAGGCGAGCGGTGGCAGCGAGTCAGAACATGATGGTGAGCTTGGGGGTCAAACAGCTGGTCACTGCCCCACCTTCACACACCCAAAATATTATCCTCGACACCGAAGGGGAAAATCTCTTGTTAGAGGTAACCGATTCTGGCCGAGTTGTGTTACCACTTCGTGAAGCTCGTCCGCTCATCGAAGAAGTGGAGTTGGACTATAGAACATTGCTCTCCAAGGCGTTGGTTAAAGACAAAGACACTCAGGTTGAAATAGCACTGCGCGGGGAACCTAAATATTCATACATGACATCCAGTGAAGCTCTCTCCTCGCCGTCCTGGTCGGGAAATAGCGCTCTCCTACTATCGCTGATGGTTTTGGCTATGGTCGTAGGAGTGATTGCTGTTGTCAAAGCCTTCAATATGACACGCAAAGTCCAGACTGCAAGTGTTCTGCCAGCTTAAACATTCTCAGAATCATTGATGAGAAATGTTGAAAATTTTGTGTTTAATAAGAATTTACATTTATATATCGTGTAAATTTAATGTTAAAATTGTAGATAACGGTAGAACAATCATGGTTTATATTGACTTATGGTTCATTGCTTAAGTCGAAAAGGAAGAAAAAATAATTAGTTTTTTTCTGTTACACTATTTACAGCAAATTAAAATTTTCTCTGAGCTGGCTCAGATATACAAATTTATTACAATGTTTTCAATAATGCAATAGCTAAACATATGAGTAATACTAGAGAATAACATATAATTTCATACTATTCTTGTGGTATGAGAAATTCCTCACCTACTGGTGAACAACTCGACTTAGACCATTGTACAGAAAATTAGGGCTGTCACATATTCCACATATGATACATACATAAAGGAGTCTTGCCATAAGTTAGGAAAAAGTGGATTACTATTATAATCAAAACTAAGCGCTAAACTACCAGGTCACACAGCGATGCCGGAAAAGTTAGAACATGGCTTCCATAACTACAGCCGGCTGTCGTTAGGTGTACTGCCGTGTTAGTGACGTCAATATTAGTGTTCTAGGGAGAGTAGCGTGTGCAGTATTATTGTTCAAGTCACAGCCCATCGCCTCTACCAGTGTCTTTCTGTGTATGATGGATTTATAATGTTTCTGTGTTGGACATTTCCTAGAGTGAGCAATGAGACTCATCTAGGTGTCCAGAAGTTAGAGTCACTAGTGTCCAGGAGTGAGACTCACTAGGGTGTCCAGGAGACTCACTAGGGTGTCCAGAAGTGAGACTCACATGGGAGTCCAGAAGTGAGACTCACTTGGGTGTCCATAAGTGAGACTCACTAGGGTGTTCAGAAGAGAGACTCACTAGGGTGTCCAGAAGCGAGACTAGAATGTAAAGAAGTGAGACTTACTAGGGTATCCAGGAGTGAGACTCACTAGGGTGTCCAGGAGACTCACTAGGGTGTTCTGAAGTGAGACTCACTAGGGTGTCCAGAAGTGATACTCACTAGTGTGTCCAGAAGACTCACTAGGGTGTCCAGAAGTGAGACTCACTAGGGTGTCCAAAAGTGACACTCACTAGGGTGTCCAGGAGACTCACTAGGGTGTCCAGAAGTGAGAATCACTAGGGTGTCCTGAAGTGAGACTCACTAGGGTGTCCAGAAGTGAGATTCACTAGGGTGCCCAGAAGTGGGACTCACTAGGGTGTCCAGAAGTGAGACTCACTAGGGTGTCCTGGAGACTCACTAGGGTGTCCTGGAGACTCACTAGGGTGTCCTGGAGACTCACTAGGGTGTCCTGAAGACTCACTAGGGTGTCCTGGAGACTCATTAGGGTGTTCAGAAGTGAGACTCACTAGGGTGTCCAGAAGTGAGACTCACTAGGGTGTCCAGAAGTGAGACTCACTAGGGTGTCCAGAAGTGAGACTCACTAGGGTGTCCAGAAGTGAGACTCAATAGGGTGTCCTGAAGTGAGACTTAGTAGGGTGTCCAGAAGTGAGACTCACTAGGGTGTCCTGGAGACTCACGTGGGTGTCCTGGAGAGTAAGTAGGGTGTTCTGGAGACTAGAGTGTCCTGGAGACTCATTAGGGTGTCCAGAAGTGAGATTCACTAGGGTGCCCAGAAGTGAGACTCACTAGGGTGTCCAGAAGTGAGATTCACTAGGGTGCCCAGAAGTGGGACTCACTAAGGTGTCCAGAAGTGAGACTCGCTAGGGTGTCCTGGAGACTCACTAGGGTGTCCTGGAGACTCACTAGGGTGTCCTGGAGACTCACTAGGGTGTCCTGGAGACTCATTAGGGTGTTCAGAAGTGAGACTCACTAGGGTGTCCAGAAGTAAGACTCACTAGGGTGTCCAGAAGTGAGACTCACTAGGGTGTCCTGAAGTGAGACTCACAAGGGTGTCCAGAAGTAAGACTCACTAGGGTGTCCTGGAGACTCACTTGGGTGTCCTGGAGAGTAACTAGGGTGTCCTGGAGACTAACTAGAGTGTCCTGGAGACTCATTAGGGTGTCAAGGAGTGAGATTCACTAGGGTGCCCAGGAGTGAGACTCACTAGGGTGTCCAGAAGTGAGACTCACTAGGGTGCTCAGAAGTGGGACTCACTAGGGTGTCCAGAAGTGATACTCACTATGGTGTCCAGAATAGAGATTCACTAGAGTGTCCAGAAATGAGATTCACTAGGGTGTCCAGAAGTGAGATTCACTAATATGTCCAAACGTGAGACTCACTAGGGTGTCCAGAAGTGAGACTCACTAGGGTGTCCAAGAGTGTGACTCAAGACACTCAGGAGTGAGACTCAAGACACTCAAGAGTGAGACTCAAGACACTCAGGAGTGAGACTCAAGACACTCAGGAGTGAGACTCAAGACACTCAGGAGTGAGACTCAGGAGTTAGGACCTCACTAGGTAGTAAGATTAATTTACTAGTATAGTGGTTAATGTTCTTGGGATAACTAGTTATTACAGGCTGCTAAGTGATCCAGATGACTTATGGTCGTCATGCTAAGTGATCCAGATGACTTATGGTCGTCATGCTAAGTGATCCAGTTGACTAATGGTCGTTGCTAAGTGATCTAGTTGACTAATGGTCGTTGCCAAGTGATCCAGATGACTAATGGTCGTTGCTAAGTGATCCAGTTGATTAATGGTCGTTGCTAAGTGATCCAGTTGACTAATGGTCTTTGCCAAGTGATCCAGATGACTAATGGTCGTTGCTAAGTGATCCAGAAGACTAATGGTCGTTGCTAAGTGATTCAGATGACTAATGGTCGCTGCTAAGTGATCCAGATAACTAATGGTCGTTACTAAGTGATCCAGATGACTAATGGTCGTTGCTAAGTGATCCAGATGACTAATGGTCGCTGCTAAGTGATCCAGAAGGCTAATGGTCGCTACTAAGTGATCCAGATGACTAATGGTCGCTACTAAGTGATCCAGATGACTAATGGTCGCTACTAAGTGATCCAGATGACTAATGGTCGCTTCTAAGTGATCCAGATGACTAATGGTCGCTACTAAGTGATCCAGATGACTAATGGTCGCTTCTAAGTGATCCAGATGGCTAATGGTCGCTACTAAGTAATCCAGATGTCTAATGGTCGCTACTAAGTGATCCAGATGACTAATGGTCGTTACTAAGTGATCCAGATGACTAATGGTCGTTGCCAAGTGATCCAGATGACTAATGGTCGCTGCTAACTGATCCAGATGACTAATGGGCGCTACTAAGTGATCCAGATGGCTAATGGTCGTTACTAAGTGATCCAGATGGCTAATGGTCGCTACTAAGTGATCCAGATGACTAATGGTCGCTACTAAGTGATCCAGATGACTAATGGTCGCTACTAAGTGATCCAGATGGCTAATGGTCGTTACTAAGTGATCCAGATGGCTAATGGTCGCTACTAAGTGATCCAGATGACTAATGGTCGCTACTAAGTGATCCAGATGACTAATGGTCGCTCTAAGTGATCCAGATGGCTAATGGTCGTTACTAAGTGATCCAGATGACTAATGGTCGCTACTAAGTGATCCAGATGGCTAATGGTCGCTACTAAGTGATCCAGATGACTAATGGTCGCTACTAAGTGATCCAGATGGCTAATGGTCGTTACTAAGTGATCCAGATGGCTAATGGTCGTTAATAAGGGATCCAGATGGCTAATGGTCGTTACTAAGTGATCCAGATGACAAATGGTCGCTACTAAGTGATCCAGATGGCTAATGGTCGCTACTAAGTGATCCAGATGACTAATGGTCGCTACTAAGTGATCCAGATGGCTAATGGTCGTTACTAAGTGATCCAGATGGCTAATGGTCAAGATCATAATTATTTCTCCGGCCATCTATCAACGTAATTATTAAAAAAAATTAATAAATAATTTTACCCTCACATTAACTTGCGCCGTGCGATTATTTCCTGAGGATACATTAATAACAAATGAATTGTAATGTAAACACAGAGTTCACTTTCATGTAAAATAAAAGAAAAATATAGAGGGATTCGTAACAGTGACTTAAGTATCTTATTTGTGAATAATGAACGTTCTCTCCTTGTAGATTTTGCTTCTTGATATTTAAAGGAATATTATAGAAAATCTTTTGTTAAAATATGTATGGAATATAGCTTTAAAAATGGCTAGTTTCTCTGTATATATAAATTCACTGACTAGGCCCAAAGTTTACTTCTAACTTGCTATTAGTTAGATGGCAATATGAAACTCAAAGGAATCTTGACAGGTAAATATTTTTTTCCAGAGGGATTTATCTTAGGATTTGGTATTGAAAACTTAAGAGAAAAATAAGTTTTGTTTCAAATATATATATATATATATATATATATATATATATATATATATATATATATATATATATATATGTCGTGCCGATTAGGTAAAACTTGCGATTTTGGCTTAAATAGCAACGCTCACCTTGCCATATAAGACAAGTGAAAATTTGTGTATGCAATAATTTCGCCAAAATCATTCTGAACATAACGAAAAAAAATATATTTCATTGTGTTTGTTTATTATTAAATTTTAGAAAGGACTTAATTTTAGATGAGTTCTTGCTAATTGACCAGTTTTACCTAATCGGCACGACATATATATATATATATATATATATATATATATATATATATATATATATATATATATATATTATAATATACATATGAATACATGAAAGCATGTCTGTATATGTTTGAGGGCAATATTTAGTAAGTGTTAACAGATGCCCAGGAAAATAAATCCCATTGTGCCCATGAGTACTAAGTAAAGGAATCTAAATCACTTACTACGGGAGTTAGTATTCACTATTAAACGTAATCTCGGTTAACTCTTTTTTAAAATATACATGATGAGAATTTTAGCTAAATTAAAAATTACCTTCAGGTCTTCAATATGTGATGGAGGCCTCTGTGATGGAGGCTTCTGTGATGGAGGCTTCTGTGATGGAGGCCTCTGTGATGGAGGCCTCTGGGTCAGTTTTCTGAGGTAGTGGGTGTGTTGTGTCCGGGGTTGTGTATGTCGTCTCTACTCCAGTCTTCTGGGTGATGCTGCTAATAAATATTTTTCAGGAATTTATTCTTTTCATTTCCTTAATCACTAACAACCTTGCTATTCAAACTTTATTATTATTATTAATATTATTATTATATTTTACGACACGCCATGCGTGTCGTAAGAGACTAAAATGCCGGGAGTATTTAAGTAAGATATTGCAAATGCTTTAGATTTCCCATTAATCTTGTAGCAGGTAAAGAAACTACTAAAATAATGACTCTTATACAAACACCAGATGCACTGAGAAACACAGACAGGGGTTATATGTTCAAGGCAATTGACTGGCAAAACACAATGACAATGTACGAGCGATCTAAGTATTGATAACTCTTTACTAAGCAGATATGCCCGAGCGCTGTTGTGTGTTTTCACACACATTAATGTCACAAATACATCAACTTAAAAACGTGGTAAATAATATACAATAAAAATCAGCAATGCCAAATAAATATTCAGAGAAATTATTGGAAAATAAAAATAAGCATTAGAGTATACAAAAGCTGAATAAGACAGTATATTAAAAAATCATTAAAATAAAAGTACTGCAAATTATGCAGATGCAGTTTAGCAACTCATAAATTGTTAAATGAGTTGAAATAGAATAACAGTTGTACGTGAATTATATAAAATACCGACAAGATGAAAATTAGACACATGTGCAACATCTGGGTGTCTTTATTGTAGACGTTTCACCATCCAGTGACTTTATCAATACAGATTCTAGGACAAAACTTGAAGCAGTCGTGAAGATTCTGGAGCACAGGCAAGAAGGCTGGCGCTTATATACGTACTAACGTCAGGTGGAAAGGGACGGGTAGCAGACGAGGGCATAGTCCCTGGTATGCAGGAGTCCCCAGTGGAAGTAGGTCATGCCCAAAGGGATGGTTAAGTTGTAGTAGTAGTTGTGGTAGCCGTGAAGAAGGTCATTTAGACGTCCTCTGAACCAAGATTCCATGATGTTGCAGTGTCTGACACGTTGTACTGATGAAGTTGTATTGATAAAGCCACTGGAGGGCGAAACGTCTACAATAAAGATACCCAGATGTTGCACATGTGTCTTTTCATCACAATAACAGTTATTGTTCATTATAATAAACTGTAGTGTAACAACTACTAGTTAGCGAAATGAGCTGAGAAACGTGGAGAGATTTTAGCCTGTAAACTGAGATGAGAGTTAGCAACAGTGTTAGCATGTAAAATGAGCCGAGGCTGAGTTTTTTTTGGCTTTAAAATTAACTCAGAATAACAGAACTGCAGCTGAGGAAGGTAAATGCTATTTTCTCGTATACTGAAGTAAATGTTACAGCTGTTATTTGTAAAATGAACTGAGATGGAATGACCGCTGAAATGTGATAATGCTATTAACAAACAAAATGAGAAAAGACAGGTTAAAGACTTGTAGCTTGTGTAACAGCTTTTAGTAGGTTGGAAAGTCTTGACTTGTAAAATGATCTGACGTTGGATAACTGATCTTAACACGAATATGATGTGAGTTGAGGTAAACTGGTCTAAGTTTTTATTGAAAAAAACTTTCCTTCGATAGCAGTCTTTAGATTTTATATAAAAAATAAAGAATACTTACTGTTAGTATTCTTTCCTCCGTTTTCTATTTTGTTTTTATCAACAAAGACTTGCTGTACAGAAGGGCGGCTGCCACTTACTGTAAACAAAGTTTTTAATTTGTATATAATTAACACGCTTAACTGGTCTGGGTTACTATAGCTGCTTTCGGATTTATCTCTCATGGTAAACAAGAACACATAAATGTATAGAATGTGATATTTATTATTAATTAAAATATAACATTCCACTGACTCTTTTGTCCGCTATACACGCTGTTCCAACTCAGAGAAACCTCGTAGAATTTTTGTAATAATTGTACACTAACTGTCCACATAAGGTAAGTTATCTGACATAATTCGCATCTATCAGCACTGTTTAGCACACTGTCAATGGCCTCTTCTGTGGAAAGAGGCAAATGTATTTCCTGATCACAAAAAAAGAGCAGAGCAAAAATCAGCAACAACAGACCAGTGACAATCCTGTCACTCACTGGCAAAATTCTTGAGACAATAATCTCACGGCAGATGACATCTTTTTTCCACTACCACTCACTTCTTTGTGACCGTCAATATGTCTTCTGAAAAGGTCACTCTGCTGCTGATCTGCTGTTATACCTCTTCACTAGGTGGCACCAGTCACTGGATGAATCCAAGATCACCTGTGTAGCATCACTGGACATTGCTGGTGCTTGCGACCGAGTATGGCACCAGGGACTCTTGGCAACACTGCAGGCACTAGGAATCGCCTCCTCTGCACTATCCCTCCTCGGTAGAAGAGGCATAGTGTAGATCAAGGTAGATCTCTAAGAGTAGTTGTGAATGAGACATTTTCAAAAAGACAATATTGGCGCAAGTGTTCCACAAGGAAGTGTGTTTGGGGCATTGTTAAGGAATGTCTATTTCAATGACTTTCTTCATCATGACCCCGAATCCCATGTCTATGCAGATAACTGTACTCGGACATTTAATTATCCAAGAACGGAAATGCCACCTGCTCTAAGTTTTGTCAATTACCAGCTTACAGCTCTTTCATCCTGGGGAAAATGATAGCAGGTCACATTTGCTCCTGAGAAAACACAAGTGATGGTCTCTAGGCACCATGATGGTAATGCTAGAGCAGTGGTAAGAATGAATGGGAGAGTGATGGTCCCGGGGATGAAGTTGATATCTTTGGGGTGAAATTTGACTCCAAACTGACTATGAAGAACCATGTTGCAAATCTTGCAGACAAAAAGGCCAGGAAGCCTATCTACTTGAGAGCAGAGGTTGCAAAATTCTGTAAGGGGACACAAGTACTCTCACACCTTAAGTATTCTCCACTCTCTTGAATTGCCTGTCCCCCATCTCATCTGCGACTTCTTGACAAATAGAGAACAGAGTACGACGACTCATCTCTCACCTGGACAGATCTGTCATTTGAGCAGAGCCTTCAACATAGGAGGGATGTGGAGGCTTTACCTGTACAAGGCCAACATTGTCAAGGTACCACACTTGGCTCCACTCTGAAGGCAGAGAGAATTGAGCTTCAATACAACAAGACGGACAGCAAACAGCAAGTACAGTCAGACTGTACCCTTCTCCAGAACATCACTTCATCAAAGTTGATTTATTCCCAAGATGACTTATGTCTGTAACATGTTTGTGCTACATAACTACGTCAGCTGACCCACAGATGGCTCCAACTTCATCCTCTTCTATATATGTATATCTCTTAACAATAAAAAATGCTTTCAAATGACCTGATGTAGGTAACAACTCGATATATAAATATATATATATATATATATATATATATATATATATATATATATATATATATATATATATATATATATATATATATATATATATATATAAGAGAGAGAGAGAGAGAGAGAGAGAGAGAATTTTAGAAAAGACTTAATTTTAAATGAGTTCTTGCTAATTGACCAGTTTTACCTAATCGGCACGACATATATATATTTAATTTGAATACCACATTGAAAATAGAAAAACACCCGAGTACTCTCACGTGCTTACACACATCCTCGGAGGAATTGGAAGGAGAGGCAGGAGATGTAGAAAATTTTACCATTATTTTCCATGCAGTCCTGAGGAGAAAGGAAGAGGTCAAAAACGTTATGAGGGAGAAAGAGGGACTGTAATATGATACTCGCAAGAGACTTAAAGTTAAACGAGGAAAAAGACGTAATTTAAGTAACTTAGTAATTCGAGTACATAGTCTACGAGCTTATACATCACAACACCTATACCACGTTTGAACATAAGAACATAAGAAAGAAGGAACACTGCAGCAGGCCTACTGGCCCATGCGAGGCAGGTCCACAGCCTAGTAACGGGAGAGTCGAGTATAAGCTAATCACTAGCAGAGGGGAGGAGCATTCACCTTACCTCTCCACACTTAGATACACAACAGTTCTCGTAAACTAAGAGCCACTTTCTCACACACATCACTCACAAATAACCACAAGTACAGGATACTCGTTCTCCTGTCTTGCTAAAACGGGTGTTTAATATATACATTAAATAACAATTCACGGAGTTCCCAAGTACTAATTCTTTACTAACACTCCACTCACTAAATATCAATCCCAACTATGTACATACTATAGGTATTTATAAACCAATGCCATGTAGTGGGTCTCTTCATGAAATGTAGCCTACTACAAGAATGAGATACAAACTATATACTCGATGAGTAACACACACTGCCATTCTTCTGTTAGAAATAATCCTATACTAACTAGAGATGGGAAAACAGATCTCTGGATGGAACTGACTAAATGGTTTGATTGGTATAAGAGCCATCAGGTCACCACACACCTACACACTTCTATTCCAGACAAAAGTGGTCCTTAGAACTGAATGTGGTTCTATAGAACTTAGCAGAGCCTATATAGAACCAGTGATTAGAAGTTTATTACTACCGCAGGCACATAATTAAGAAGAACATAAGAACATAAGAAAGGAGGAACACTGCAGCAGGTCTGTTGGCCCATACTAGGCAGGTCCTTCACAATCCATCCCACTAACAGAATATTTGCTCAACCTAATTTTCAATGCTACCCAAGAAAAAAGCTTTGATAATTCTATTTACTCATGTGCGAGTCCCACTCAAATCCAACCCCTCTCACTCATGAATTTATCCAACCTAAATTTGAAACTACCCAAGGTAATAGCTTCAATAACCCTACTAGGCAGACTGTTCCACTCATCAACTACCCTATTTCCAAACCAATACTTTCCTATATCCTTTCTAAATCTAAACTTATCTAACTTGAATCCATTATTGCAGGTTCTCTCTCGGAGAGATATCCTCAAGACCTTATTTATATCCCCTTCGTTAATACCCATTTTCCACTTATATACCTCGATCATGTCTCCCCTCATTCTTCGTCTTACAAGTGAATGTAATTTAAGGGTCTTCAATCTATCTTCATACGGAAGATTTCTAATGCTATGTATTAATTTAGTCATTCTACGGTGAATGTCTAATGAATTTATATCCATTCTGTAATATGGAGACCAGAACTGAGCTGCGTAATCTAGGTGAGGCCTTACTAATGATGTAGTATAAAGCTGTAATATAACCTCTAGACTTCTGTTGCTTACACTTCTTGATATAAATCCCAGTAATCTATTTGCCTTATTACGTATGCTTATGCATTGCTCTCTTGGTTTAAGGTTGCTGCTTACCATAACCCCCAAGTCCTTTTCGCAATCTGAATGGCTAAGTTCTACATTATTTAACTTATAAGTGCTAGGGTTATGGACACTTCCTAGCTTCAGAACCTTGCATTTATCCACATTGAACTGCATCTGCCACTTTTCTGACCATAAACCAAGTTTGTCTAAATCCTCCTGAAGTTCCATGACATCTACGTTTGAATTAATTATCCTACCTATCTTTGTGTCGTCGGCGAATTTGCTCATATCACTAGCAATTCCCTCGTCAAGGTCATTGATATATATTATAAACAACAACGGGCCTAAGACTGATCCTTGTTGAACGCCACTTGTTGCAGATCCCCATTCGGATTTAACCCCATTTATGCACACTATCTGCTTCCTGTTCATGAGCTTTGACTTGATCCATGACAACACTTTTTCCCCAATGCCATGAGCTGCCACTTTCTTTAACAGTCTCTGGTGCGGTACCCTATCAAACTCTGGTGCAGTACACTCTTTGTGACTATAGAGTATATTCGCTTCATTTATGGTCTTTGATCCTATATATATTTTCAAAGTGTCTTTCAGCTTCCCTTCTTATTCTTGAACACACAGTTCTGGCTCTTCAATCCCTCTTGCTCCTCCCTCTGACCTCTCAGTATTCCTGATTGAACCATGGACTTTTTTTTTGTTTAGCTTCATGTTTGGAACAAATCTTTGCTTCTTGGCACTTTGACCATTACCTCCATCCCTTCCTGTACTTTTGCCCTCCAGTTCCTGTTCCCATTACAATTCTTTCAATAAATCTCTCAATCCAAATCAGTCAAGCATTCTGCAGTTTCATTTTTTGTCACTTCCTACATTTCCATTTCTAGGAGGTACTAAAAACTTAATGTCACATGATCACTTGTGCTGCCCAGTGCTTCTCAGAAGTAATTTCTCTATGTAATATTCATTTCATGAGAAAACCAGATCAAGTCTCACTGATTAATCTCTCCTTACTCCTCTTGTTGCCTTCACATAATGCTTCAGAATATTCTTTGTTACTAATTCAGTATTTTTTTTTCACATTATTTCTGGTCCACCATGGGGGTCCCACTTTTCTCAATCACATAAGGCTGATATCTTCTAATATTAGGAGTTTAGGTTTGCTTCTTGCTCTCTCTATTGCTGTCTCCAAAATGTGATTATTTCATTATCCTAATTATACTCCTCTCTTGGACTTTCATTGCTTGGTGGTGGATTATACATCACTGTCATTATTTTCATCTCTCTAGACATTACAGTACAATAAATCCTTGATAAAATAAACCTCTATAAGACTGGCTAAAATGGAGAAAAAAAAAAAAAAAAAAAAAAAAAAACTGCCCAGACAAAGACTGAACAAGTCCATTTAACCCTTTCACTATCGAGACCCCTGCCCACAAGCTTGCTCTCAGTGTTGAAGAATTAAAAAAAAAAAATATTTTCTCGATGGTAATGGCACCAAAAGTAGGAAATTTGATGGAAAACTTACGGAATTATGCTCTCGAGAAGTTAGCGGTCTAGGCGATATTTACGCATTAGGGATTTCGCCCACTTTGAGCCCTTTTTTGGCCAATTCCATTGTTCCAGTTGACCAAACTCGTAGCTATTTCGCTAGAACTCCAATTATTCTATTGATTGAGTACAAGAGACCGCCCATTTTACGATTTCAACTACCCAATAAAGTGGTCAGAAATTGGCAATTTGGCCAATTTCACAAAAAAATCAAAACATACCAATTTCAAAATAGGGTCCACAATAAACAAGACGGACATTCCTGGCACTAAAATAACATTTTCTCTGTTCATTAGTCACGTCTCCAGGCCCCTCTTATATTACTCTTGCTTTCTATTTTGAATTTTTATTCACAAAAAAATTTAATATTTACAATTATGCAGACTACTGCATTATTGTAATAACTGTATAAATAATGTCAACTCATTTGTGACTGTGTATTAGACTGGCCAGTTGGACACGTATTGGACGGTGACGTCATTTGTTTACTCTTGAACATTGGCAAAAATAGAACATTTCTGCTACTTTGAGCTCAATTTCAAGGTACTTTTCATGATCCCTAGCTAGGTGTGACGTCACGAGTCCCGCGCATGTGAGCGCTGGGCCTCGGGCATCTTCCTTACTCAGACGACAGGCTTAAAACCGAACAGTAGGGTGGGCTATCTTCCCCTCAACCGCTTTGTGCGTTTCTCTACGACTGTCAATATCTCCAAAGTACCCACACAACACCTGGTCAGTATAGAATGGGTCTTAACACCCGGTGTGCGCAGTAATAAAAAAATCTGGGACCACTTAGAACCTTGTGGGAGCACCAGTTCAATTGAGCGCCAGCTAGAGCAAATAGCGTGGCAAACACCAGGGATTCACTTATGTCTCTCGAAATCGTAATGGCACGATTGCAAACAAACCACACCACGGGTGGGGCCAGAACCCGCTATCAGAGAGTCTCAAAACCCCAGACCGTCGCGTTAGCCACCGGGCCAGCCAGCTAGCTGGCCCAGTGGCCAACGCGACAGTCCGGAGTTTCGAGACTCTCTGACCGCGGGGTTCCAACCACAAACGTGGCATGGTTTATTCACTGATGTCATGTGGTATTAACACTCCCCTTTTAAGAGGAAAGTGATGTTGACCCAGAGATTAGTGGCTTTGAGATGGATGTGGCCACAAGTCGAGGAAATATAAAAAACCTCGATAATAACTCATGTGCAACATTTGTGCAACATCATTTCAATTTTCATCCTGCCAGAATGTCCTATAACCTATATCCTAAGTAAAGAGAAACAATTCTGTTATGTGTAATACGTGATTGGCAAGCCGGGTGGCTGGCTGGCCGGGTGGCTTATTGACTTTGGCTGTCTCTATCTCCGTCTGTATCTATCTCTCACAGATACACATAAATAATTATACAGTGTAAATTACCTAGGATAACCCAAAAAATCCAGACAAAGTGCTACACTGTTCTTGTAGATATAAGGCATAATAAGCATAATAAGCATAATAATTGGTCCGTCTTTATTAATGTCTTAAAGTCACTTGACTAGCAGTTAGACAGGGACTAACTCATTAGCTATCAAAACTCAATAGGTGAACAGGGAACTCCTCTCCCGGGAACAGGTACTTGTTTCTAGAGTAATTAATACCTATGAAACATTGATCCAAGGTAATCCTGTTGATTACATAGAATTAAAAGCTAATTTAATATTACTGAAGACTCGGCAACAAGTCTACACAGTAGCTTACCAAGAGACTCATAATTCCGATCAATTCTGGTGTTTTCAATCCAGAAATCGAATAGCGAAAAGAGTGAAATTTGAAATTGCTGATAAGTCTGAGTGTGGCTGGGCCACTTATCTTTATTACCTCATCCCCTCACATCCATTACATTACATCCTTACCCACCCCTCCACTACATTCCATCCTAACCCACCCCTCCACTACATTCCATCCTAACCCACCCCTCAACTACATTCCATCCTTACCCACCCCTCCACTACATTCCATCCTTACCCACCCCTCAACTACATTCCATTCTTACCCACCCCTCCACTACATTCCATCCTTACCCACCCCTCCACTACATTCCATCCTTACCCACCCCTCAACTACATTCCATTCTTACCCACCCCTCCACTACATTCCATCCTTACCCACCCATCAACTTCATTCCATTCTTACCCACCCCTCCACTACATTCCATCCTTACCCACCCCTCCACTACATTCCATCTTTACCCACCCCTCCACTACATTCCATCTTTACCCACCCCTCCACTACATTCCATCCTTACCCACCCCTCCACTACATTCCATTCTTACCCACCCCTCCACTACATTCCATCTTTACCCACCCCTCCACTACATTCCATCCTTACCCACCCCTCCACTACATTCCATCCTTACCCATCCCTCTTCCTTCCCAACTTACCAGACCTATAGTTAAATAATTGAACGCCCATATTACAGCATATAACTCGGAAATAAATAGAGACCTACCGAGAAAGTACATGAAAGCAAAACATCAGCCAGCTCAGCCTCCAGCCTGAGTGCTGATGCAAACTTGACTAGACTAACATAGTCACCACTACAGCCCTAATAAAACAGCCATCAGTACACAAAAACCACAGCCCCTTTTACAGATTTAGTAGAGGAAGAGTGTGTTTCAGGGGACAAGGTTGGCCTACTAGAAACAGCTGTTGTTGATGTTTCTGGCAAGATTTCGGAAGATAGTAGTGCAGTTCTAGAATGTACACAAATTGAGAACGCAGCTGCGAGGAAAATGAGAAGACGAATAATGAGAAGATTCAAAACAAGGGATGCCAAGAAAATGATAATCCTTTTCAAATCGCTTGTTCTAAGCTGGAACACTGCTGTACACTAACAGATCCATTTAAGGCAGATGAACTAGCAGATCTAGAGAATGTACAAAGAACCTTTACTTCACATATAAGTTCCGTCAGACATCTGGGAACACTTGGAGACACTTGACCTGTACTCAGTGGAGTGTAGGAGAGAGATATATATCATAATCAAGACCTGGAAAATCCTATAGGGACTGGTCTCAAATCTGCACACAGAAATCACTCCCTATGAAAGCAAAAGACTAGGTAGACAGTGCAACATACCCCAATGAAAAGTAGGGGCGCTATTAGTACACTAAGAGAAAACACAATAGGTGTCTAGGGCACAAGACTGTTTAACAGCCTCCCACCAGGCATACGGGGAACTACGAAGAGACCCCTTGCTCCCTTCAAGACACCTAAAGTCAATTCCCGACCAGCCGGGCTATGGTTCGTACGTTGGACTACGTTCGGCCAACAGTAACAGCCTGGTTGATCAGCCCCTGTTGACCCAAAGTGAGGTCTGGACAAGGACTGGGCCGCGAGGCGTTGACCCCGAAACACCTTCCAGGTAGACTGGAGGTAGAGGGAGGACCCCTGTCACTCACAACCCAATTTAGGACGTTTCCCAAACAACCAGACTCGCATCAACATGTACAGTTATGTACCATTTGATGTGTGCTTTCATCCTGCCATTAACCCATCATAGTGCCCAAGTTTTATGACGCAATCTAAGTAGAACAAGCTTGAAAATAGTCAATTAGAATGAAAATTACACTCAAGTTTTAATATAAACATTTAATTACAAGTACATTTACATTTACAAAAATATTTAATTAATTACATTCATCTTCAATTACTATTGCAATTATTCCAAGCCTGGTAGTGGGTGTGGTAGGGTGTAGCCAGTGGGTGTGGTAGGGTGTAGCCAGTGGGTGTGGTAGGGTGTAGCCAGTGGGTGTGGTAGGGTGTAGCCAGTGGGTATGGTAGGGTGTAGCCAGTGGGTATGGTAGGGTGTAGCCAGTGGGTATGGTAGGATGTAGCCAGTGGGTATGGTAGGGTGTAGCCAGTGGGTATGGTAGGGTGTAGCCAGTGGGTATGGTAGGGTGTAGCCAGTGGGTATGGTAGGGTGTAGCCAGTGAGTATGGTAGGATGTAGCCAGTGGGTATGGTAGGTGTAGCCAGTGGAGTAGTGCGTAGTGGTAGTGTAGCCAGTGGGTATGGTAGGATGTAGCCAGTGGGTATGGTAGGATGTAGCCAGTGGGTATGGTGTATAGACTGTATGAATGTGTATCATGAATCATATAGCTTAATTACTTCACAAAGCCTTGGATACTACAGGCTAATAAATTACATAAGCTTAACGGATGCCTGGTGCCGACGTGTGTGGATATCATAGTGCAATATGGGAAGAGCTTTATCTCAAGTGAAACATTGTTGCAATAAATGCTTCTCCTGCATATTGTGTCTACATACCTATAAGACTCTTGGATGTTTTGAAACTAAATTACTTTTACATAAAGGAAACAAAATGTTAGTTACCTGACGTCGTTGTTCAGACGAAAACATAACATTCATGGAACATCTTTATAATCAATGGAACACATTCATAGCAATAATACTATTCCTCTCTGGTCTTATAAGATGTCTGAGCTGATGAGAAAAAAAATCTCACTTAAAAATAAATCTTTGGTGCAATATTCGGGAAATTATGCACTATTTTAAGTGTCTTAAATCTGGTTACTAAAGTTATATATTAATTATAATTTTGTGGTGCTACATATCTATAAATGAGGTGGGGAAATTCATAGCAGAATTAGTATAAGCAAAAAGTGAAAGGTATATATATATATTTCCATGTACAGACCATTTCAAAATTCGAAATTTTCCTGACATCTTTATCTTTCCAGTGATATTATTCAGTGACAAATCTCTCAGTAACCATACATTACTATAACTTTTAACAGTCGAGAAAATGTTTATTATGATTTGAGATTCATATTATTTCAAAAGGCTAATAATTGCCTGACTTTACACCTCACGCCCAACCTTATAAGGCAACCTTCTTTAAATCAATCTCACTCTTGTATTGTCTCGTCTCTTCAACTTAGTTTCAACTTTATGCTGTCTGCCTGCCTCAACTCAATGCAAACTTTACAATGCATCGTCTACTCAACTAACACTTAACATTACAATGTTTACTGTCCCTTAAATTCACTCTCAGCTTAATACTGTCTCTTAGGTCCTCAGTCCACTCCTGCCCTTTCAATTACTTTTGTCTCCTCCACCTACTCTTAATCCTCCTGTACTCATTTCCACACCGCTTTAACTCACCTCTACCCCTCTTTAATTAACTCATTCTATCTCCGTTAAACTAACTTCCATCTCTCCTTAAATCATTCCCATACATCCACATCTCACCTTCATCCCTCAACTCACTAAGAGGACTATTCAACTTACTGCCACCAGTAACTCAAGCAACTTCAAACTTTTAGTTCTTTTTAAAGTCTGTCGCATTAAAATCGAGCTGACTAACCATACTGAAATCTTTACAAGATAAGCCGCTTAAAGGCTTAGCGTCAAACACGATAATTAATCACAATATATCAGAGGGCTTAAATATACCAGAAGCTGAAAGCTATAATTGTATACTATTGATGTGTGGGCACCTATTAATACATATATACACTTATATATATATATATATATATATATATATATATATATATATATATATATATATATATATATATATATATATATATATGTCGTGCCGATTAGGTAAAACTGGCCAATTAGCAAGAACTCATCTAAAATTAAGACATTTCTAAAATTTTCTCTTATACGTTTAAAGATATATTTTTTTCATTTATGTTAATGTAAGAATTTATGATTTTGTACCAAGAGAAACTTTGAAAACCTACCTAACCTTATTACAACAAGCGCAATTTAATTTAGCCTAACCCAACAAAATATATTTTAGATACGTTAACATTAATTTAATAATAAACAAACACAATGAAATATATTTTTTTCGTTAGGTTCAAAATGATTTTGGCGAAATTATTGCATACACAAATTTTCACTTGTCTTATATGGCAAGAAGAGCGTTGCTATTTAAGCCAAAATCGCAAGTTTTACCTAATCGGCACGACATATATATATATATATATATATATATATATATATATATATATATATACACAAAAATAAATGGGGAGTAGAACAACATAGATAACAACTCAGAGCTACATCTAGAATACTTCGTCTAGCTCCCCGGCAGTGGGCCGCGTGCCCAGAATGCTGCAGGCATTTTCCCTCTGGACCGCAACACTGAGTCTCTGAAAGAGGAAGCTGGCTGCCCTGTGGTCCTTGGTTTCTATGATGAGTTTTTCACCCAGTTCTTTGATGAACTTTAGAGCACACTTGCCCCATGCTCCAAGGGTCTCTGACTCTATTGGGATGAAGTTAAAGCAAGGGGGAAGGCCTTCATATTTGCTTGTCTTCTGGGTCTCCCTGTAGCTGGCAGCTCCACCCCCTTCAGCTACGGAGTATGGCAACAAGGTGTCTGCCAATGTGGCGGCATGGGTATATATATCACCTAGTTGTGGTTGCAGGGGTCGATTCACAGCTCCTGCTCAGCCTCTTCACTGACCGCTACTCGGTCACTCTTCCCTCTCCATGAGTTTTATCATACCTCTTCTTAAAGCGATGTATGGATCCTGCCTCCACTACATCACTTTCCAGACTATTTCACTTCCTGACAACTCTGTGACTGATGAAATACTTCCTAACATCCCTTTGATTCAACTGAGTCTTCAACTTCCAACTGTGACCCCTTGTTGTTGTGTCCCATCTCTGGAACATCCTGTCTGTCCACCTTGTCGATTCCTCTCAGTATTTTATATGTCGTTATCATATCCCCCTATCTCTCCTGCGTTCCAGTGTCGTCAGATTGATTTCCCTTAACCTCTCCTCGTAGGACATATCCCTTAGCTCCGGGACTAGTCTTGCTGCAAACCTTTTGCACTTTCTCTAATTTGCTTACTTGCTTGGCGAGGTGTGGGTTCCAAATTGGCGCTGCATACTCCAAAATAGGCCTAACGTACAGAGTGTACAGGGTCTTGAATGATTCCTAAATGAAAAAAGTTAGTAAATTCGTAAGACAGGAACGCCCCTTACTAAAACCGTGTTGAGATTCATTAATCAATTTATGCCTTTCAAGATGGCTACGAATTGCCTCGGCAATTATTGATTCCATAAATTTACCAAATATGGAGGTAAGGCTTATTGGTCTGTAGTTCGAAGCTAAGAACCTGTCACCTTCCTTGTAAATAGGTATTACATTTGCCCTTTTCCACTTGTCTGGCACTATGCCAGTGTATAGTGATATATTGAAAATATTTGCCAAAGGTTTGCTAAATTCCTCTTTACATTCCTTTAAAACTCTTGCAAACAGTTCATCAGGGCCTGAGGATTTGTTAGGTTTTAAATTCTCTATTTGTCTGAGGACCATGTCACTAGTTACCCCAATCGAGCATAGTCTATTATCTTCATGTTCTACATAATTTATTATTTCTGGAATTCCGCTAGTATCTTCCTGAGTAAAAACTGAGAGGAAGTAAGTATTGAAAATTTCACACATATCCTTATCACTGTCCGTGATCTGTCCTGAGTTACTCTTAAGTGGGTCTATCTTGTCCCTAATCTTACTTCTGTATACCTGAAAGAACCCTTTGGGTTAGTCTTCGAATCCCCTGCGACCTTAGCCTCATAATCCCTTTTTGCTTTTCTTATTCTTTTTTTTTATTTCTCTCTTTAATTGAAAATATTGATTTCTTATCTGTCCATCCCCTCTTTTGATACGCCTATATATGCCTCTGTTTTGACCAGTGAGATGTTTTAATATATTGTACATCCATTTAAGATCATTTTTGTTAGATCTAATTTCCCTACTTGGAACAAAAGTTGTCTGGGAGATTGAAGATTGTTGTTAGTGGTACACTTAGCGCCTTTGCTCCCTCTCTCAGGACCCATGGAGAGATGTTATCCAGCCTCATCGCCTTTGAAGTATCTAGCTCGCTTAGCAGCCTCTTCACTTCTTCCTCGGTTGTATGTATTGTGTCCAACACTTGATGGTGTACCCCACCTCTCCGTCTTTCTGGAGGCCCTTCTGTCTCCTCTGTGAACACTTCTTTGAATCTCATGTTCAGCTCCTCACATACTTCGTTTTGACCTCCCCTCCTTCCTTCCTTAGCCTGATTACCTGGTCCTTGACTGTTGTTTTCCTCCTGATGTGGCTGTTCAACAGCTTTGGGTCAAATTTGGCTTTCGCTGCTATGTCATTCTCGTGTTGTCTTTGGGCCTCCCATATTATCTGTGCATATTCATTTCTAGCTATCCGATTTCTCTCCTTATTGTCCTGGGTCTTTTGCCTTCTATACTTCTTCCATTCTCTATCACACTTGATTTTGGCCTCCCTGTACCTTTAGGTGAACCAAGGGCTCATCCTGGCTTTTTCGTTATTCCTGTTACCCTTGGGTGCAAACCTCTCCTCAGCTTCCTTGCATATTGTTGTCACATATTTCATCATCTCGTTTACAGACTTCCCTGCCAGGTCTCTGTTCCACTGAACCCCGTTCAGGATATTCTTCATGTCTGCTTAGTCCCCTTTCTTGTAGTTTGACTTCATTCGTTCGGCTCTTCCTGCTTACCTCTCCACTAGTAACTCTACTATGTAATCGAAGCTCAGAACCACATGATCACTGGCCCCGAGGGGTCTTTCGTATGTGATGTCCTCAATATCTGCACTACTCAAGGCGAATACAAGGTCCAGTCTTGCTGGTTCATCCTTTCCTCTCTCTCCAGTAGTGTCCCTTACATATTGGTACATGAGGTTTTCCAGTACCACGTTTCTTGGCCCCATGTGGCTCCAAGTTCTCCCAATCGATTTCCTTGTGGTTGAAGTCACCCATGATCAGCAGTTTTGCCCTGCTCACATGAGCCCTTCTGACCACTTCGGCCAGTGTGTCAACCATTGCTCTATTACTCTCATCATACTCTTGCCTTGGCCTCCTTCTGTTCTGTGGTGGGTTATACATCACTGCAAATACCACCTAGGGACCTCCAGACTGAAGCGTTCTTATTATGTAATCTCTTGCTTCTCCTCTGTCCCCTCTCTCCAGTTCATCAAATTCCCATCGGTTTTCGGTGAACAGTGCCTCTCCTCCACCTTCTGTGTTCCCTCTGTCTTTCCTCAGAATCTGATATCCTGTTGGAAAGATGGCATCTGTTATCATCCCTGTAAGCTTGGTTTCTGTGAGAGCTATGATGTCCGGTGGAAGGGAGGAAGGAAAAGTGGGGAATGGGGGGATTTAGGGAGAGGATGAGAAAAGGGAGATGGGAAAGAGCAAGAGAGAACAGAGAGGGGAAAGAGATGGAGAGAGAGAGAGAAAGTGTGTAGCGAGGGTGTGCGTGTGTGTCGGTGGGGGAGTTGTAAGGGGGAGAGGGATGAAAAGAGGGAAGGAGGGGGGCCAGGTAGAGTGATGAGGGGGAAGGGAGAGGCAGAAGAAGGATCGAGAGTGGGAAACAAATAGAGGGAAAGACCTGGGAGGGAAGAGAGAGGGAGGAGGAGGAGAAGAGGAGGGAGAGGGGGATGAGAAGGAGGAGGAAGAGGAAGCGGAGGGAGAGGGGGAGAAAGGGATGGAGGAAGAGGAGGAAGAAGTGGAGGAAGTGGAGAGGAGGAAGTGGAAGAGGAGGAGGGAGGGGGTGGAGAAGGCCTTAACGGTCAGAGGCTGTGTGTGGGTTAGTGCCCATGTGTGTACTCACCTGATTGTACTCACCTGATTGTGGTTGCAGGAATCGAGATTCAACTCCTGGCCCTGCCTCTTCACTGATCGCTACTGGGTCCCTTCTCTCCCTGCTTCATGAGCTTTATCATACCTTGTCTTAAAGCTATGTATGGTTCCTGCCTCCACTACATCACTTGCTAGACTATTCCACTTCCTGACTACTCTATGACTGAAGAAATACTTCCTAACATCCCTTTGACTCATCTGAGTCTTCAACTTCCAATTTTGACCCCTTGTTTCTGTGTCCCCTCTCTGGAACATCCTGTCTCTATCCACCTTGTCTATTCCACGCAGTATTTTGTATGTCGTTATCATGTCTCCCCTAACCCTCCTGTCCTCCAGTGTTGTCAGGCCGATTTCTCTTAACCTTTCTTCGTAGGACATTCCCCTTAGCTCTGGTTGAAGTCACCCATGATCAGCAGTTTTGCCCTGCTCACATGAGCCCTTCTGACCACTTCGGCCAGTGTGTCAACCATTGCTCTATTACTCTCATCATACTCTTGCCTTGGCCTCCTTCTGTTCTGTGGTGGGTTATACATCACTGCAAATACCACCTAGGGACCTCCAGACTGAAGCGTTCTTATTATGTAATCTCTTGCTTCTCCTCTGTCCCCTCTCTCCAGTTCATCAAATTCCCATCGGTTTTCGGTGAACAGTGCCTCTCCTCCACCTTCTGTGTTCCCTCTGTCTTTCCTCAGAATCTGATATCCTGTTGGAAAGATGGCATCTGTTATCATCCCTGTAAGCTTGGTTTCTGTGAGAGCTATGATGTCCGGTGATGCCTCTTATTCGTTATTCCATCACCATTGGTGTACCATACCTTCAGTTTCCTCTCCAACACGATGGTTTGGGGGTCTGTGAAGGTGGGGGACCTGGCAGTGTGCTGCGGGATTCTACAGAGTAATATAGGGTGGGGCTGTAAGTGTGGATTGGGGTCTGTGGTGGGATAGCATGTTTGCTTGTGGGGTTCTGGGGGTGGTTCTGTGTGTGCTTGCTCTTGCTGCTCTGCCTTACTCTGGTTGTCCTCTGCTGATTCTCTCTTTGTCTCTCTTCCTAGCCCCTTTCGCTTTTGTGTCCTCTTCCTCAGCTGCTGTCGTTCTGTTTTTGTTCTGTCTCAGTCTTGGAACACCCTCTTGTATGCTGACGATTCCTTCAGCAATGGTTTCTTTGTAGGATCCTGTTTTGCACTGTTTCTGTCTTGAAAATCAGCTTTACCGGTCGTTTTTTTCCCTTCAAGTACCCCACTATTCTCTGAAAATTTACTATTTCAGACATGTCCTCTTTGTCTATTTCTTTTATGATGTTTTCAATCTCCTGTCTTTCTTCCTGTCTTCTTTCATTGTGTGTCCTTCCCTCGCTCTCCTGAATCCCATGAATAAACACTGACTTCTCCCTCTTCTCCTCCCATTGCCTTTCCCTCTGTGTCTCTGGTTCCCATTTGTACATGTCCTTTTTATTCCTTATTTATTCCTGTAGCTCTTTGTGGCATGGTGGTGCCTCTGCATGTTACCTATCCCCCTCTTCACCCTCACCCACTCCCCCACCACAATCTCTGCTCCCAGCTGCTCTCCCCCTTCATTCCTCCACCCTTCTTGGTGGTGGGCTGATAGGGCCTTAGCGTAAGTTATGCCTCCTTTCTTCCCATTGGGCTCCTCTTTCTGTAGGGGTGTACCAGGTTCAGATGCTATGTCTCCTCTCGTCAATACCCCTGTAACTCGCTTCAGCCTATTTACCTCATATTCTAGGGCCCTTTTCCTGGCTTCTTCTGCTTCGACTTGTGACTTCCATTTCTTCTTCTCCTCCTCCATCCTCTTTCCCAATTTCACAGAAAGCTCTGCCTCCATCCTTTTCTCCATTTTCGCAGAAAACTCACCTAGTTTGCTCTCCCACTATTGCTGCATCCTTTTGCATTGCTCTTCCATCCATTCTTCCTTACCAGAACCATTCTCCTCTGATCCACTGAGCCTTCAACTTCCATTCTGAGTCCCCATTTTTTTTCTTGTGGGTTAGGTGTTGTAGTTGTGTGTGGGGGGGATGGCGGAGGAGAGAGATGGGAAAGGGACAGGGAGAGGGATGGGGAGTTAGAGAAAGAGTGCAAAGGGGGCTAGAGGGAAAAGGGGTGGAAGGGAGGAAGGAAAAGTGGGGAATGGGGGGATTTAGGGAGAGGATGAGAAAAGGGAGATGGGAAAGAGCAAGAGAGAACAGAGAGGGGAAAGAGATGGAGAGAGAGAGAGAAGTGTGTAGCGAGGGTGTGCGTGTGTGTCGGTGGGGGAGTTGTAAGGGGGAGAGGGATGAAAAGAGGGAAGGAGGGGGCCAGGTAGAGTGATGAGGGGGAAGGAGAGGCAGAAGAAGGATCGAGAGTGGGAAACAAATAGAGGAAAGACCTGGGAGGGAAGAGAGAGGGAGGAGGAGGAGAAGAGGAGGGAGAGGGGGATGAGAAGGAGGAGGAAGAGGAAGCGGAGGGAGAGGGGGAGAAAGGGATGGAGGAAGAGGAGGAAGAAGTGGAGGAAGTGGGAGAGGAGGAAGTGGAAGAGGAGGAGGGAGGGGGGTGGAGAAGGCCTTAACGGTCAGAGGCTGTGTGTGGGTTAGTGCCCATGTGTGTACTCACCTGATTGTACTCACCTGATTGTGGTTGCAGGAATCGAGATTCAACTCCTGGCCCTGCCTCTTCACTGATCGCTACTGGGTCCCTTCTCTCCCTGCTTCATGAGCTTTATCATACCTTGTCTTAAAGCTATGTATGGTTCCTGCCTCCACTACATCACTTGCTAGACTATTCCACTTCCTGACTACTCTATGACTGAAGAAATACTTCCTAACATCCCTTTGACTCATCTGAGTCTTCAACTTCCAATTTTGACCCCTTGTTTCTGTGTCCCCTCTCTGGAACATCCTGTCTCTATCCACCTTGTCTATTCCACGCAGTATTTTGTATGTCGTTATCATGTCTCCCCTAACCCTCCTGTCCTCCAGTGTTGTCAGGCCGATTTCTCTTAACCTTTCTTCGTAGGACATTCCCCTTAGCTCTGGAACCTTGTTGCAAACATTTGCACTTTCTCTACGTGCTTGACCAGGTATGGGTTCCAAACTGGTGCTGCATACTCTTGTATGGGCCTTACGTACACGGTGTACAGTGTCTTGAACGATTCCTTACTAAGGTATCGGAATGTTATTCTCAGGTTTACCAGTCGCCCATGTGCTGCAGCAGTTATCTGGTTGATGTGTGCTTCATGAGACGTTCTTGGTGTTATACTCATTCCAAAATCTTTCTCCTTGAGTGAGGTTTGCAGTCTTTGGCCACCTAGCCTATACTCTGTTTGCGGTCTTCTTTGCCCTTCCCCGATCTTCATGACTTTGCATTTGGCAGGGTTAAATTCGAGAAGCCCATGTGTGTGTTATTGTGTGTTTGTGTGTGTGTGTGTGTGTCGTGCCGAATAGTTAAAATTGGTCAATTAGCTAGAACTCATTTAAAATTAAGTCCTTTATTTACGTTAATGTAAAAATTAATAATTTTGTACTAAAAGAACCTTAGAAAACTTACCTAACCTTATTTTAACAATCGCTATTTAATTTAGCCTAATCCATCTAAATATATTTTAGAAAAGTTTACAATAATTTCATAATAAACAAACACAAGGAAAGATTTTTTTTCGTTGGGTTCAGAATGATTTTTGCTAAATTATCGAATAGACAAATTTTCGCTAAATTTTCGAATAGACAAATTTTCGCTTGCCTTATTCGGCAAGAAAACAGTGCTATTGAAGCCAAAATCGCAAGTTTTACCTATTCCTATCAACCTATTTCCTATCTCAGCGCGTCATCAGGAGCTGTGCAATGTTGCAAGGGCAACAACAGGAGAAATAGAATAAGTTTTCAGAGTATGGTAGTGCGGTGGCACCAGACTACAACTACTACTAAGAATAATAATAATTAATAACAATAATAATAATAATAATAATAATAATAATAATAATAATAATAATAATAATAAAAATATTTATTTTATTATTTTTATATTACTATTATTATTATTGTTATTACATGAAAAAAAACATTTCATTACGTTTCACTTACAATCAAAACGTTTATGAAAATAACATGTTGAACTTTTTAGTAGTTGTACAGTACTGAAGTGAGAGAGAAAATGTGAATATCTTCAGACCAGGAACCCGCAGATTACAGGAACTAAATAATCTTCAGCCTGACGACCTCCTCCGTCAAACATGGCATTTATGGCATGCGTGAGCCGCCTCAGCCATGCAATATGTCTGGAGGTTATGAAATTAGAGTGTTTGGAAGGTGTCCAGGTGTTCGTGGACAGAGTGACCTCGTCTTCTGAGAACATAAAGCTATACGCTCAGTTACGGCTTACCGGCACTCATCAGGAACCGAGGAGGCGAGTAAGTGTTGGGTTTCTTATGCCAAGAGCAGTTTCGGTTTCTTTTCTTGTTGTCCAGTGGGTGGTGTAGATGGTGTGGTCCAGTGGGTGGTGTAGATGGTGTGGTCTAGTGGGTGGTGTAGATGGTGTGGTCCAGTGGGTGGTGTAGACGGTGTGGTCCAGTGGGTGTAGATGGTGTGGTCTAGTGGGTGGTGTAGATTGTGTGGTCCAATGGGTGGTGTAGATGGTGTGGTCTAGTGGGTGGTGTAGATGGTGTGGTCCAGTGGGTGGTGTAGATGGTGTGGTCCAGTGGGTGGTGTAGATGGTGTGGTCCAGTGAGTGGTGTAGACGGTGTGGTCCAGTGGGTGGTGTAGACGGTGTGGTCTAGTGGGTGGTGTAGATGGTATGGACCAGTGGGTGGTGTAGATGTGTGGTCCAGTGGTGGTGTAGACGGTGTGGTCTAGTGGGTGGTGTAGATGGTATGGACCAGTGGGTGGTGTAGATGGTGTGGTCCAGTGGGTGGTGTAGACGGTGTGGTCAAGTGGGTGGTGTAGATGGTGTGGTCTAGTGGGTGGTGTAGATGGTGTGGTCCAGTGGGTGTGGATGGTGTGGTCAAGTAGGTGGTGTAGATGGTGTGGTCTAGTGGGTGGTGTAGATGGTATGGACCAGTGGGTGGTGTAGATGGTGTGGTCCAGTGGGTGGTGTAGATGGTGTGGTCCAGTGGGTGGTGTAGATGGTGTGGTCTAGTGGGTGGTGTAGATGGTGTGGTCCAGTGAGTGGTGTAGACGGTGTGGTCCAGTGGGTGGTGTAGACGGTGTGGTCTAGTGGGTGGTGTAGATGGTATGGACCAGTGGGTGGTGTAGATGGTGTGGTCCAGTGGGTGGTGTAGACGGTGTGGTCCAGTGGGTGAGATGGTGTGGTATAGTGGGTGGTGTAGATGGTGTGGTCCAGTGGTGTAGATGGTGTGGTCTAGTGGGTGGTGTAGATGGTGTGGTCTAGTGGGTGGTGTAGATGGTATGGACCAGTGGGTGGTGTAGATGGTGTGGTCCAGTGGGTGGTGTAGACGGTGTGGTCTAGTGGGTGGTGTAGATGGTATGGACCAGTGGGTGGTGTAGATGGTGTGGTCCAGTGGGTGGTGTAGACGGTGTGGTCAAGTGGGTGGTGTAGATGGTGTGGTCTAGTGGTGGTGTAGATGGTGTGGTCCAGTGGGTGTGGATGGTGTGGTCAAGTAGGTGGTGTAGATGGTGTGGTCTAGTGGTGGTGTAGATGGTATGGACCAGTGGGTGGTGTAGATGGTGTGGTCAGTGGGTGGTGTAGATGGTGTGGTCCAGTGGGTGGTGTAGATGGTGTGGTCTAGTGGGTGGTGTAGATGGTGTGGCCCAGTGAGTGGTGTAGACGGTGTGGTCCAGTGGGTGGTGTAGACGGTGTGGTCTAGTGGGTGGTGTAGATGGTATGGACCAGTGGGTGGTGTAGATGGTGTGGTCCAGTGGGTGGTGTAGACGGTGTGGTCCAGTGGGTGTAGATGGTGTGGTATAGTGGGTGGTGTAGATGGTGTGGTCCAGTGGGTGTAGATGGTGTGGTCTAGTGGGTGGTGTAGATGGTGTGGTCTAGTGGGTGGTGTAGATGGTATGGACCAGTGGGTGGTGTAGATGGTGTGGTCCAGTGGGTGGTGTAGACGGTGTGTTCCAGTGGGTGTAGATGGTGTGGTATAGTGGGTGGTCTAGATGGTGTGTTCCATTGGGAGGTGTAGATGGTGTGGTCTAGTGGGTGGTGTAGATGGTATGGTCTAGTGGGTGGTGTAGATGGTGTGGTCAGTGGGTGGTGTAGATGGTGGATCCAGTGGGTGGTGTAAATGGGGATATGTCTGAAGGAGGGAACAGTGTTTTCAACCACTTTTTTGTACGGATTAAAGGCTGGAGAGTTGATAAGTGTGATCGAGGTGCAGAGGAAGAGGGGCTAGTCAAGGCTTCACACCCGTCCTCCAGTGTGTTCTCCTGCTGTCACTCACATGTTAATACGGCATTCTGATTTTTTCTTATTCATTTCCATGTAATTTTTCTGTCACAAACGCACACACATACGACATCTCAGTGAGGAATCGTTCAGGACCCTGTGCACCGTGTACGTCAGGCCCATAAGGATGTAGATTGTAGAGCCAGTTTGAAACACACCTAGCCAAGCACGTCAGGAAATTAAGAAAACGCAAAAGTTTGCAAAAGACTAGTCCCGAGCTAAGGAGTTTGTCCTACGAGGAGAGGTTAAAGGAAATCAACCTGACAACACTGGAAGACAGGAGAGAGGGGGGTATATAACTGCATATAAAATACTGAGAGAAATTGACCAGGTGGAGAAAGACAAGATGTTCCAGAGATGGGACACAGAAACAAGGGGTCACAATTGTAAGTTAAAGACTCAGATGAGTCACAGGGATGATAGGAAGTATTTCTTCAGTCACAGAGTTGTCAAGAAGTGGAATAGTCTGGAAAGTGATGTAGTGGAGGCAGGAACCATACACAGCTTTAAGAAGAGGTATGATAAAGCTCACGAAGCAAGGAGAGAGTGACCTAGTAGCGACCAGTGAAGAGACAGGGCCAGGAGCTATGACTCGATCTTTGCAACCACAATTAGGTGAGTACACACACACACACACACACACACACACACACACACACATACACACACAAATACACACACACACACACCATTTCTTCAGTCAAAGAGTTGTCAGGAAGTGGAATAGTCTGAAAGTGATGTAGTGGGGGCAGGATCCATACATAGCTTCAAGAAGAGGTATGATATCGCTCATGGAGCAGGAAGAGTGACCTAGTAGCGACCAGTGAAGAGGCGAGGCCAGGAGCTGTGAATCGACCCCTGCAACCACAACTAGGTGAGTACACCTAGGTGAGTACACACACACAGACACATACACAGACACACACACATACACACACACACCTTCAACCACAATTAGATGAGTACAATTAGGTGAGTACACAAACACACCCCTAGTGCTTGGTCATGACCTTTGGCCTCACAGCCTTGACAATTATGAAGGTCATTTTTTTCCACTCTTCAAATTACTTAACTATACGAGACGTTAATGATCACTTTGTGTAGTAACTCACCACCAGGTGGTCGCCACTAACTGCAAGTGGTCGCCACTAACTGCAAGTGATCGCCACTAACTGCAAGTGGTCGCCACTAACTGCAAGTGATCGCCACTAACAACACATGTTTGCTGCTGGTCTTCCTAGGAAGTGTCTTTCTTTGATACGCGGCAAAAGAATATACTCATCATATTTTCTGTGTGCATGTATCTATTTCTCTCTCTCTCTCTCTCTCTCTCTCTCTCTCTCTCTCTCTCTCTCTCTCTCTCTCTCTCTCTCTCTCTCTCTCTCTCTCTCTCTCTCTCTCTCTCTCTCTCTCTGTATATATACATATGCAAGACAAGCTACGAGGGGTGGAAATCTTTAGCTCAAGTATTTTCACACTTCTGAGTGAGTCATCAGGAGCTGTGCAATGTTGCAAGGGCAGCAACAGGAGAAAATGAGGGGAAGTTTTATCAGAGTATGGAAGAGTGAGTGGCACCCGCCTGTGTCTCAGAGAGAGATACTAGTGAAGTGCCACTCACGCTACAATACTCTGAAAAACTTCCCTCATTTCTCCTGTTACTGCCTTTGCAACATTGCACAGCTCCTGATGACACTGAGAAGTGTGAAAGTACTTGAGCTAAACATTTACCCCCAGGGCTTTGCTTACATATATATATATATATATATATATATATATATATATATATATATATATATATATATATATATATATATGATGTCAACGGCATTATAAAAGAACCCTTGCTTTAGCTGGATGCCCAGCAGAGAGGAAACGATCTCTAGCAGCCAACAATACCCACAACAGCAAACCGCCCGACAGGATCACCATCTATCCTTGGAAGAATGGCAAGCTCTTAGAATGGACTATGCCTAAGGTCGCACTGGCTGACACCACATCCTTCACAGTGTCAGGCGACAGTGAGGAGCTGCTGACCACAGTGAGAAGTACAAGATCGGCAAGTACAGGGACATAAGCCAACAGTATCAATTTGTCTCAGTGGGATCGGAGACCTTGGAAGCATGGGAAAAGAGTGCAACATGTTTTTTAAGAACTGGGTTCCAGACTCATCGATTCCAGGGACCCAAGGGCAGGCCACTTTGTGTTCCAGCGCTTCAGCGTGGCCATCCAGAAATGCATGCTGCATACTGGACTCTTGTCCGGCTTCGGAGGAGCTGGGGGGATTCATAATCTTTGATATATTGTACCATTGTATTCATGTTCATGTTTGTGTTTTCTGTCAATGTATTCTGTCTATTAATAAAGCACTCATATAACATATATAGGGGTGGTAGGGAAGAAAATATTCAAACAGCTCAGGGAGAACCTCGGTTTCCCTGAGGTACGTTGTTCTTCTCTGGGATGAAGGTCCCCCAGTAAAGTTCTAGAGGTGGTACCTACTATATATTTTATAATATATATATACCTGGCTTCTCCGATAAGCTTGCTGTTAGAGTCAATGATACTATAGAATCAGTAGTAATCACAGAGTCATAAGTTAACTAAATTATTATATGCAACCCTACCAGTAGACTCCTGCTTAATTTCCCTATGAGTGTATATCAGTGTATTTAATTTGTGATATATTATTACTATTAGTTAAGAGATAAATTTCTTCATGATCATTTACCTTCGTGAGTGATTTAAAAGACTGACTGGTGTATCAGCCATGCTTACGCTTGATAACAAATACGTCTGTCAGTTTGACAGACATACTGATGATCAAACTAAATGCAAAGAATTTGGTCAGCCTTTTTGAAAGCTATGTGCTTCATTGTCCACTTATTGAGAAATATATAATAATGCGATCGAGGAGATTTAGCATAGGTTTTCTGAAGTGAAGGATGTTCTGAAAATTCAACCACTGAAAGGTGATAAAGCTCACAGAGAAGCATTCCATCGACAGCGGCCTTGCCGCTGGGTCTTTATCAGAGTCTCACAACACGAAACAAAGGTGAGCCGCTAGAAGAAAATCCTCCAGAGCTCGACCCATGAGATGACCACAATCACAAGTCTCCCCAGGAAAGTTACGAGGGTCCACGAAAACTCAGCGCAGCAGTACCGAAGTACCTGCGCAGCAGTACCGAAGTACCTGCGCAGCAGTACCGAAGTACCTGCGCAGAAAATAATTGAGGTTGTCCTAATGCAAGTTAAAGAAGCCACCTCATGATGGGAGAATTACCGACAAAATGTCAAGTAACAACACCATGATGTATAAGACCTGGTGGCGAATGAACGACTCCATTCTTAGCCACACTAAGCGTTTTATCTACTTTTATGCAGCAGTTCAAAGATTTTTTGTCATGAAGCGGCACCTCATCTTTATTTCTCTTACTGTAACACAACTTAAGCTGCAGGAGGCACGCCCTTCCCCCCCCCACTCTTCACGTTCAACCACGTCTCGATTTCTGTAATAATATTGACGTTTCCTGTACATGGAATAAATCTCAATTCATTTATTTTGTTTCTTGCGCTACGACTATGTGTGTTATATATGCTTAGACAGTTTTTTTCTTCAGTATTTTCTCCCTTAATTTGCCTTTCAATAAGGTGACCCTCTTCTTATTTGATTCCTTTGTATAATGATTTAAATTTTATGCAATAAATTATTTAATCTTTTTAATAGCCATACAGGGTAATTTTGTGGTATCTTATTTCTCTGTAAGTAATATATGCAGATTGTTACAAAGCACTGAACAAATTCTACAATTGTACAGTTTAAGTGAGTTTTACCTCTTTTTCGAAGCTCTTCAGTAGCCTAGGATTACTTATCAGGGCTTCTTTGTTTGCCAGAACCAAGACGAACAGGTTATTTCCTTTACATAGTTCCGTCACCGTCTTAAAAGCAATCTTCAACTATTGAATAACGATCTTGATTTCCTGCCTAGCTGCTATAATCATTTTGGCTGTTGCTAGAATATACAACTAAAACTGCAGTTTCCTACCTAGGTGTCTTTACAGCTTCATCCCATAAACGTTTTCTGTGGTTACTATCTAGGTTCGGGTGGTCGGGAAATCGCACTTAATATTACAGTTTACGGCCTAATGGAAACCGGAACCAAAGAGCCAGTGTCAGTTCCTTCCTTCTATGTTTTATTGTTGCCTCATCTTATGTTTTTCCTAAAATACTTTGCAACTCTGACCAATTTCGTGTTGTTTCTGTCTGCGGATGTCCACACAACCTTCCTTGTCCAAAGAATTCCCACCAGATGTGTTACACTTGACAGTCTGCCTCCAAAGTTATGACTCCGGCTGCACGACAGACTTTTGATCACTGAACATGTGGTAACTGGTGGTTAAGTCTGGACCTGGGAAAAACTCGTACGCCAAATGCAAGTGGGATCACGCAGCTTCAAGATTGAGCTCATCAGCCTATGGGTCGATCTCTGCACTATGTTCAGTGAAACTCAGGTGATGGCGTATTTGACATATAACTCATGGATAATAATGCTAGAAGGGAACAGTATTTCATTCCTTGCTGCATGCAACAACAACACTGCCCTCTTCTAACATAATTATCCGTCACATACGCATCACCTGAGCTTCATTAACCACACAGCAGTGCAGAGTTCGAACCAGGGATGGACGGGCGCACTCTTGGAGCTGCATATCACCACTTGTAATTAGTAATCGGAGCTGCCATATGTTTCATTGATCAAATGTTTGTCCTGCAGCCAACTTTTTCACTCAAACTGAACTTTTTTACTCTTAAATCAACACTAAATATCTTCAAAACGAAAATATTTGGTTTAATCAACGGATTTCTTTTACAATTCTTGCTCAATATTTTGTTTGAAATTACTGTTGTAGTTCTCCACACTAGCCCTCTCCTCCTCCACTCGTAACTGCTGCTCTCCTCCTCCACTCGTGGCTGCTGCTCTCCTCCTCCACTCGTGGCTGCTGCTCTCCTCCTCCACTCGTGGCTGCTGCTCCTCCTCCCACTCGTGACTGCTGCTCTCCTCCTCCACTCGTGGAGCTGCTCTTCCTCCTCCACTCGTGGCTGCTGCTCTCCTCCTCCACTCGTGACTGCTGCTCTCCTCCTCCACTCGTGACTGCTGCTCTCCTCCTCCACTCGTGGCTTCTGCTCTCCTCCTCCACTCGTGACTGCTCTCTCCTCCTCCACTCGTGATGCTGCTGCTCCATCCTCCACTCGTGCTGCTCTCTCTCCTCTCCACTCGTGACTGCTGCTTCTCCTCTCCACTCGTGACTGCTGCTCTCCTCCTCCACTCGTGACTGCTGCTCTCCTCCTCCACTCGTGGCTGCTGCTCTCCTCCTCCACTCGTGGCTGCTGCTCTCCTCCTCCACTCGTGACTGCTGCTCTCCTCCTCCACTCGTGACTGCTGCTCTCCTCCTCCACTCGTGACTGCTGCTCTCCTCCTCCACTCGGGGACTGCTCTCTCCTCCTCCACTCGTGGCTTCTGCTCTCCTCCTCCACTCGTGACTGCTGCTCCTCCTCCACTCGTGGCTGCTGCTCTCATCCTCCACTCGTGGCTGCTGCTCTCCTCCTCCACTCGTCAGCTGCTCTCCTCCTCACTCGTGACTGCTGCTCTCCTCCTCCACTCGTGGCAGCTGCTCTCCTCCTCCACTCGTGGCTGCTGCTCTCCTCCTCCACTCGTGCAGCTGCTCTCCTCCTCCACTCGTGACTGCTGCTCCTCTACTCGTGACTGCTGCTCTCCCCCCCACTCGTGGCTGCTGCTCTCCTCCTCCACTCGTGGCTGCTGCTCTCCTCCTCCACTCGTGGCAGCTGCTCTCCTCCTCCACTCGTGACTGCTGCTCTCCTCCTCCACTCGTGGCAGCTGCTCTCCTCCTCCACTCGTGGCTGCTGCTCTCCTCCTCCACTCGTGCTGCTGCTCTCCTCCTCCACTCGTGACTGCTGCTCTCCTCCTCCACTCGTGGCTGCTGCTCTCATCCTCCACTCGTGGCTGCTGCTCTCCTCCTCCACTCGTGGCAGCTGCTCTCCTCCTCCACTCGTGGCTGCTGCTCTCCTCCTCCACTCGTGACTGCTGCTCTCCTCCTCCACTCGTGGCTGCTGCTCTCCTCCTCCACTCGTGGCTGCTGCTCTCATCCTCCACTCGTGGCAGCTGCTCTCCTCCTACTCGTGGCTGCTCTCATCCTCCACTCGTGAGTGCTGCTCTCATCCACCACTCGTGGCAGCTGCTCTCCTCCTCCACTCGTGACTGCTCCTTAACCATCGTAGATTTCGGTGGTGAAAACTGGAGTGAAACTTAATAATCATAAATCATGGGTTCGAATTCCTTTGGTGTTCATTATGATCTTATAATGAGCCAGACTGAAACTAAACTATCAGTTATTTTTGTATAGTAGATCGACAGACAAAGAGCTGTTTTCCCGGCTCATCTCCTCTCAAAACTGAGTCTTATCAAAGGTTAACAACCTCATCTACCCACCTCAGAATGTGATTCAAGGTTATTTAATGCTGCGTGAATATACAGGCAACAGCAGCATGAAGGAGACTTTCAAGTACATCTTGCCCAGTCACTAAAACAACCAAGTGTTCCTTTGGGTGTTGAGCCAGGCAGCACTGCCATCTAGCCGGTGTTGAGCCAGGAAGCACTCTGCCGTCTAGCCGGTGTTGAACCAGGCAGCACTCTGCCGTCTAGCCGGTGTTGAGCCAGGCAGCACTCTGCCGTCTAGCCGGTGTTGAACCAGGCAGCACTCTGCCATCTAGCTGGTGTTGAGCCAGGCAGCAGTCTGCCGTCTAGCCGGTGTTGAGCCGGGCGCACTCTGCCATCTAGCTGGTGTTGAGCCAGGCGGCACTCTGCCATCTAGCTGGTGTTGAGCAAGGCAGCACTCTGCCATCAGCTGGTGTTGAGCCAGGCAGCACTCTGCCATCTAGCTGGTGTTGAGCCAGGCAGCACTCTGCCGTCTAGCTGGTGGAGCCAGGCAGCACTGCTATCTAGCCGTGTTGAACCAGGCAGCACTCCCGTCTGGCGGGTGTTGAGCCAGGCAGCACTCTGCCGTCTAGTTGGTGTTAGCCAGGCAGCACTCTGCCGTCAAGCCGGTGTTGAGCCAGGCAGTACTCTGCCATCTAGCTGGTGTTGAACCAGGCAGCACTCTGCCGTCGGGCCCAGTGTTGAGCCAGGCAGCACTCTGCCATCTAGCTGGTGTTGAGCCAGGCAGCACTCTGCCGTCTAGTCGGTGTTAAGCCAGGCAGCAGTCTGCCATCTAGCTGGTGTTGAACCAGGCAGCACTCTGCCGTCTAGCCGGTGTTAAGCCAGGCAGCACTCTGCCGTCTAGTCGGTGTTAAGCCAGGCAGCACTCTGCCATCTAGCTGGTGTTGAACCAGACAGCACTCTGACATCTAGCTGGTGTTGAACCAGGCAGCACTCTGCCATCTAGCTGGTGTTGAGCCAGGCAGCACTCTGCCATCTAGCTGATGTTGAGCCAGGCAGCACTCTGCCATCTAGCTGGTGTTGAACCAGGCAACACTCTGCCATCTAGCTGGTGTTGAACCAGGCAGCACTCTGCCATCTAGCTGGTGTTGAGCCAGGCAGTACTCTGCCATCTAGCTGGTGTTGGGCCAGGCACCTCTGCCATCTAGCTGGTGTTGAGCCAGGCACCTCTGCCATCTAGCTGGTGTTGACCAGGCAGCACTCTGTTATCTAGCTGGTGTTGAGCCAGGGCAGCACTCTGCCGTCTAGCTGGTGTTGAGACGGCGGCACTTTTGCCATCTAGCTGGTGTTGAGCCAGGCAGTACTCTGCCATCTAGCTGGTGTTGAGCCAGGCAGCACTCTGCCATCTAGCTGGTGTTGAGCCAGGCAGCACTCTGCCATCTAGCTGGTGTTGAGCCAGGCAGCACTCTGTTATCTAGCTGGTGTTGAGCCAGGCAGCACTCTGCCATCTAGCTGGTGTTGAGCCAGGCGCACTCTGCCATCCTAGCTGGTGTTGAGCAAGGCGCACTCTGCCATCTGCTGGTGCTGAGCCAGGCGGCACTCTTGCCGTCTAGCTGGTTTTGGGAGCCAGGCAGCACTCTGCCATCTAGCTGGTGTTGAGCCAGGCAGCACTCTTTATCTAGCTGGTGTTGAGCCAGGCGGCACTCTGCCGTCTGGCTGGTGTTGAGCCAGGGCACTCTGCCGTCTGTGGTTTTGAGCCAGGCAGCACTCTGCCATCAGCTGGTGTTGAGGCAAGGCAGCACTCTGCCATCCTAGCTGGTGTTGAGCCAGGCAGCACTCTGCCATCTGCTGGTGTTGAGCCAGGCAGCACTCTGCCGTCTAGCTGATTTTGAACCAGGCAGCACTCTGCCATCTAGCTGGTGTTGAGCCAGGCGCACTATGCCATCTAGCGGTGTTGAGCCAGGCAGCACTCTGCCATCTAGCTGGTGTTGAGCCAGGCAGCACTCTGTCATCTAGCTGGTGTTGAGCCAGGCAGCACTCAGCCATCTAGCTCGGGTTGAGCCAGGCAGCACTGCCATTTACCCGGTGTTGAGCAGGTAGCACTCGCCCGTCTAGCCGGTGTTGAGCCGGCAGCACTCTGCCGTCTAGGCCGGTGTTGAACCAGGCGCGCTCTGCCGTCTAGCGGTGTTGAGCCAGGCAGCACCCTGCCGTCTAGCCGGTGTTGAGCAGGACGCACCTGCTGTCTAGCCGGTGTTGAACCAGGCAGCACTCTGCCATCAGCTGGTGTTGAGCCGGGCGGCAGTCTGCCGTCAGCCGGTGTTGAGCCAGGCAGCACTCTGCCGTCTG
This sequence comes from Cherax destructor, assembly GCA_009830355.1. Lineage (NCBI taxonomy): Eukaryota > Metazoa > Arthropoda > Malacostraca > Decapoda > Parastacidae > Cherax > Cherax destructor. Next base: position 143,489 of record WNWK01001892.1, on the reverse strand, counting down.
CTGGTGTTGAACCAGGCAGCACTCTGCCATCTAGCTGGTGTGAGCCAGGCGGCAGTCTGCCGTCTGGCCGTTGTTGAGCCAGGCAGCGCTCTGCCATCTGGCTGGTGTTGAGCCAGACGGCACTCTGCCGTCTAGCTGGTGTGAGCCAGGCAGCACTCTGCCGTCTGCTGGTGTGAACCAGGCAGCACTCTGCCGTCTAGCTGGTGTTGAGCCAGGCAGCACTCTGCCGTCTGCGGTGTTGAGCCAGGCAGCACTCTGCCGTCTAGTCGGTGTTAAACCAGGCAGACCTCTGCCATCTAGCTGGTGTTGAACCAGGCAGCACTCTGCCGTCTAGCCGTTGTTTAGCCAGGCAGCACTCTGCCGTCTAGTCGGTGTTAAGCCAGGCAGCACTCTGCCATCGCTGGTGTTGAACCGGAAGAGTCTGCGCCGTCTAGCCGGTGTTGAGCCAGGCAGCACTCTGCCGTCTAGCCGGTGTTGAGCTGGCAGTACTCTTCCGTCTAGCCGGTGTTGAGCCAGGCACCACTCTGCCGTCTAGCCGGTGTTGAACCAGGCAGCACTCTGCCGTCTAGCCGGTGTTGAGCCAGGCAGCACTCTGCCAGTCTGCCGGTGTTGAGCCAGGCAGTACTCTGCCGTCTAGCCGGTGTTGAGCCAGGCACCACTCTGCCGTCTAGCCGGTGTTGAACCAGGCAGCACTCTGCCGTCTAGCCGGTGTTGAGCCAGGCAGCACTCTGCCGTCTAGCCGGTGTTGAGCCAGGCAGTACTCTGCCGTCTAGCCGGTGTTGAGCCAGGCACCACTCTGCCGTCTAGCCGGTGTTGAACCAGGCAGCACTCTGCCGTCTAGCCGGTGTTGAGCCAGGCAGCACTCTGCCGTCTAGCCGGTGTTGAGCCAGGCAGCACTCTGCCGTCTAGCCGGTGTTGAACCAGGCAGCACTCTGCCGTCTAGTTGGTGTTGAGCCAGGCAGCACTCTGCCGTCTAGCCGGTGTTGAGCCAGGCAGTACTCTGCCATCTAGCTGGTGTTGAACCAGGCAGCACTCTGCCGTCTAGCTGGTGTTGAGCCAGGCAGCACTCTGCCGTCTAGTTGCCAGGCAGCACTCTGCCATCTAGCTGGTGTTGAGCCAGGCAGCACTCTGCCATCTAGCTGGTGTTGAGCCAGGCAGCACTCAGCCATCTAGCTGGTGTTGAAGCCAGGCAGCACTCTGCCTCTAGCTGTGTTGAGCCAGGCAGCACTCTGCTCTAGCTGGTGTTGAGCCAGGCAGCACTCTGCCGTCTAGCTGGTGTTGAGCCAGGCAGCACTCTGCCGTCTAGCTGGTGTTGAGCCAGGCAGCACTCTGCCGTCTAGCTGGTGTTGAGCCAGGCAGCACTCTGCCATCTAGCTGGTGTTGAGGCAGGCAGCACTGCCATCTAGCTGGTGTTGATCCAGGCAGCACTCTGCCGTCTAGCTGGTGTTGAGCCAGGCAGCACTCTGCCGTCTAGCTGGTGTTGAGCCAGGCAGCACTCTGCCGTCTAGGTGGTGTTGACCAGGCAGCACTCTGCCGTCTAGCTGGTGTTGAGCCAGGCAGCACTCTGCCGTCTAGCTGGTGTTGAGCCAGGCAGCACTCTGCCATCTAGCTGGTGTTGAGCCAGGCAGCACTCTGCCATCTAGCTGGTGTTGAGCCAGGCAGCACTCTGCCATCTAGCTGGTGTTGAGCCAGGCAGCACTCTGCCATCTAGCTGGTGTTGAGCCAGGCAGCACTCTGCCATCTAGCTGGTGTTGAGCCAGGCAGCACTCTGCCGTCTAGCTGGTGTTGAGCCAGGCAGCACTCTGCCGTCTAGCTGGTGTTGAGCCAGGCAGCACTCTGCCGTCTAGCTGGTGTTGAGCCAGGCAGCACTCTGCCGTCTAGCTGGTGTTGAGCCAGGCAGCACTCTGCCGTCTAGCGGTGTTGACCAGGCAGCACTCTGCCGTCTAGCTGGTGTTGAGCCAGGCAGCACTCTGCCGTCTACCCGGTGTTGAGCCAGGCAGCACTCTGCCGTCTAGCCGGTGATGAGCCAGGCAGCACTGTCATCTAGCTGGTGTTGAGCCAGGCAGCACTCTGCCGTCTAGCTGGTGTTGAGCCAGGCAGCAATCTGCCATCTAGCTGGTGTTGACCAGGCAGCACTTCATCTAGCTGGTGTTGAGCCAGGCAGCACTTTGCCGTCTAGCTGGTGTTGAGCCAGGCAGCACTCTGCCGTCTAGCCGGTGTTGAGCCAGGCAGCACTCTGCCGTCTAGCCGGTGTTGAGCCAGGCAGCACTGTCATCTAGCTGGTGTTGAGCCAGGCAGCACTCTGCCGTCTAGCTGGTGTTGAGCCAGGCAGCACTCTGCCATCTAGCTGGTGTTGAACCAGGCAGCACTCTGCCGTCTAGCTGGTGTTGAGACCAGGCAGCACTCTGCCGTCTAGCTGGTGTTGAACCAGGCAGCACTCTGCCGTCTAGCTGGTGTTGAGCCAGGCAGCACTCTGCCGTCTAGCTGGTGTTGAACCAGGCAGCACTCTGCCGTCTAGCTGGTGTTGAGCCAGGCAGCACTCTGCCGTCTAGCTGGTGTTGAACCAGGCAGCACTCTGCCGTCTAGCTGGTGTTGAACCAGGCAGCACTCTGCCGTCTAGCTGGTGTTGAGCCAGGCAGCACTCTGCCATCTAGCTGGTGTTGAGCCAGGCAGCACTCTGCCATCTAGCTGGTGTTGAACCAGGCAGCACTCTGCCGTCTAGCTGGTGTTGAGCCAGGCAGCACTCTGCCGTCTAGCTGGTGTTGAACCAGGCAGCACTCTGCCGTCTAGCTGGTGTTGAACCAGGCAGCACTCTGCCGTCTAGCTGGTGTTGAACCAGGCAGCACTCTGCCGTCTAGCTGGTGTTGAGCCAGGCAGCACTCTGCCTGTCTAGCTGGTGTTGAGCCAGGCAGCACTCTGCCGTCTAGCTGGTGTTGAGCCAGGCAGCACTCTGCCGTCTAGCTGGTGTTGAGCTAGGCAGCACTCTGCCATCTAGCTGGTGTTGAGCCAGGCAGCACTCTGCCATCTAGCCGGTGTTGAACCAGGCAGCACTCTGCACACCAACTCAACAAACACTTAACGACAATGTTAGCAAATCACAATGTATTAGGATTATTATAATTAAAATGATGAATAATAATTTCAGTGTTTAGTTGCATAACCAAAAAATTATTCCATAGATTTTACGGCTGTGTTGGGGGGTATTGGGGGGTTGAGGGGGTGGGGGTTTGGAGGGGGTGGGGGGTGAAGATGAGGAATGTAGGAGCTTTAAGAGGCGGTCAGTGAAGGTAGGTAGGGAATACCGAGGGATAGCGGGTGAAGGTGAGGCATGTAGTGGGTCTTAGGAGAGGGAGGTGATCAGTGGGGTGGGGGAGATACTATTGTGAAGGGGAAGGGGGGAGTGAGGACAATAGGGCCTTGGGAAGAGACTACAGGAGGGAATTCGTTGAGCGAGGCATCGCCATGGTTAGGTGGTCAGTGAGGATAGATGGAATTTACTGAATGAATAAGGTGTATAAGGGACGAAGGGCATGATAAGGGATGAGAATGTTTTAGGCAAGGGTAAGGAATTTAGAGCCGGGGGAGGGGGTCCCGTGGCATATTCGTGGGGTGGGGGGAATCAGGCAAGGTACATCTGATAATATATAACTAAGAACATTCTTTTATTTGCATTTCGTTGGTAAGTGAACATATTTAAGAAGGTACGAATATTACTGAAAACATCCATGATGGATATGGTCGCAGGAACATACAGCATTGGAATATTATATTAAGAAAAATAATGGGAGAATAAAGAATAAAGAAGAGGAACCAGACACATGTTGTCGGATGATGTGGAGGTGAAAGTTAGATAGAATAGAATAAATGAGCATCTAGCTTGAGCATCTAAAAGCGAAGCAACTAGCTTGGCACTATTCATAGCTTGGGATAGAGCATCTAGCGGGCATCTGCTTGGGCATCTAGTGGGCATCTAGCTTGGGCATCTAGCTTGGCATCTGCTGGCATCTAGTTGAGCACTAGCTTGGCATCTAGCTTGGCATCTAGCTTGGGCATCTAGCTTGGATCTAGCTTGAGCATCTAGCTTGGGCATCTAGCTTGGGCATCTAGCTTGGGCATCTAGCTTGAGCATCTAGCTTGGGCATCTAGCTTGGGCATCTAGCTTGGGCATCTAGCTTGAGCATCTAGCTTGGGCATCTAGCTTGGGCATCTAGCTTGAGCATCTAGCTTGGGCATCTAGCTTAGGCATCTAGCTTGGGCATCTAGCTTGGGCATCTAGCTTGGGCATCTAGCTTGGGCATCTAGCTTGGTCATCTAGCTTGGGCATCTAGCTTGAGCATCTAGCTTGAGCAACTAGCTTGAATCTAGCTGGCAACTAGCTTGGGCATCTAGCTTGGGCATCTAGCTTGGGCATCTAGCTTGGGCATCTAGCTTGGGCATCTAGCTTGGGCATCTAGCTTGGGCATCTAGCTTGGGCATCTAGCTTGGGCATCTAGCTTGGGCATCTAGCTTGGGCATCTAGCTTGGGCATCTAGCTTGGGCATCTAGCTTGGGCATCTAGCTTGGGCATCTAGCTTGGGCATCTAGCTTGGGCATCTAGCTTGGGCATCTAGCTTGGGCATCTAGCTTGGGCATCTAGCTTGGGCATCTAGCTTGGGCATCTAGCTTGGGCATCTAGCTTGGGCATCTAGCTATGAGTGCATCTAGCTTGGGCATCTAGCTTGGGCATCTAGCTTGGGCATCTAGCTTGGGCATCTAGCTTGGGCATCTAAGGCTTTGGGCATCTAGCTTGGCATCTAGCTTGGGCATCTAGCTTGGGCATCTAGCTTGGGCATCTAGCTTGGGCATCTAGCTTGGGCACCTAGCTTGGGCATCTAGCTTGGGCACCTAGCTTGGGCATCTAGCTAGGGCATCTAGCTTGAGCATCTAGCTTGGGCATCTAGCTTGGGCATCTAGCTTGGGCATCTAGCTTGGGCATCTAGCTTGGGCATCTAGCTTGGGCATCTAGCTTGGGCATCTAGCTTGGGCATCTAGCTTGGGCATCTAGCTTGGGCATCTAGCTTGGGCACTAGCTTGGGCATCTAGCTTGGGCACCTAGCTTGGGCATCTAGCTAGGGCATCTAGCTTGAGCATCTAGCTTGGGCATCTAGTAGGTAGCTTGACATCCTGTTTCTAATGCGTCTTGCAGCTTCAGGTTTTGCAATAGAGAGTCGGAGTCACCAGTGCATTTATTATTATGCCATTTTCTGTCACTAAATTTCTTATTACAGATTCTTAAAGTCTTGTGAGAAACATGTTGGATAAATCCTCAAACTTATTGGAATGTTTAGTTATAGACAAAAATGTATATAATGATGCATCTGTTCAGGTTGATGGTTATATACATCAGTCTTCCGAAGAGTCAGACTATGTATAAGCATTCTACCCTTCCCTCTCTCTCTCTCTCTCTCTCTCTCTTATTCCCTCCTCCAGTTACCTAAGGATCAGCTTCTTACATTATTATGTTCACTTCTCTGAAAAGTTTAGAAATACAGACGAAAGTATGAAAATCAGCTTTTAATCTTCAGGGATAACTTTAATTTACTCCAAGATAACATTAGTGTTACCAGTGAACACAGATATAATTTCACCCTCCACGTGTTTCCACTGACCAAGCCATCAGGCTAATCCCTAGAAAGGTAACGCTTGAAATGGAACTCTGAATGAGATTATATTACTCATCAAATATATGAATTCTCTCCTTGTGATGACTAAGCTGAGGCATCATATCTTCTAAGAGACTGATGCTGTATACAGAAGGAAGCGATTTATTAATGGTGAATTCCTCGCTGAGAATACCTGGTTCTTACACTCGAGCAGAAATAATTCAGTCTATAGCTGGCCCACCAGTCCTGTGTTCTTGACTTAGTCTGTTGCGTTCGTTACGATAAATTTCTTTAAGAGTTTCTTATCGTTCACCTCTCCTGCCTTTTCTCCACCTCGCTTGAAGATTGAAAGTATCAATTAGACATTTCGGTCCTTCATGGAACATTATCAGTATTGATATATTATCGTATAGGACTTAAACCTATAGGTCATCTGCTAATGTGATCTTGGCAACATGATCCGGTGTCGACTCAAGGATGGTAGACTTGTTTATCTCGTCTTTGCCGAAGTGTTGGTTACATTAATGAAAATATAATCTTTTTGACTCTTCTTATGGCTGCCCTTGAGACTGAATAGCTGTCTTGTGGCTCTCCTCGAAGTTGAGCCAGGTAGAAACCTTGAGAGTTTTGGCCTTGTACACAACAATAGTGACACCATCAATGATCTCTCCGCTGTAGAAGGTTCTGCCTAGCATGTTGGATTATCCTGTTTTAGTCACCTCTCTCTCCCCTTCACCTCTCCGACTAGCTCACTGTTTCTGTCTCTCTGTCTGTGTCTCTCTCATTTATTTACGTACTTTTTTTTAGGGCTAGATTAATAATTCCTTTCTTTATTTACAAGCAAAGAGCTGTTACCTACTCAGCTCATTTAAAAGTCTTTTTTTTTATTGTCAGGAAACATACAAACAGGGGAACAGGATGAACGTGGAGCCGTCTATTGGACAGAGATTTCATTTAGTTAACTAATTTTATTTCATCGATGTTGTTATACAGTGTGAACATGTTCCATACTCGAGTCATTCTATGACTGAATGATCTCAGATGAAGTGATGTTAAAAATGGTACAAGCAGAGTGTAGTTATTTGCAGTCCGTCTTGTAGAAGCTGTGCGGCCAAATGTTGTACCATAACAATATTACCCTTGTACGCACTAGTAATTCCATCCACTTCTCTGTTGCTGAAAGTTCTGCTGGAATGACAGATCTGTCCGACGAGATATAAGTCGTCTTGCTCGGTTCTGTATTCTGTCCAGAAGACGTAGTTATTACGGGGCAGGCAATCTTAGACAGGAAAGCGCATTTGGCTTCATACTGTGTTTTGCAGCCTCTATGTTGATCAGGTTCTGCCGATTATATTGGACTTAGGGAACACCTGTCTAATCTCGACTGGGTAATCTAGCTAACGATTACGATGGGATCTGCGTTTATGATTTTTTTAATAATGTACAACGTGCACAGAGTATGTTTATTCCCCAGAGAGAATTTAGGTCAAATAATAACGATCCCAAATGGATTAACAGGAGGCTAAAACATCTATTAGGGAGAAAAGAGGAATTTATAGGCGCATCAAAAGAGGAGATGTTAACCTTATTGACCAATATGTTCAGTTGAAAGAGAAGAAAAAAGGATTAGAAAGGCTAAACGTGACTATGAGATTAAGGTTGCTAATGAATCAAAGACTAATCCAAAAGGGTTCTTTCAAGTGTACAGGACGAAGGTGAGGGAAAAGGTAGGACCTCTGAAAATTGGGAATGGACAGCTGACGGATAACGAACTGGAAATGTGTTCTCTATTTAATAACTATTTTTGTCAGTCTTTACACAAGAAGACGTAAATGAGATTCCAGAAATTAACAATTATTCAGTTCCTGAAGAATTTAAATTAACTAATATTACTGTCACGAGGGATATGGTTATCAAACAGATAGATAAACTGAAGCAAAATAAGTCCCCGGGACCCGACGAGTTGTTTTCCAGGGTACTTAAAGAATGCAAAATGGAACTTAGTCAGCCATTAACGAATGTGTTTAATACGTCCATCCTAACTGGTGTTGTGCCAGAGATGTGGAAGATAGCTAATGTAGTTCCTATATTCAAATCAGGGGATAAGTCCATTCCATCAAATTACCGTCCAATAAGCCTCACGTCTATAGTAGGCAAATTATTAGAATCAATTATAGCTGATATTATCAGAAGTCACCTTGAAGAACATAATTTGATTAATGAATCTCAGCATGGGTTTACGAGAGGTCGTTCCTGCCTGACAAATTTACTGACGTTTTTCAATAAAACATTTGAGGCAGTAGACAGTGATAAAGAATATGATATAGTTTACTTGGATTTCAGTAAGGCCTTCGATAGAGTACCTCACAAGAGACTCTTAAGAAAGGTGGCAGCTCATGGTATAGGAGGTAAAGTTCTAGCATGGATAGAGGCATGGCTTACCAATAGAAAGCAGAGAGTTTCCATTAATGGGGTCAAATCTGAATGGGGATTTGTCACTAGTGGCGTTCCACAAGGATCAGTTTTGGGCCCATTGTTGTTCATAATTTACATAAATGACCTTGATGAAGGAATTGCAAGTGACATGAGTAAATTTGCTGATGATACAAAAATAGGCCGTATGATTCATTCTGAGGAGGATACCAGTGAACTCCAGGAGGATTTGGATAAATTATTGTCTTGGTCTGAAAAGTGGCAGATGAAGCTCAATGTGGACAAGTGTAAGGTGCTAGTCGTTGGTAATGAAAATATCCCTCGAATTTATAAACTAGGTGAAGTTGAGCTTGATCATACAGAATGTGAAAAAGACTTGGGAGTCATGGTAAGCAGGAGTCTAAAGCCAAGACAACAGTGCCTAAGTGTGCCAATAAGGCTAACAGATTACTAGGATTTATTTCAAGAAGTATAAGCAACAGAAGTCCAAAAGTTATTTTACAGCTCTATACATCACTAGTGAGACCTCATTTGGATTATGCAGCTCAGTTTTGGTCTCCTTACTACAGGATGGATATAGATTCATTGGATAACATACAAAGAAGAATGACTAAAATGATTTACAGTATAAGAAATCTCCCGTATGAAGATAGACTTAGAGCATTGAATCTCCACTCTCTGGAGAGACGTAGAATGAGGGGAGATATCATCGAGGTGTACAAGTGGATGATGGGCATAAACAAAGGAGATATTAATAAAATACTGAGGATATCGAACCAAGTAAGAACGAGAAATAACGGATTTAAATTGGATAAATTTAGATTTAGAAAGGACATAGGCAAGTACTGGTTTTCGAACAGAGTTGTAGATGCGTGGAACAATCTTCCGAGTAGGGTGATAGAGGCTGGGACCTTGGGTGGCTTTAAAAAGAGATTGGACAAATATATGAGTGGGAGGGGCTGGGTTTGATTAGTGTCGTGAGTACAGGAGTAAATTCTTAGGTAGTGGTGGTTTTGATAAGGACCTGCCTTGTATGGGCCAGTAGGCCTTCTGCAGTGTTCCTCCATTCTTATGTTCTTATGTACGCCTTAGTGCTGTTAGCTTCTTGGTAACTTTGCTGGCAAGATTTACCACGTAGTTCTTTAAAGAGAGTTTGGAATTAAATTTCACCCGTAGAATATCCACCTTATCCCGGGTTCCAACACTTTTCCCTTAATTCTTACTTTAGCATTAACATCATGGCGCCTAGAGACCAACATCAGTTGTGTTTTCTAAGAAGCAAATGTAACGTGTCATCGTTTTCCTCAGGCTAATAACTGTAAGCTGGTGATTGGATAAGTAAATGTCGGAATGCAGTCATCAGCTAAGGTATTTTGGGATAAGGTGAAGAAGATCAGTGAAGGAAACATTCCATAACAATCAAACAAGGACACCTCCATGAGGAACACTGGCACAGATTAAATGTATTTTTCATTCTAGTCCGAGAACTACTCTTAGTAATCACTAAGGAGGCACTGTGCAGAGCGAGATTCCAAATGCTGGCAGTTTTGCCAAGAGTCACTGGTGTCATACTCGATCGTAAGCAGCACCAGTAATGTCCTTTGCTACTACACACCTCATCTTGAATTCATCCAGTGACTGATGCTACATAATGGAGTAGTTTAAGAAGGGATCAGTAGCAGAGTGACATTTACTGAAGCCGTGTTGACGGTCACAAAAAAGGGAGTTGTAGACGAAAAAATCTACTATCCGCCATGAGATTATTGTCCCATGAATCTTGCCAGTGATTGACAGGTCTGTATTTAGTGATTTCCGCTCTGGTCTTCTTTTTGTGAACAGAGCCTACATTAGCCTCTTTCCACACTGTGTTAGGCAGTGGTGATAGATGCGAGTTAGAGGTGATGCTAGCTGGTTTCCACATCTACTTAGCAATCGTGGAATCACCGTATCAGAGCCCACAGCCTTTTCTTGGTCCATAGATTTAAGGAAGATATATACTTCTGTTGGCATATAATCACCAATGACAACTCTGACACAGTTCTTACGGCTAGCAAAGAAGGTTCCCTAACTAGATTATTAACTTGCGTCTTGGTGGCAAAGTGTTCTCTCTCTCTCTCTCTCTTTTCTCTCTCTCTCTCTCTCTCTCTCTTCTCTCTCTCTCTCTCTCTCTCTCTCTCTCTCTCTCTCTCTCTCTCTCTCTCTCTCTCTCTCTCTCTCTCTCTCTCTCTCTCTCTCTCTCTATCTATCTATCTATATCTGTCTATCTATGTCTCTCTCTCACTCTGCACGTCTTTTAACAGCCACGTAATTCTGTCTCGACTTTATTTATAACTTTCAGTTTCTTTCCTCACACTATATCTTTGCCCATTAAACTCTACTTCTCCCCCATCCAATTCCTTTCTTTCGCTGCCTACCCCCCATCCTGCCTGCCCACTGCCCCTCCAAACCCTCTGTCCCTGTCTTCCTGCTCTTCCATGCCTGCATGTCATACCTGCCCATTACCTATTCCTGCTCACACTATTGCTTTCCAATTCCCTGTCCAAAACTCTCCTCCCATCCCATTTTCCTTCCCTGTTAATACAAGTTTGGTGTCTTGTTTTTTTAGTGACTGGTAATTCATCAGGTCATTTACGAGGAACTTGAGGAATCTCAGATGGCTGCCAAAGTGGTCGCCGATTATTCATTAAAACTAAAAGACAAATAGAGCAACATGAGTGAGATACTTGAAGTCCCAATATGTCTCAGTGTTTAACGAGCCGTTAATCAGACTAAGGGTCGACAATCTAAATGATTCTTTTTTTATGACCGAGACTCAAAATTTTGTTATTTTTTGCAGAATTTCGGATTTAACCCAAACACCACTGGACTTTGAAAAAGAAATTAATGACATGCCATTGCACTCTGCCTAAGGACCAAACTCATGGAGCTCTGTGTTCATTAAGAACTGCAAGAAACCCCTTTTACGTGCCTTAAATATTTTACGGAGAGATAGCCTAGACAGGGAAGTCATCTCAAAATCACTAATAATTGCAAACAATTATAAACTGACAGAACTAACGTCCCACATAAAAATCTTTAAAATGGTTCTAAGAAGCAAGATCGCCAACCACTTGTTTATTGAACAACTGAACAACCCAGGACAGCATGGAGCAGATCGCTCCTGCCTCTCACAACTACATTCATCTCCATGACATTGTCTTGGAGGCAGTGGAGGACAAACAGAATGCAAATGAAGTATACACTTCCAGTGAGAACACTACAAATCTCCAAGCTAATATAAACCAAGTCTTCAAATGGGCCACAGAAAACAATATGAAGTTTTACGAGTAACAAATTTAAATTATATAACTATGGAAGACTTGAGGAAATTAAAACTAGATCGGAGTATAGAGCAAATTCTCACTTTCAAAGATCACAACAATATCATTATCATTTCTGGTAAGAAAATGATAGGATGGATAATGAGAGCCATCAAACAAGTGATGCCAAGCCAATGATGATTCTCTTTAAATCGCTTGTTCTCTCTAGGCTGCAACACTGCTGTGAACTAACGGATTCTCTCAAGTCAGGCGAAATTGCAAACCTAGAGATATACTGAGAACTTTCACTACACGTAAAGTACAATCAGACTTATATTACTGGAAAAGTTTGAAATCCCCTGACTTGTACTCTTTGAAACGCAGGAGAGAAAGATACATCATAATTTACACTTGAAAAATCCTAGAAGGACTTGTCCCAAATCTGCACAAGGAAATCACTCCCTACGAAAGCAAAACACTCAGCAGGCGGTGCAACATCCCCTTCCCCAATGAAAAGCAGAGTTGCCGTGAGTACACTAAGAGATAACACAATAAGTGTCAGGGGTCCAAGACTCTTGAACTGCCTTCCAGCCTACGTAAAGGTATTAACATTAGACCCATAGCTGCCTTCAAGAGGGAGCTGGACAGACACCTAAAGTCAATGCCTGACCAGCCGGGCTGTGGTTCGTTCCTTGGATTCTGTGCGGCCGGTTGCTCAGGCTCTGATCCACCGCGAGGGCTGCTCAAGGACCGAATAATGGAGACGTTGACTCCCGGAACACCCTACAGGTAACAGAGTGAAAGCACTGTGTGAGCTACTGGCCACTACCTTCAACTAGTCAAATGATATTAGACAACTGCATGAGGCATGGATGGCAAAATAATGTAGCCCCTTAGCATTTAAGAAAGGGGACCAGCAGGTAGTGGTAAATTATAGACCCCTGTCACTGACAGTCATGGTATATAGGGTTATGGAGTGTGTGTTGCATCTGGAAAGGAGCGAGTACATAAAAAACAGCCAACATGGATTTATAGATAGCAAGATCCACTCTCACAACCTACTCGAGTTCAAAGACAGTACCGCACAAGTGACTGAGCAAAGGCTACAGGAGCAGATAGGAATGATAGGAAAGGTTCTACAGTAGATCAAGCAATACTTAACAGAAGGGAAACGAGTGAATGTCCTAAAAGATGTGTCGAATGGGTGTGTATGACAAGCGGGGCTCTTCAAGGGTTAGTACTGCCACCGGTGCTATTTCTCATGTACTTAGACGACATGATGGAAGTGACAGAGTCAGAGGTATCCCTGTTCAAAGGTGATGATGAACTAATAAGTAAAATATAAACTAGTAAGATTCAGGAAAAAACTACAAAGGAACCTGAACACAGGCAGCAGGTCTGGTCTGACAAGTTGCTTCAAGACTTTAACTTCTTCAAATGCAAAGTAATGGAGATTGGGATGGACATAGAAGAACGCAAACGAGTACAGTATTGTTAAGGAGGGAGGATGGAGAGGGTGGTAAATGCTGCAAGTCTCACTAAAGGAAAGTACCTCAGGGTGGGCAATGTTCCCAGAATATCCCCTGAGGTGACCATTGACCGCAGCTACTGCAAATTTTCTTTTGCAAATTTAAGATTAGCTTCCAGTAATATAAGCAAGGAGTCATTCACGGCACTATATATGGCATGTGCCAGGCCAAAATTCAGGCACACGGCACCATTATGGAACCTACACCTGATCAAGCATATCAAGAAATGATGAAAATAAAGAGACAAGTCTTGGAGCTAAAGAGTATGAACTATGAGGAAATACTGAAGGAAATAAACATGATGATATTGGTGAAGAAGAACAGAGGTGATATGAAAACGATGTACAAAATACTGATTGGTACTGAGAGGATGGACAGGAACAAACTGTTCCATAAACAGGAAACTTGAGCAGGAGGGCAGTTTCTAAGGTGAAAACATAAATGGGTGAATGGGAGGGATTTATATAAGCATTTCTTCAGCCTTAGAGTGAACAGGAAGAGTGAGGCCCTGGACAGCAGAGTGGAAGAGGAAGGATCCATACATAGCTTTAAAAAGAGGTACGATATGACATGAGAATCTTAAAAAGTATCAGTGACAGCTAGAGAGGAACACTATCCTCACACTACAATACTATCCTCACTCTCAATCACTATTAACAGAGTACAACACTATTCTCACAATACAACACTATCCTCACACTACAACACTATTATCACACTACAACACTTATCCTCACACTACAACACTAGCTTCACACTACAACATTATCCTCACACTACAACACTAGCTTCACACTACATCACTATTAACACACTACAACACTATCCTCACACTACAACACATCCTCACACTACAACACTATCTTCACACTACATCAATATTAACACACTACAACACTATCCTCACACTACAACACTATCCTCACACTACAACACTATCTCACACTACATCACTATTCACACTACAACACTATCCTCACACTACATCACTATCCTCACACTACAACACTATCCTCACACTACAACACTATCCTCACAATACAACACTATCCTCACACTACAACACTATCCTCACACTACAACACTATCCTCACACTACAACACTATCCTCACACTACATCACTATTATCACACTACAACACTATCCTCACACTTCAACACTATCCTCACACTACAACACTATCCTCACACTACATCACTATCCTCACACTGCAACACTATCCTCACACTTCAAAACTATCCTCACACTGCAACACTATCCTCACACTACAACACTATCCTAACACTCAACACTATCCTCACACTCAATACTATCCTCACTACAACACTATCCTCACACTACACACTATCTCACACTGCAACACTATCCTCACACTTCAACACTATCCTCACACTGCAACACTATCCTCACACTGCAACACTATCCTCACACTGCAACACTATCCTCACACTGCAACACTATCCTCACACTACAACACTATTCTCACACTGCAACACTATCCTCACACTTCAACACTATCCTCACACTGCAACACTATCCTCACACTTCATCACTATTCTCACACTTCAACACTATCCTCACACTACATCCCTATTATCACACTGCAACACTATCCTCACACTACATCACTATTATCACACTGCAACACTATCCTCACACTACAACACTATCATCACACTACATCACTATCCTCACACTACAACACTATCCTCACACTACAACACTATCCTCACACTACAACACTATCCTCACACTACAACACTATTATCACACTACAACACTATCCTCACATTACATCACTATCCTCACACTTCAATACTATCCTCACACTTCAACACTATCCTCACATTCCTCACACTTCAACACTATCCTCACACTACAACACTATCTTCACACTACACACTATCCTCACACTACAACACATCTCACCTACATCACTATCCTCACACTACAACACTATCCTCACACTACAACACTATCCTCACACTACAATACTATCCTTACACTACAACACTCTCCTCACACTACATCACTATCCTCACACTTCAATACTATCCTCACACTTCAACACTCTCCTCACACTACAACATTATCCTCACACTACAATACTATCCTCACACTACAATACTATCCTTACACTACAATACTATCCTCACATTACAATACTATCCTCACACTACAATACTATCCTTACACTACAATACTATCCTCACATTACAATACTATCCTCACATTACAATACTATCCTCACACTACAATACTATTCTCACATTGCAATACTATCCTCACATAAATACTATCCTCACACTACAATACTATCTCACACTTCATTTCATACACTATTCTCACACTTCAACACTATATCACTATTATCACACACTTCAACACTATCCTCACATACAACACTATCCTCACACTACATCACTATTATCACTACAGCCTGGTTGATCAGACCCTGATCCACCATGAGGCCTGGTCTTCGACCGGGCCGCGGGGGCGTTGACCCCCGAAACCATCTCCAGGTAAACTCCAGGTAAACATCACTATCATCACAATCAGCTAAAAGAATTAGTTTTATGACATATTGCAAACCACCAAAAGGTATTACGTAGTTTTTATAACGTAATATAATTATCTTGTGGATTTATTCATTGGTTATAAATGAATCATAAAAACACGTAAGATATTCCATTCCTGAATCAAACAATTTTCAATATTTTACAGGTAAATCACAGTCGCAGATAATAATTTTCTTAATATTAAACTTATAAAATTTTTTTTTATTAACTTGTAGAGAAAATATATACAAGGTGAGCCACAATAACTGCCTTTCTTGGGTTATTCTTCTACTTAATATTTACATTCACCCTAATCTCTCTCTTTGTATGATTCTCATTTTCCTCTGTAGGAAACTTTCTCAATTACTTCATCACTGCTGACTTAAATCCATTTATTATCCTTCCACTCGTCTCTTCATATTTCCTACATACCGTATCCACTCTTCCTTCTAAATCCCTACTCAGCACGTCGCTATTATTGGCCTTTACTAACTATCATATCATCACTTTTACCATCTAATCTATTATCAGTTGGGTTCAGTCTGCTATCTAAAGTAATTTCAAGTCCTCGTCTCTTCATCCATTTCATTAAATCTTGAAAAATAAGAAAAAATACCCTAGATTCATATTGGTCTTATTGCACAGACTTTGTCTCTGTCTGTCTCTCATCCTTCTCCCCCACAAACACACCTCTTCCACACATCTCCCCTCCTGTCACTAACCCAGTACCAACATAACCACCACTACGATACACCAGCTACCACCACCATCACCACTACACCACCCACTACTATATACCATCACAGACACCAGCCACCACACTATCCTCTCTGAAGGTCTCTCAACGTAACCAAATACGAATACCTACACAATTCTCACTTCCCTATGAAATTCGATACAAATAAATTCAAATTGTCGCTATCTTGACCTCTCCTCTTTGACTCAATTCTGTCAAATAGTTTAAATCAATATTACGACTTTGCTGTTTCTTAGTGTTTCATTATGATCACCGTCCATCTTCATTAAGTGTAATAAGCCCTTGTACAATTGTTTATATTCAGGAAAGTGTTCCAAAGTAATCACTCATCATAAGAAATTTATTTTAATATACATTATACATTAGATGATGTTTATGGAAAGTTTATCAATAGAAATAATTATTCCATCGGAAAAAGTGTTTCCAAGGGAATGTGTACATATTTCTTAACACAGATTGTCACGTGTTTCTCATCAATGACCTTTTATTCATTATTAGCAAAAATATTACTTCAGCTGATATTATAATATTTAAAAGTAATATTTATTTCTGCAAGGTCTGTATAAGACCTGGCATCAATAACATACTACATAGGAAGCCGCTGATTATGAAGAGGATTTCGGGGAATTTAGGTTAATTTTGTCTCCAGGATGCCACCCACACCAGTTAGCTAACACCCAGGTACCTACTTACTGCTATTTGAACAAAAACAACAGGTGTCTTAAGAAATCACAACCAAAAGTTTCCACCCGGAGTGGCGATGGAACTACGGAAGTCAGTGTGTGAGCTGAGAGCGCTACCAAGCAAGCTACGATAGAACTACGGTAGTCAGTGTGTGAGCTGAGAGCGCTACCAAGCAAGCTACGATAGAACTACGGAAGTCAGTGTGTGAGCTGAGTGCGCTACCAACCAAGCTACGGGAAACCGTAAAAAATAATCTTTTCAATATGCTTTGGAAAAGAGAATGTAGTGTATGTGACAGGTAAGACAGTGGGTAAGACAAAATTTCCTCCAAATAAGGAAAAGCATTACCAGAAATTCCCTACAGGGAACTTGGTACCTGGAATAAGCTGGTCCAAATAGTGGTTAAGTGTGAGTATATCTGCTGTTATTCTGCCCTTGAAACATTGTTTTGTAGCAGCTGATGACAACAATGAACTCAAAGACATAGCAAAAAAAATTTGTATCCATAACTATACAGTTGTGTAAGTTCCTTAATAGATCAGGATAATTTTATATTATATCCCTCAAGCATTTTAATTGGATTTTTTTCAGAATGAGATAAATATTTTGATCGACAGGTCAAATATTTTGATTAATTTGTTTAGACAGAGTGTCGCCCTCCAGTCCTCGGGACGAAGTCGTTAAAAATACATTACTAGCCCAGTAAGATGGAACGAATACCAGCGTTGTTCCAGGTACTAAAACTATCAAGAATAATGACATTAAGCCTCGTAAAGCAATAAAGATGATATGCAAAGAATAAACTGATGTCTTGTTCTTGTTCTTTAATGTTCAGACTGTCATTTTGTTGTTGTTATTGTTATTAATGTTGATGTTATTGTTGTTGTTGTTCTGCAATTGTTGCTGTTATTATTATTGTTGTTGCCGTTTTGTCATTGTTGCTATTGATGTTGTTCAAGTTGTTGTCGTTGTTTAGTCATTGTTGTATTGTTTTTGTTATTACTGTTGTTCTTAAGATAAGATAAGATAAGATAAGATTTCTTCGGATTTATAACCCCGGAGGGTTAGCCACCCAGGATAACCCAAGAACGTCAGTGCGTCATCGAGGACTGTCTGTCTTATTTCCATTGGGGTCCTTAATATTGTCCCCCAGGATGCGACCCACACCAGTCGACTAACAACCCAGGTACCTATTTGCTGCTAGGTGAACATGACAACAGGTGTAAGGAAACACGTCGAAAAAAAGGGATTATGAGGCTAAGGTCGCAAGGGATTCGAAGACTAACCCAAAAGGGTTCTTTCAGGTATACAGAAGTAAGTCACGTAGAAAGCGAAGCTGATTCTTACGACGCCTGGTGGCAATAAGAGCAGCCTCATAAGAACGAAAGAGGGGTTTAAAAGAAGGAAGAACATTATTCTTTCTAACTTTTTTAATGTTCTTCCTTCTTTTAAACCCCTCTTTCGTTCTTATGAGGCTGCTCTTATTGCATACAGAAGTAAGATTAGGGACAAGATAGGCCCACTTAAGAGTAACTCAGGACAGATCACGGACAGTGATAAGGATATGTGTGAAATTTTCAATACTTACTTCCTCTCAGTTTTTACTCAGGAAGATACTAGCGGAATTCCAGAAATAATAAATTATGTAGAACTGGAAGATAATAGACTATGCTCGATTGGGGTAACTAGTGACATGGTTCTCAGACAAATAGAGAAATTAAAACCTAACAAATCCCCAGGCCCTGATGAACTGTTTGCAAGAGTTTTAAAGGAATGTAAAGAGGAACTTTGCAAACCTTTGGCAAATCTTTTCAATATATCACTACAAACTGGCATAGTGCCAGACAAGTGGAAAAGGGCAAATGTAATACCTATTTATAAGGCAGGTGACAGGTCCTTAGCTTCGAACTATAGACCAATAAGCCTTACCTCCATAGTTGGTAAATTTATGGAATCAATAATTGCCGAGGCAATTCGTAGCCATCTTGAAAAGCATAAATTGATTAATGAATCTCAACACGGTTTTACTAAGGGGCGTTCCTGTCTTACGAATTTACTAACTTTTTTCACTAAGGTGTTTGAGGAGGTAGATCATGGAAATTAATATGATATTGTGTATATGGACTTCAGTAAGGCTTTCGATAAAGTTCCACATCAGAGGCTACTGAGGAAACTTAAGGCACACGGAATAGGAGGAGAAATTTTTTCCTGGGTAGAGGCATGGTTGACAAATAGGCGGCAGAGAGTTTGCATAAATGGAGAGAAATCAGAATGGGGGCGCGTCTCATGCGGTGTTCCACAGGGGTCAGTTTTGGGCCCCCTGTTGTTTACAATTTACATAAACGACATAGATGAGGGAATAAATAGTAACATAAGTAAATTTGCTGATGACACCAAAATAGGCCGTCCAATTCATTCAAATGAGGACATTAGAGCACTCCAGGATGATTTGAATAGACTGATGCAGTGGTCGGAGAAGTGGCAGATGCAGTTTAATGTAAACAAATGCAAAGTTCTAAATGTTGGGCAGGACAATAACCATGCCACATATAAGCTGAATAATGTAGATCTTATTACTTGTAATTGCGAGAAGGATTTAGGAGTTCTGGTTAGTAGTAATCTGAAGCCAAGACAACAGTGCATAAGTGTTCGCAATAAAGCTAACAGAATCCTTGGCTTCATATCAAGAAGTATAAATAATAGAAGTCCTCAGGTTGTTCTTCAACTCTATATATCTTTGGTTAGGCCTCATTTAGATTATGCTGCACAGTTCTGGTCACCGTATTACAGAATGGATATAAATGCACTGGAAAACGTACAAAGGAGGATGACAAAGTTGATCCCATGTATTAGAAATCTTCCCTATGAGGATAGACTGAGGGCCTTGAATCTGCACTCTCTAGAAAGACGTAGAATTAGGGGGGATATGATTGAGGTGTATAAATGGAAAACAGGAATAAATAAAGGGGATGTAAATAGCGTGCTGAAAATATCCAGCCAAGACAGGACTCGCAGCAATGGTTTCAAGTTGGAAAAGTTCAGATTCAGGAAGGATATAGGAAAGCACTGGTTTGATAATAGAGTTGTGGATGAGTGGAACAAACTCCCGAGTACCGTCATAGATGCTAAGACGTTGTGTAGTTTTAAAAGTAGGTTAGATAAATACATGGGTGGGTGTGGATGGGTGTGAGTTTGGACCTGACTAGCGTTTACTACCAGGTCAGTAGCTGTACTAATTCCTTAAGTGGAAGTGACCTGACCAGGTGGTCGGCTGACCAGGTGGTAGGCTAGACAATTATATGAGTGGGTGCGGTTGGGTGTGAGTTGGTCCTGACTAGCTTGTGCTAGGTCAGATGCAGTGTTCCTTCCTTAAGTGAATGTAACCTGACCTGGCTGGGTCGGGGCATTGGCTTAAGCCGTTGGAGATTTGGACGTGCCTAGCATGGGCCAATAGACCTGCAGCAGTGTTCCTTCTTTTTTATTTTCTTATGTTCTTTTGTTTCCACCCGCCGGGAATCGAACCCGGGCCCTCTTGTCGTTATTGTTGTTGTTGCTGCTGCTTCTTGCTGCTGACGCTGCTGTTTCTTGCTGCTGCTGCTGCTGTTGCTTCCTGCTGCCGCTGCTGTTGCTTCTTGCTGTTGCTGCTGCTGCTGCTGCTGTTGCTTCTTGCTGACGCTGATGCTTCTTGCTGCTGCTGCTGCTGTTGCTTCTTGCTGCTGCTGATGCTGCTTTTTGCTACTGCTGCTGATGCTTCTTGCTGACGCTAATGCTTCTTGCTGCTGACGTTGCTGTTGCTGCTGTTGCTTCTTGCTGCTGCTGCTGCTTTTGCTGCTGCTTTTGCTTCTTGCTGCTGCTTCTTGTTGACGCTGATGTTTCTTGCTGCTGACGCTGTTGCTGCTTCTTGCTGCT
Organism: Cherax destructor; assembly: GCA_009830355.1. NCBI lineage: Eukaryota > Metazoa > Arthropoda > Malacostraca > Decapoda > Parastacidae > Cherax > Cherax destructor. The sequence continues at coordinate 122,677 of WNWK01001892.1, read as the reverse complement.
ATTGCTTCTTGCTGCTGCTGTTATTGCTTCTTGCTGCTGCTGCTGTTTCTTGCTGCTGCTGTTGCTTTTGCCTCTTGCTGTTGCTACTTCTTCTTGTTGCTGCTACTGATGTTGCTTCTTGCTGCTGCTGCTGCTGTTCCTTTTTACTGCTGCTGCTGTTGCTTCTTGCTGCTGATGATGCTGTTGTTGCTTCTTGCTGCTGCTGCTTCTGTTGCTTCTTGCAGCTGCTGCTGTTGCTTCTTCTTGTTGCTACTGTTGTTTCTTGCTGCTGCTGCTGCTTTTTGCTGCTGTTGCTTCTTGCTGTAGATGCTGCTGCTGTTTATTCTTGCTGTTGATGCTTTTTGCTGCTGCTGCTGTTGCTTCTTGCTGCTGCTGCTGCTGCTTCTTGTTTCTGCTGCTTCTTGCTGTTGCTGCTGATGCTTCTGCTGTTCTTTTTGCTGCTGCTGCTGCTGCTTCTTGCTGCTTTTGCTTCTTGCTGTTGTTGCTGCTGCTTCTTGCTGCTTTTGCTTCTTGCTTATGCTGCTTCTTGCTGTTGCTGCTTCTTGCTGCTGCTGCTGCTGCTGCTGCTGCTGTGTTCTTGTTCGTGAGTGATCACATCCGTTGTGTTCTCATTTATTAAGTTCTCATGTCTGTTGTGAGCTTGTTCTTGAGTTCTCACGTTTGTAGCGTACTTGTTCTTGAGTACTCACGTTTGTAGCGTACTTGTTCTTGAGTACTCACGTTTGTAGCGTACTTGTTCTTGAGTACTCACGTTTGTAGCGTACTTGTTCTTGAGTACTCACGTTTGTAGCGTACTTGTTCTTGAGTACTCACGTTTGTAGCGTACTTGTTCTTGAGTTCTCACGTTTGTAGCGTACTTGTTCTTGAGTTCTCACGTTTGTAGCGTACTTGTTCTTGAGTTCTCACGTTTGTAGCGTACTTGTTCTTGAGTTCTCACGTTTGTAGCGTACTTGTTCTTGAGTTCTCACGTTTGTAGCGTACTTGTTCTTGAGTTCTCACGTTTGTAGCGTACTTGTTCTTGAGTTCTCACGTTTGTAGCGTACTTGTTCTTGAGTTCTCACGTTTGTAGCGTACTTGTTCTTGAGTTCTCACGTTTGTAGCGTACTTGTTCTTGAGTTCTCACGTTTGTAGCGTACTTGTTCTTGAGTTCTCACGTTTGTAGCGTACTTGTTCTTGAGTTCTCACGTTTGTAGCGTACTTGTTCTTGAGTTCTCACGTTTGTAGCGTACTTGTTCTTGAGTTCTCACGTTTGTAGCGTACTTGTTCTTGAGTTCTCACGTTTGTAGCGTACTTGTTCTTGAGTTCTCACGTTTGTAGCGTACTTGTTCTTGAGTTCTCACGTTTGTAGCGTACTTGTTCTTGAGTTCTCACGTTTGTAGCGTACTTGTTCTTGAGTTCTCACGTTTGTAGCGTACTTGTTCTTGAGTTCTCACGTTTGTAGCGTACTTGTTCTTGAGTTCTCACGTTTGTAGCGTACTTGTTCTTGAGTTCTCACGTTTGTAGCGTACTTGTTCTTGAGTTCTCACGTTTGTAGCGTACTTGTTCTTGAGTTCTCACGTTTGTAGCGTACTTGTTCTTGAGTTCTCACGTTTGTAGCGTACTTGTTCTTGAGTACTCACGTTTGTAGCGTACTTGTTCTTGAGTTCTCACGTTTGTAGCGTACTTGTTCTTGAGTACTCACGTTTGTAGCGTACTTGTTCTTGAGTACTCACGTTTGTAGCGTACTTGTTCTTGAGTACTCACGTTTGTAGCGTACTTGTTCTTGAGTACTCACGTTTGTAGCGTACTTGTTCTTGAGTACTCACGTTTGTAGCGTACTTGTTCTTGAGTTCTCACGTTTGTAGCATACTTGTTCTTGAGTACTCACGTTTGTAGCGTACTTGTTCTTGAGTACTCACGTTTGTAGCGTACTTGTTCTTGAGTACTCACGTTTGTAGCGTACTTGTTCTTGAGTACTCACGTTTGTAGCGTACTTGTTCTTGAGTACTCACGTTTGTAGCGTACTTGTTCTTGAGTACTCACGTTTGTAGCGTACTTGTTCTTGAGTTCTTACATGTGTTTTGTTCTTGAGTTTTTTCGTCTATTGTATTTTTGCCGATATGCTCTAAGTTGTGTTCTTTTTAGTTAGACTTTACGTCTCTTGCGTTTCTGCGTGTTTTATATTTAGTTATTAAGTCATCACGTCTCTTGGGTTCCTTTTTTTAGCAAAATTTCACGTCAGTTTTACTCGTGTTCTTGAGTTTTCATGTTAACTGTGATCTTGTGAGTTCTAATTTTTGTTGTGATCTTATATGTGAGTTCTGACATCTATGGTGATCATATACTGATTATTTCCAAGTATTTTTTTTTTCGTTGTTTAGGCAGTTTCTTATATATTGTTATACTCAGATATGCCTACTAGGATTAAAATACAGCTCTAGGCTTAGTTTTTAACTAGACACTTAGGTTCATTCATATGGTCTTTTGAACCCATATTCACATCTCTTACTTTATCCCCAAGTTTACATCACTTCAACACATCCATCGTACTGACAAAATGCTTTTTCTTGTTCCTGTGATTTGTCTGAGTGTTTAGTGTTTAATATCTGCTGTTCATGTTCACACTGCACTGAATACCCCACCAGGGTATTTAGTCATGTAGGCCTACTCCTCTGTCTTTCTCATTAGTAAGATTATTTAGGCATATGTTCACATAAGAACAATTATCATTCCTAGTAACATTTGTGTAAGTTAAAGTAACCCAGAAAGTCGAAGTTACTTATTTGCATTGAGGTCCTTGTATTATTTTATGTAATTAAAGAAAAGAAAAGAGGAATACTCTCTATTCTGGTCTACCTTTTCAGCAGTTTGTTAAAGACAACGTGCAGTCCCACGCAGGTGCTGCGACCTCCGTAGCTGGCCTGACGTACCTAACGTACGGGGCGTTGAGAGACTCCCTTGTTAGGTTCCTGAAGGCAGTTTTTACATTTGCCAGTCATGCATATGCCGGTGATGTTTCCTGGTGTCTTACACTTAACAGAGAGCGTGAGTGTGATGCAAGATACAAGTATTATCTTTCTGTGATTAGTCGAATTGCTTCCTTCCTCGGTAATACTTTGTAATTGGTCTCTCTCTCTCTCTCTCTCTCTCTCTCTCTCTCTCTCTCTCTCTCTCTCTCTCTCTCTCTCTCTCTCTCTCTCTCTCTCTCTCTCTCTCTCTCTCTCTCTCTCTCTCTCTCTCTCTCTCTCTCTCTCTCTCTCTCTCTCTCTCTCTCTCTCTCTCTCTCTCTCTCTCTCCCTCTCATCATTATTAGTTTCCATGATTATTAGGCAATTCTTGGAAATTGTTTACTACTCCTGTAGTTTTGTTCCCTTCGTATACTAGTTCCCATCAAAATTGTTTCTTTGTAAACAGTTAAATGTGGTATTCGAATGCCTCAAGTTCGTCATTTAAAAGTGAAATAAATTTTAAGACTAATCTGTGGAGGATCTGGCTCTTCTCTTGTTATGCCCAGTCCGATGCTTCACCCACAACCACCACTACTCTATCTTCCGTCGTTTATACATTCCTTGTTCATCTAAAAAGCTCTTCCCTTCATCCTCCCTAACTTGTAACCTTACGTTAGTGTACGTAATCTCGTGGTACATAGTGTCGAATGCACTCTGACAATCTTCGAAAAAAAAAGAATTCCATCCTTCTTTATCCGGTTTTGTTTCCCTCAGTCCTTCGAAGAATTCTAACAGGTTCGTGAGTCAGACTTTGTACTCTCTAAACCCTACTGGTCTTTCATGACGATGCCCTCCAGATGTATCACTAATAACTTTCTTGTTGTCCTTTTTATATCTTTCAAACTATTTTGGTATTATATTTTTCGTCTTTTGTTTCTTGCTGAGATGCCTCTACGTCTGGGGTGTACTTGCTGAGATGCCTCTACGTCTGGGGTGTACTTGCTGAGATGCCTCTACGTCTGGGGTGTACTTGCTGAGATGCCTCTACGTCTGGGGTGTACTTGCTGAGATGCCTCTACGTCTGGGGTGTACTTGCTGAGATGCCTCTACGTCTGGGGTGTACTTGCTGAGATGCCTCTACGTCTGGGGTGTACTTGCTGAGATGCCTCTACGTCTGGGGTGTACTTGCTGAGATGCCTCTACGTCTGGGGTGTACTTGCTGAGATGCCTCTACGTCTGGGGTGTACTTGCTGAGATGCCTCTACGTCTGGGGTGTACTTGCTGAGATGCCTCTACGTCTGGGGTGTACTTGCTGAGATGCCTCTACGTCTGGGGTGTACTTGCTGAGATGCCTCTACGTCTGGGGTGTACTTGCTGAGATGCCTCTACATCTGGGGTGTACTTGCTGAGATGCCTCTACGTCTGGGGTGTACTTGCTGAGATGCCTCTACGTCTGGGGTGTACTTGCTGAGATGCCTCTACGCTGGGGTGTACTTGCTGAGATGCCTCTACTCTGGGGTGTACTTGCTGAGATGCCTCTACGTCTGGGGTGTACTTGCTGAGATGCCTCTACGTCTGGGGTGTACTTGCTGAGATGCCTCTACATCTGGGGTGTGTGAGATGCTTACACTGGTCTGAGATGCCTCTACGTCTGGGGTGTACTTGCTGAGATGCCTCTACATCTGGGGTGTACTTGCTGAGATGCCTCTACGTCTGGGGTGTACTTGCTGAGATGCCTCTACATCTGGGGTGTACTTGCTGAGATGCCTCTACGGCTGGGGTGTACTTGCTGAGATGCCTCTACGTCTGGGGTGTACTTGCTGAGATGCCTTTACATCTGGGGTGTACTTGCTGAGATGCCTTTACATCTGGGGTGTACTTGCTGAGATGCCTCTACATCTGGGGTGTACTTGCTGAGATGCCTCTACGTCTGGGGTGTACTTGATGAGATGCCTATACATCTGGGGTGTACTTGCTGAGATGCCTCTACATCTGGGGTGTACTTGCTGAGATGCCTCTACGCTGGGGTGTACTTGCTGAGATGCCTCTACGTCTGGGGTGTACTTGCTGAGATGCCTCTACGTCTGGGGTGTACTTGCTGAGATGCCTCTACTCTGGGGTGTACTTGCTGAGATGCCTTTACATCTGGGGTGTACTTGCTGAGATGCCTCTACATCTGGGGTGTACTTGCTGAGATGCCTCTACGTCTGGGGTGTACTTGATGAGATGCCTCTACGTCTGGGGTGTACTTGCTGAGATGCCTCTACGTCTGGGGTGTACTTGCTGAGATGCCTCTACGTCTGGGGTGTACTTGCTGAGATGCCTCTACGCCTGGGGTGTACTTGCTGAGATGCCTCTACGTCTGGGGTGTACTTGCTGAGATGCCTCTACGTCTGGGGTGTACTTCTGAGATGCCTCTACGTCTGGGGTGTACTTGCTGAGATGCCTCTACAGTCTGGGGTGTACTTGCTGAGATGCCTCTACGCCTGGGGTGTACTTGCTGAGATGCCTCTACGTCTGGGGTGTACTTGCTGAGATGCCTCTACGTCTGGGGTGTACTTACTGAGATGCCTCTACGTCTGGGGTGTACTTGCTGAGATGCCTCTACGTCTGGGGTGTACTTGCTGAGATGCCTCTACGTCTGGGGTGTACTTGCTGAGATGCCTCTACGTCTGGGGTGTACTTGCGTTCAAACATCTCTTTTTGTCCTGCTTAAGACTCGTCAGAATTGCTGTATATAACAACTTTTTTATAGTAATTTAATGTAAACACACTCTTGAATTTGCTGTAACCCTGATTGAATGTTCTTATGGATGCTGTGCTTTCATCCGAGAGTTATCACGTCTACTGTATAACCAGCTGTGTTTCGTTAAAGTTTTCCATGTTAATTGAATTCGCTTTTCAATTTTTTATATTATTTTTTTTCTTATTCAATATTTTTTTTCCGTCTGGAGTATTCTTACCTTTACGTCCTCGCATCTGTTTTACCATCTCAACGTATCCACTTGACCACTGTTATGTTACCATGACAGGTGTTTTGAAATCTGCTATTTTTTTTATTTAAGTTTATTGTCATCTGTGGCCCTCTTCTCATCCAAGAATTCTTACGTCGGCTGTTTTCTTATCCATATAGGATCACGCAGAAAATACTTAGGGTCCGGTCAACAATCTGAACACTGCCACAATAACATACCAGAGTGAAAAGTGCAAATGGAAATATAGAATATATCCAGTGACAAGCAGGGTTGCCATAAGCACGAGAGAAAATTGTGTCAAGGTACCTGGCCAGATACTCTTTAACGTCTTACGAGAAGTAAGTAATATTGCCGGAACCGAGGCAGAAACATTTAAGACGTGAAGAATAATCTCCTGATCACCCGAGTTGTATTAGCTATGTTTGCCTGCGAGCCGCTAGCACCAAGAGCCTGGTTAACCAAGCCATCAACAGAAAAGTTTGGTCTTAGGCCGGTCATTGAGAAGAGAAGAACCTTTAGAACCGGACACAGGTACGTCGCAGGCACGTCTATTGTCTCCTTGTTCTGTTATTCATATGTCTTGCGTCTTGCCCAGGAATTTTTACGTCTGCTGCACTCCCATCCATGTGCTCCACACATGATGCACTCTCATCCATGTGCTCCACACATGCTGCACTCTCATCCATGTGCTCCACACATGATGCACTCTCATCCATGTGCTCCACACATGATGCACTCTCATCCATGTGCTCCACACATGATGCAGTCTCATCCATGTGCTCCACACATGCTGCACTCTCATCCATGTGCTCCACACATGATGCACTCTCATCCATGTGCTTCACACATGATGCACTCTCATCCATGTGCTCCACACATGATGCAGTCTCATCCATGTGCTCCACACATGCTGCACTCTCATCCATGTGCTCCACACATGATGCACTCTCATCCATGTGCTTCACACATGATGCACTCTCATCCATGTGCTCCACACATGATGCAGTCTCATCCATGTGCTCCACACATGCTGCACTCTCATCCATGTGCTCCACACATGATGCACTCTCATCCATGTGCTCCACACATGCTGCACTCTCATCCATGTGCTCCACACATGATGCACTCTCATCCATGTGCTCCACACATGATGCACTCTCATCCATGTGCTCCACACATGATGCACTCTCATCCATGTGCTCCACACATGCTGCACTCCCATCCATGTGCTCCACACATGATGCACTCTCATCCATGTGCTCCACACATGCTGCACTCTCATCCATGTGCTCCACACATGATGCACTCTCATGCATGTGCTCCACACATGCTGCAATCTCATCCATGTGCTCCACACATGATGCAGTCTCATCCATGTGCTCCACACATGCTGCACTCTCATCCATGTGCTCCACACATGATGCAGTCTCATCCATGTGCTCCACACATGCTGCACTCTCATCTATGTGCTCCACACATGCTGCACTCTCATCCATGTGCTCCACACATACTACACTCTCATCCATGTGCTCCACACATGCAGCACTCTCATCCATGTGCTCCACACATACTGCACTCTCATCCATGTGCTCCACACATACTGCACTCTCATCCATGTGCTCCACACATGCTGCACTCTCATCCATGTGCTCCACACATGCTGCACTCTCATCCATGTGCTCCACACATGCTGCACTCTCATCCATGTGCTCCACACATGCTGCACTCTCATCCATGTGCTCCACACATGCTGCACTCTCATCCATGTGCTCCACACATGCTGCACTGGTAAGCATACAACTAGGCGTAAGACTGACAGCCACCTGTGGAGGTGTGCTCCATTTGCTTGACAGAGCACGTGGAGAGGCTGACAGTCTCTAGGTGAACAGACTGACTGTTTAACTGAGTCCGTCAAGTATATATCCATAAAACCTCACAGTAATGGTCATCTTACGACCAGTTGATTCCATAAAGCATTGGTGGTTCCACGAGTTGGACCAGTGAACAGTGACTATCATTGAAACTCTCTAATAATTTATTCAGATTGTGTAATTTAGTTGTTCATTGTGAAATGAGTTAGACATCATCATTGTTAGTGTAATTTACTGTATATACAACAGTGTCTGAAAATTGCTTCCCTGTCTAATGTCTTATCGTTCTGATGTTCCCACATCTATATTGAGCGATGCATTCTGCGAAAATATCCACTGTTCTTAGCTCCCAAGAACATGTTATCAAGTGAAGAATTCTCCAAATTACTACCTTGTCGGGATTTCCCATAAGTTATTGATAAATGTCAAGGGCTGGTTGGGCTCCCTTGCACGCAGTTACTTCTTGTTAGGATTAGTTAAGATGCCAGAGAATTTTATTCTTCTCCAGACTCAGTGTTTATATAGACTGCCCAGTCGAAACTATGTAGGGCGCTTTTGTTTCTCTCTCACAGTATCCCACTCCATTCTCCCCTTTCTCCTCTCTCTCCTCCTTTCTCTCACCTCTCACATTCACCTCTCCCCCACTTCCTTCTATTCCTCCTTCATCGCCTCTTCCTTTCCCTTTCCACTCCTCACGACCCTTCAGCGGAAACTCATTGACCTCTGACCTGGTCTCTCCTCTCCCCGGAGGTCAGTCGCATCTCTCGTGGGCATCATGTTTTCCCTCAGCCAGCCTGGGTCAGCGAGGCCCAGCGGTCCTATCCCACTTTCTCATTACCGCTTGAGTGGTTTGTTGCTGGTGAGGCAACATGTCAGTCCCGAATTCAATACCAGTTTTTGGTGGCAGCTGTTGAGTGATAACATTACCTGCCATCCATTACCCAAGTTAATGGACACGCTTGCTAATGCACACATTCCTTTTATCTGAAATCTTTCTTGCTTATATTACAAGAAGATTTCTGTGTGGTTGAGTATCTAACACTCCAGACCTCTGAGTGTGACGAGGTTGTAGCTATTGTGACCTCTGAGCATGACGTGGTTGTAGCACTCCAGACCTGAGTGTGACATGGTTGTAGCACTCCAGACCTGAGTGTGACATGGTTGTAGCACTCCAAACCTGGGTGGACATGGTTATAGCACTCCAGACCTGAGTGGACATGGTTATAGCACTCCAGACCTGAGTGGACATGGTTATAGCACTCCAGACCTGAATGGACATGGTTATAGCACTCCAGACCTGAGTGGACATGGTTATGGCACTCCAGAGCTGAGTAAACATGGTTATAGCACTCCAGCCCTGAGTGGACATGGTTATGGCACTCCAGAGCTGAGTAAACATGGTTATAGCACTCCAGACCTGAGTGGACATGGTTATAGCACTCCAGACCTGAGTGGACATTGTTTTACAGAATTATTAGGAATCTCCATAAACACTTACTAACTTGTAATTCTCGAGGCTGGGATGTTAGAGATATTTATGACGTGTTATTCTCACTACAGCTGTTGAAAAGAAGTCTCTTATTTTTATTTACTGGTGAGTTACACTGGAACGTTCATGTTCACACTGCCCTGAATACCCCACCACGGTAATTATTCATGTAGGCCTACTCCTCTGTCTTCCTCATTAGTAAGATTATTTAGGCATATGTTCACATAAGAACAATTATCATTCCTAGTAACATATGTATAAATTACTTTGGATAACCCAGAAATTCAAAGTTACTTATTTGCATTGAGGTCCTTGTATTATTTTATTATTAAAAGTCTAGTTTTGCTTTAAATAATAAGATATTACAAAGACCCCATTGGAAATAAGTCACTTTCCTGACTTAGTAGGCTTATCCTAGGTAATTTACACAGGTCACTTGGTATAATTGTTGTTATGTGTACCCGGTAGTTATGTGTACCCGGTAGTTATATGTACCCGGTAGTTATGTGTACCCGGTAGTTATGTGTACCCGGTAGTTATGTGTACCCGGTAGTTATGTGTACCCGGTAGTTATGTGTACCCGGTAGTTATGTGTACCCGCACCAGAATAAACTTGATGATCACAACAATCTATAAGGCACTTCACTGCTTCCCCCCACCACGCCAGTTATGGTTATAGGCCTACTGTCCTGCATGCTATACATGCGAAACCTACCTCACCGCAGGTAGCCATGGATATTCTGCCTGCCTACCGTTCCTCGATACCCATGGATGTAGGTCTGTTGCTCTGTTTACTTCACTGCCTAACTAACCAAAAATAAAAATAATTGAAATTGTTGTTGCCATGCCTACCCTACTACAGCAGTTAAAGATGTATGCCTTCTGTTCTGCCAACCAAACTACGACAATCGGATTCTTAAGTTCATGTCGTTAGGGAACCAGTTTATGGCTTAATGTGTATTGCATTTGAGTTTGCATTTGGCAGGTCCTTTATGTTGAGTCCGGGATTTTCTTTTAAATTGGAAATATAATATTTGGTTATTCAAATTTCAACGATTTAGAGCCATTGAAAATACATCTTCATCATTTCTTTTTTTTTTCGTGTTTTCTCTTCCTCCTCTGTTGTCTTTTTTTCCTGTTCTCTCTCTCTTTCTCTCTTTCTTTTCTTTTAAGTTATTCTTTCGCTTTCTTCTCTTCCATTTCTCTTATATTCTGCTGATACACTTTCGGATATATTTGCATAATTCTTCTTTGTGTTGGGGTCGTCTCTTACTTATCTCAAATTGCTTTTCAAGTAATTCCTACTTTTATTGAATTTCCACAAAGTTCTTTCCTCCACACTGAAGGTAAAACGTTGTTCTTCAATGCACAAATAACCCGCACATAGAGAAAATAATCTTATGACGACATTTCGGACTGTCTTGGACCATTAACTAATGACTAGTAAATAGTCCAAGCCGGACCAAAACGTCGTCACAAGTTGTGTATTGTTCCAGTCACGGTATTGTTTCTTTCAATTGTCTTCAAATAATGTAAAAAACAATAGCTCTTTATATATAATAATGCAATATTTCAAGCTATTTTCTTCACCTTTTGTTTAAATTATTTGTATTACTTATAAAATGATTTACTTGATCTGAGAAATATGAAGAAATTGTTCACAAAATTATATAATTATGAAGTCGTTCCACTGGTCAAAAACATGACTGTACAATATTTTCTCCAGTGAAATATGTTTCTTCCAACCACAATTTACAATGGATTAAATATTTTTCCCAAAATTTGCTTTAGAGAACTACATACAGAAAACCACACACAACCACACACACAACCACACACACACAATCACACACACACACACAACCATACATACACCACACACACACACACACACACACACACACACACACACACACACAGTCGTAGAGCCAGAAATGAATATGCACAGGTAAGAAGGGAAGCCCAAAGACAATACGAAAATGACATAGCAGCGAAAGCAAAATCTGACCCAAAGCTGTTGTACAGCCACATCAGGAGGAGAACAACAGTCAAGGACCAGGTGATCAGGCTGAGGAAGGAAGGAGGGGAGGTCACAAGAAATGACCACGAAGTGTGTGAGGAGCTCAACATGAGATTCAAAGAGGTGTTCACAGAGGAAATAGAAGGGCCTCCAGAAAGGAGGAGAGGTAGGGTACACCATCAGGTGCTGGACACAATACACACAACTGAGGAGGAAGTGAAGAGGCTACTAAGCGAGCTAGATACCTCAAAGGCGATGGGGCCGGACAACATTTATCCATGGGTCCTGAGAGAGGGAGCAGAGGAGCTATGTGTACCCCTAACAACAATCTTCAACACGTCTATCGAAACAGGGCAACTACCAGAGGTATGGAAGACAGCAAATGTAGTTCCAATTTTTAAAAAAGGAGACAGAAACGTAGCACTGAACTACAGACCAGTGTCACTGACATGTATAGTATGCAAGGTCATGGAGAAGATAGTCAGGAGAAGAGTGGTGGAGCACCTAGAAAGGAATGAGCTTATCAACGACGGCCAACACGGTTTCAGGGACGGGAAATCCTGTGTCACAAACCTACTGGAGTTCTATGACAGGGTGACAGCAGTAAGACAAGAGAGAGAGGGGTGGGTAGATTGCATATTCTTGGACTGTAAGAAGGCGTTTGACACAGTCCCACACAAGAGATTAGTGCAGAAGCTGGAGGACCAGGCAGGAATAACAGGGAAGGCCCTACAATGGATCAGGGAATACCTGTCAGGAAGACAGCAGCGAGTCATGGTCCGTGGCGAGGTGTCAGAGTGGGCGCCGGTGACGAGTGGGGTTCCACAGGGGTCAGTCCTAGGACCGGTGCTGTTTCTGGTGTTTGTGAACGACATGACGGAAGGAATAGACTCGAAGTGTCCCTGTTTGCAGATGATGTGAAGTTGATGAGAAGAATTCAATCGGAAGAGGACCAGGCAGAACTACAAAGGGATCTGGACAGGCTGCAAGCCTGGTCCAGCAATTGGTTCCTGGAGTTCAACCCAACCAAGTGCAAAGTCATGAAGATTGGGGAAGGGCAAAGAAGACCGCAGACGGAGTACAGTCTAGGGGGCCAGAGACTACAAACCTCAATCAAGGAAAAGATCTTGGGGTGAGTTAACACCAGGCACATCTCCTGAGGCGCAAATCAACCAAATAACTGCTGCAGCATACGGGCGCCTAGCAAACCTAAGAACAGCATTCCAACATCTTAATAAAGAATCGTTCAGGACCCTGTACACTGTGTACGTTAGGCCCATACTGGAGTATGCAGCACCAGTTTGGAACCCACATTTATCCAAGCACGTAAAGAAGCTAGAGAAAGTGCAAAGGTTTGCAACAAGACTAGTCCCGGAGCTAAGGGGTATGTCCTACTAGGAGAGGTTAAGGGAAATCGACCTGACGACACTGGAGGACAGGAGAGATAGGGGGGACATGATAACGACATATAAAATACTGAGAGGAATTGACAAGGTTGACAGAGACAGAATGTTCCAAAGATGGGACACAGCAACAAGGGGACACAGTTGGAAGTTGAAGACTCAGATGAATCACAGGGATGTTAGGAAATATTTCTTCAGTCACAGAGTGGTCGGGAAGTGGAATAGCTTGGGAAGCGATGTAGTGGAGGCAGGTTCCATACACAGCTTTAAGAAGAGGTATGATAAAGCTCATGGCGCAGGGAGAGTGACCCAGTAGCGGCCAGTGAAGAGGCGGGGCCAGGAGATATGTCTCGACCCCTGCAACCACAACTAGGTGAGTACACACACACACACACACAGTTCCTCACAAGAGGTTAATGCAAAAGCTAGAGGATCAGGCACACGTAACAGGAAAGGCACTGCAATGGATCAGAGAATATCTGACAGGGAGGAAACAACGAGTCATGGTACGTGACGAGCTGTCAGAGTGGGCACCTGTGACGAGTGGGGTTCCACAAGGGTCAGTCCTAGGACCTGTACGGTTTTTGGTATATGTGAATGACATAACGGAAGGGATAGACTCAGAAGTGTCCCTGTTTGCAGATGATGTGAAGTTAATGAGAAGTATTAAATCAGTCGAGGATCAGGCAGGACTACAAAGAGACCTGGACAGGCTACAAGCCTGGTCCAGTAACTGGCTCCTTGAATTTAACCCTGCCAAATGTAAAGTCATGAAGATCGGGGAAGGGCAAAGAAGACCGCAGACAAAGTATAATCTAAGTGGCCAAAGACTGCTAATCTCACTCAAGGAAAAAGATCTTGGGGTGAGTATAATACCGAGCACATCTCCTGAGGCACACATCAATAAGATAACTGCTGCAGCATACGGGCGGCTGGCAAACCTAAGAATAGCGCTCCAATACCTCACTAAGGAATCGTTCAAGACTCTGTACACCATATACGGCAGGCCCATACTGGAGTATGCAGCACCAGTTTGGAACCCACACCTGGTCAAGCACGTCAGGAAATTAGAGAAAGTGCAGAGGTTTGCAACAAGAATAGTCCCAGAGCTAAGGGGATTGTCCTACGAAGAAAGGTTAAGGGAAATCGGCCTGACGACACTAGAGGACAGGAGGGTTAGAGGAGACATGATAACGACATATAAAATACTGCGAGGAATAGATAAGGTGGACAGAGACAAGATGTTCCAGAGAGGGGACACAGAAACAAGGGGTCACAATTGGAAGTTGAAGACTCCTATGAGTCAAAGGGATGTTAGGAAGTATTTATTCAGTCATAGAGTTGTCAGGAAGTGGAATAGCCTAGAAAGTGACGTAGTGGAGACAGGAACCATACATAGTTTTAAGACGAGGTTTGATAAAGCTCATGGAGTAGGGAGAGAGAGGACCTAGTAGCAATCAGTGAAGAGGCGGGGCCAGGAGCTATGACTCGACCCCTGCAGCCACAAATAGGTGAGTACAAATAGGTGAGTACACACACGCACATACAACAGGCCTAGTGTCTAATCGACATGTGCCTAGGACAAAATGGTAACTAACTAACTAACAACCACACACACACAGTACAGTACAGTGAGTTAGGTGTCTCTCAGTGAACGTATTTTGAAAGTTTTCTTTAATCCCTGTTTTAGTGTTTAAAATATTCTTGACTGGTTGTGAACAGGTAGCAAGCAGCTACAGTGACCCTTGTGTAGTACACAGATGATCTTTATCAAGATGATGATCTTTATCAAGATGATGATCTTTATCAAGATGATGATCTTTATCAAGATGATGATCTTTATCAAGATGATGATCTTTATCAAGATGATGATCTTTATCAAGATGATGATCTGTATCAAGATGATGATCTTTATCAAGATGATGATCTTTATCAAGATGATGATCTTTATCAAGATGATGATCTTTATCAAGATGATGATCTTTATCAAGATGATGATCTTTATCAAGATGATGATCTGTATCAAGATGATGATCTGTATCAAGATGATGATCATTATTAAGATGATGAGTTGTTTTAAGAGGATCGGCCGTGTTAAGAGGATGAGTTATATCAAGAGGATGAGTTATATCAAGAAGATGAGTTATATCAAGAGGATGAGTTATATCAAGAGGATGAGTTATATCAAGAGGATGAGTTATATCAAGAGGATGAGTTATATCAAGAGGATGAGTTATATCAAGAGAATGAGTTATATCAAGAGGATGAGTTATATCAAGAGGATGAGTTATATCAAGAGGATGAGTTATATCAAGAGGATGAGTTATATCAAGAGGATGAGTTATATCAAGAGGAGGAGTTATATCAAGAGGATGGGTTATATCAAGAGGATGAGTTATATCAAGAGGATGAGTTATATCAAGAGGATGAGTTATATCAAGAGGATGAGTTATATCAAGAGGATGAGTTATATCAAGAGGATGAGTTATATCAAGCGGATGAGTTATATCAAGAGGATGAGTTATATCAAGAGGATGAGTTATATCAAGAGGATGAGTTATATCAAGAGGATGAGTTATATCAAGAGGATGAGTTATATCAAGAGGAGGAGTTATATCAAGAGGAGTTATATCAAGAGAATGAGTTATATCAAGAGGATGAGTTATATCAAGAGGATGAGTTATATCAAGAGGATGAGTTATATCAAGAGGATGAGTTATATCAAGAGGATGAGTTATATCAAGATGATGAGTTATATCAAGAGGATGAGTTATATCAAGAGGATGAGTTATATCAAGAGGATGAGTTATATCAAGAGGATGAGTTATATCAAGAGGATGAGTTATATCAAGAGGATGAGTTATATCAAGAGGATGAGTTATATCAAGAGGATGAGTTATATCAAGAGGATGAGTTATATCAAGAGGATGAGTTATATCAAGAGAATGAGTTATAGCAAGAGGATGAGTTATATCAAGATGATGAGTTATATCAAGAGGATGAGTTATATCAAGAGGATGAGTTATATCAAGAGGATGAGTTATATCAAGAGGATAAGTTATATCAAGAGGATGAGTTATATCAAGAGGATACGTTATATCAAGAGGATGAGTTATATCAAGAGGATGAGTTATATCAAGAGGATGAGTTATATCAAGAGGATGAGTTATATCAAGAGGATGAGTTATATCAAGAGGATGAGTTATATCAAGAGGATGAGTTATATCAAGAGGATGAATTATATCAAGAGGATGAGTTATATCAAGAGGATGAGTTATATCAAGAGGATGAGTTATATCAAGAGGATGAGTTATATCAAGAGGATGAGTTATATCAAGAGGATGAGTTATATCAAGAGGATGAGTTATATCAAGAGGATGATTTATGTCAAGAGGATGAGTTATATCAAGAGGATGAGTTATATCAAGAGGATGAGTTATATCAAGAGGATGAGTTATATCAAGAGGATGGGCTGTATTAATAGGATGGATTGTATTATGCGGATGAGTTGTATTAAGATGATGAGTTGCATTAAGATGATTAGTTGTATTAAGATGATGGGTTGCACACACCTCTACTAGTTTTACCACATTTATTGCTCGAAAATCTGCAATTGATATTGCTAACAGAACTGTTATACAACATGAACTAGCCAAAATGAATGTTAGTGGTAGCCAACTCTTCTGGATAATTGGATATCTGTCAAATAGAGTCTAAAGAAATGTCCCTAGGTACACCACAGGGAGGAGTTCTCAGTTCCATGCTATTTAATGTTCTGATTAATGCTCTACTAAATGCTCTACCAACCTCACCTAAACTTATAGCTATAAGCTATGCTGATGACTTCATGATCCATACAACAGGGCATAAGAAGATGAGTAACATTCTTAATGAAATACAAGAAATTTGTAATAGATTAGGCCTCATCATTTCTTCACCTAAAACAAAGGTATTAACAAGCAAACGACATCCCCCACCCATCTCTCTGTTGGGTGAAAACATTAGCTACGTTAAATCTTACAGATATCTTGGTGTAGATTTACCCTTCAATAAATCCACCATACCACAACTAAATAAGAAATGCAAAGATAAGCTAAATGCTGACTACAACCCCATCTATGGTGCTAATGTGAGAATCGTGAGAATGATGTACATAGCCTATATTAGGTCCTTAACTGATTATGTTGCATCCGTGTTGATATTAGCTAGAGAAAGTTCTCTCCGACCCTTAGAGTTAATGCAAAATGATGCTCTCAGAATTATTCTTGATTGTGCCAAATCTACCAAGGTTCTTAATATAAGGAAGAAGCTTGGTATTTCTAGTATTAATGATTGGATTATTGAAATTAACACTGTACTTGGTATTAGAATGTTAAGAAATGAACCAGACACTGTCACAATGAATCTTACTATATCTCTAGAGGTAAATACACATTGATCTATATGGGTTGTGAAAACATGCAATTATATTAAGTTTTATAACCTGCATGAATTGTATCACTGTAGACAACAAGAGCATTTCACCTCTCCATGGAAGATGTGTTCATTTAATATCACATACCTGCAAGTCCCTCCCAAGAAGCTCATTGCTAGTAATCCCTTCTTTAAATCACTTGTAAAAGAAACTGCCCAGGAAGAAATTTGTCGTCTAACTAGTAGTAATAATTTATTGCAAGTTATATACACTGATGGATCTAAGCAGGAGTCTACTGGCAGGGCTGCATCTGCTCTTGTTGCCATCCTACCTAGTTAAGAACGATAATAACTTTGTTGAGTTAGGCATAAGAATTAACAACTGGGCGTCTACACTGCAAACTGAATTGTTTTCCATCCTAATGGTGCTAAGGTAACTTATGACGTAGAGTTTGACTCTACGATTATTACTGATTCTGAAGGCTCTTGACTCACATAATGACTAACAACGTGCTATAACACTGAAGGCTCTTGACTCACATAATGACTTCTAACATGCTCATTGGAGATACGAGGTATAGATACTAAAAAATCTGGTGAAAAGGAATTAATGTACAATTGTTATGGATTCCATCACATTCATGATAAAGTTGATTCGTTAGACAAGAAAAGTAACCTGAAAGAGAATGCAGAATATAACTTTGGTTTATTAGGAATAATATTATGAGAGAAGTAAATAATGAAACTGAATGTTATAGGAATGCAGTTAGAAGCCTGAGTAGATCTACAATCCACTATAACATGAACGTAGATAAGTACGTTTATGGAACAACTTGCAATGTGAACAGATTGACTGATGTTGCAGTAGCCAGTCTTAGGCTTGATTACAAGTACTTCTGGCAGTTTAGAAGATACACAGATGATGATCAAACTAAATGCAAAGTATGTGGCCAGCGTTGTGGTCGCTATCTTGAACACTATGTGTTTAATTGGTAACATATTGAGGAATATAAACATAGACAGTATAATAAGATATCTAATGAAAATAGAATACAAGATATATTAAGTAAATTTCCTAAATTTGTTGTAACAGATAAGTGAACTGTGGTTATAAATGTGCTCCTGTTAACCCTTTTGGGGCCTAGTTCTTAGGCCTTTTGCGTTACCGTCCTTAGGATGGACATGAAGTGCACAATAAACTAACCTTTTTGGTGGCAAAATCTAAAAAAAAAAATCTAAATGATAAGTAGTCTGATAATATTAGTCTAATGTGTACATGTCTTTCTAAGAGATGATCATTTTATACATTTCATTCGTTTTGAGTTTTTCGCTCATACTATATGTAGGTCAATGGAATTTTTCACTAATGAGCATTTTGTTGTTTTTCTTTACACACCAAAAAAAATTTGACGCTTATTTTGGCATTGTCCCAAAAATAAGAAACAAAGCTGTGCCTTGTGATTTTAGCCATGACGATGTTTCGTGTTGATTGGACCATTATTTAGTGGGACTGAAACGTAGTTATAAGTTTTATTCTATGTACGGATTATTTGTGCATTATTGCAGCCACGGTATTGTACCTTTTCATTCTTTCTTTGCCTCTACAACTTTTCATTCGCTATTTCTAGATGCTTCCAATCTCTCATGCAAATGCAATGTGCAATGACGGTTCTAAATCTCTGGAAGGTGTAATGTAAACTCCTGCAATGCAGGAGTTGCACTTATGTTGCACTTATGTCCTTTTACTTTACATGTTACAGAGGTGTCGTGGAGTTAAATTAGACACATATGCAACACTTGGGTATCTTCATTGAGGAAACGTTTCGCCACACAGTGGCTTCATCAGTCCATACAAAGGAGAATCGTGAAAAACAGGAGGAGTTTGAGGTAATCAGTCCCTCAACCTTGAGTCGATGTACTCAAGATTGATGGACTGACAACATCGACTCAAGGCTGAGGGACTGACCACCTCAAACTCCTCCTGTTCTTCACGATTCTCATTTGTATGGACTGATGAAGCCACTGTGGGGCGAAACGTTTCCTCATTAAAGATACCCAAGTGTTGCATATGTGTCTAATTCATCAACTTGTCGGTTCTCTGAACCATTCATCTACGTCGTGGAGTTAGGCAGATTTATGTAAGTTTTGGTGTAGGATGTTTTTTTGGTGATGTTTATATTCCAATGTTATTGGTGTGGCCCTGGTATTTACGTGAGGTCTTTTTAAGATTTGGAGAATACAGAAATAATAGTGTTTTTTTTTTTTTTGCCTTCAGGCTAAAGGCTGCCAGAAGAGTGGGGTCACGGTGACCTCACCATTGTAATAAAAAGGCGCAGTGAATTATGCCTGGAGGTGGAAAAGGTCTCTGACCAAAATAAAACCCACACACTCAATCAGAAAAGGTCTGAATGTTATTTACACATTTTCGGGTTAAATTTTTTAAAGCTGTATCGGCAATCTGAAAAGACTATTGTTACAGTGAAAGGTAAAGTACAGGACTTTGAACGTTGTTGCTTCAGTCACTCTGCAACTTCGAAATTTTGTTTTGCAATGTTGGTAAAGACGGCATGAATCCCCATGAGGTTTAACTGGAGTTTACTTGGAGAGGATTCCGGGGGTCAACGAACCCGCGACTCGGTCTGAGACCAGGAATAGTGGTGGATAAGGGTGTGATCAACCAGGCTGTTACTGCTGGCCGCACGCAAACTGACATACGAACCACAGGCCGGTTGGTCAGGTACTGACTTTAGGTGCCTGTCCAGTGCCTGCTTGAAGACAGCCAGGGGTCTATTGGTAATCCCCCTTATGTACGCTGGGAGACAGTTGAGCAGTCTTGGGCCCCCTGACACTTATTGTGTTGTCTCAGTGTACTAGGGGCGCCCGTGCTTTTCAATGGGAGAATATTGCCGAGTCTTTTGCTTTCATAGGGAGTGATTTTCGTGTGCAAGTTTGGTACTAATCCCTCTAGGATTTTCCAAGTGTATATTATCATTTATCTCTCTCGTTGTTTTGAAGAGAAGTGTATGAAGGAAGAGGTGAAGTTATTTTTTCAAGATATTTTGACTGTACACAGTGGGAGTCATTGGACATTGCGTTTTAGGGACCTCACACTAGATGGCACCCTGAGCATGTCCACTCACTGCCACAAGGTAAATTTAATAAATAAGGCTCAAGGGTTTCCTCTCAGGAAGATTGTAATTGATGCACTAGATGCAAAGTTTGTGAATAAAATGTGGCAGGGTTATGGGATTTCCATGACCCTGTGTGCCAGTGGCATCTGTGTGCCAGTGACATCTCCGCTGTTGTAACGCCAGATGGGCCCTTTCAATACAGGATTTTCTCACTTGGGCTTCATAATTCCCCCTCCAGTTTTCAGCACAGGATACAGGAAGTTGTATGTGACCTAGCTGGAGTTAGGTGCTATATTGATGACCTTGTTATTTTTAATGACTCTTGGGCAGCACATGTGACACAGCTGAGATAACTTTTTACTAGGCTCACTGATGCTCAGTTCACAGTTAATTTGGCAAAAAGTGTTTCTGGACAACCCCAATGGAAATAAGTCACTCTGACTTTTTTTTTTGTTATCCCAGGTTCTCTACACATATACTGCTATGTATGATAATCTATGTAACTGTATTTGTGTATACCTGAATAAACCTACTTACTTATGTAATTGGCCAGGGAAGTGGCCCCAGTGAATGCCAAGGTGGAGGCTATAGACAATTTCCCTGTGCCAAAGAATCGAAAGGAAGTGATGCGTTTTGTGGGAGTGGTAACATTTTACAGAAAGTTCTGCCAAAATTTTCAAAGGTGATCTCCCCACTCACAGACCTTATTAGTCCCAAGTAAAAATTTGTGTTGGATATTACATTTCAGAGAGCATTTGAAAATGCAAAAGCTCGGTTTACTAATGTTCCTGTATTGACTGATCCCAATATTGAAATGCCATTTTGTCTGCAAGTAAACGCCAGTGCTACTGATGTTGGTACTGCATTGTTGCAGGAAGTACCAGGAAAATTATTGCCAGTTAGCTATTTCTCGGCAAAACTTTAAAGTCACCAAAGAAATAATGCAACATTAATCAGTTTATGTATCAGGATCAGTTCATCTTATTATTGTGAATAGTGACCACAATCCTTTACGTTTCCTTCACCAAATGAGGAACCACAATCAGAGACTCAATAAGTGGGCTTTGTTCTTCCAACCTCTAAACTTGGTGATTCGTTATGAGAAGGGAACAGAATGTGGTAGCTGATGCATTGTCTCCTGTGTAATCTACATAATATAGTGTGTAGAACATTTATCTGCTCAGGTTTATCAGTGGTTTGCAGTGGGCGAGTAGATGGCATCTTTGACCACCTAGAGCATAGAATCCAGTTGAGATGGTGGTGGGGGTATCAGATTTAAAAGTGAGTGTGTGTGTTTGTAGTAGTCACGTCAGTTTACATGCCTAAGTAAGTTATGCTAACATTTTTTTAGGTTCTGTCTGGTATGCCTCACCTTTGTTATGTTGGTGTATGAACTGTTGGCTCAAAGGTCTTGGGTAACAAGGTGATGACTCCATTGAGTCATCACCGCCAGCACCAATTTTGGGTCATGAATAGTGGTCCTGGATGTTATGCTACCTACCTCGCTCCTTTCTTAAAGATAGGGACTACATTTGCTGTCTTCCACGCATCAGGTAGTTGCCCTTTTTCAGTAAATGTGTTGAAGGTTGTTGTTAGTGGTACAGACAGCACCTCTGCTCCCTCTTTCAGGACCCACAGAGAGATGTTGTCCAGTCTCACTGAATTTGAGGTCTATAGTTCACTTAGCAGCCTCTTTTCTTCCTCAGTTGTGTGTAGCATATCCAGCAGAGGACATAAGTGAGCTGATAAAATTTCGGAGAATCAGGGAATACTCGACGGGAAAAAAAATCGACCAGTCAAATTGGTTTTCTGGACAGAAATGGTGTGAAACAGGATCCAGAAGGAGAAAACATGGCTAAAAGAAAGAACAAAATACAAACGAGTGTTCCTCGACCGCGACAGAACATTTATAGAACGGCAAAAACGGAGAGAAAGGATACAAAGATGCAAGGAGCAAGAAAGAGAGACAAGGCTAAAGACAGGCAGGGGCACCCAGAGTCGGGGGAGGACCAGCAAACACATACACCCAAAGAACCACCCACAGATTATCACAACCAAACAAATTAACCCAAATTAAACTACACTCTGCACTCAAAAACCCCCAAGCACAAATGCCCACCTACGCACCAGCATCCCATAATGCCATGCCAGGTCTCCCACTTTACTAGCCCCCACAAACCTCCTAAAATACAATCCAGGAAAAGAAGCTGATGGCATGGTATACCAACTCACATGAAATTACACATAATTGTGAAGAGTGGCATGAAAAAAACATGGAGGCATCATGATGGGAATGATAACAGATGTGATATTTCCAACCAACTATCAAAACATGAAGAAAAACAGAGGGAACAGAGGGGAAGGAGGAGTTGCACTGCTCATCAAAAACTAGTGGAGTTGTGAGTTGGAAGGAGTGAATAAAAAAGAAGCAAGGGACTACATAGTAGGAGCACTTCAAATTGGGGGACCCAAGATGGCGATTGCAGTGATGTACAACCCACCACTGAATAGCAGGAGGCCAAGACAAGAGCACAATGAGACCAACGGAGCAATGTGAGTTTACAAGAAGGATCCACATCGGCAGGGCAAAATTACTAGTTGTGTACAATTTCAACCACAAGGAGACTGACTGGGAAAACCTGGAGCCACACGGGGAGGGGGGCAGAAACGTGGAAGGCTAGGATGATGGAGGTGGTACTGTAAAAACCTCATGCATCAATATGTCAGGGACACTACCAGAGAGAGAAGAGAGGATAAATCAGTAAAGCTGGACCTCATATTCACCTTGATGAGTTCAGACAATTTGGAACATCACATATGAAAGCCCTGCCCATGTGCGCCCTTCTGGCCCACATGGGAAGGGCGATTTCAACCACAAGGAGACTGACTGGGAAAACCTGGAGCTACGTAGGAGACCAGAGATGTGGAGGGATAAGATGTTGGAGGTGATGCTGCAAAACTTCGTGCACCAAAATGTTAGGGACACAAGTACTAGAGTGAGAGAGAGAGAGAGAGAGAGAGAGAGAGAGAGAGAGAGAGAGAGAGAGAGAGAGAGAGAGAGAGAGAGAGAGAGAGAGGAAAGGAGGAACGAGCAAGGCAGGACCTCGTATTCATCTGGAATAGTTCAGACATAAGGGATATTACACATGATAGGCCCCTCGGCGCTAGTGATCATGTGGTCCTGAGTTTAGAATACTTAGTTATCAGTGGAGAGTGAAGCAACCGAGACGGACGTCAGAAGCTAAACTTCAAAAAATGGGATTACAGAGGCATGGGGCAATTCCTGCATGAAATGCAGTGGGAGAGACAGCTAGAAGAAAAGACAGTAAATGAAATGATGGAACACGTGGCAGAGGCAGAGGAGAAGTTTTTACCAAGGGGCAACAGAAGCAACGAGAGACCAGAGTGAGCCCATGATTTACCCGGAGGTGTGAAGAGGACAAAGCCGAGTGTGCTAGAACATGGAAAAAACAATGAAAACAAATGACTAAGGAAAACAAGAGGTTGAGCAAAAGAGCCAGAAACGAATTTGTATTAATGAGACGAGATGCACAGAGGCAATACAAGAATGACATAGCATCAAAAGCCAAATTTGATCCAAAGTTGTTATACAGCCACATAAGGAGGAAATCGACAGTGAAAGACCAGATAATCAGGCTGAGAAAGGAAATATGTAAAGAGCTCAGCACAAGATTTAGGAAGGTAATGTCAGTGGAGACAGAAAGGCTTCCAGCTAACCGAGGTGGTAAGGCACACCAGCAAGTGCTGGACACACTACACAGGTGAACTAGATAACTCGAAGGCGATGGACCCAGATAACATCTGTCTATGGTTCATGAGAGAGGGAGCAGATGCACTGTGTGTACTGCTAACAACAATTTTCAATAAATTTTTTGCAACAGGGCAGTTGCCCAAGGTGGAGTCAGCAATCGTATTTATTGCCAAATTTTAAGAAAGGAGACACACAGGCAGCATTAAACTACAGACCAGTGTTGTTGACATCATATAGTATGTAAAATCATGGAGAAGATTATCAGAAGAGTGGTGGAGCACCTAGAAAGAAAAAGGCTCATACATGACAAACACCACGGCTTCAGGGAAGGGAAATCCTATGTCACAAAGCTACTGGAGTTATACGATAAGGTAACGGAAGTAAGACAAGTGAAAGATGGATGGGTAGACGGCATCTTCTGGACTGTAAGGAAATTTTCGACTCGCTGTCACAAAAGAGACGCAGAAATATCAAGGAAAGCACTGCAATGATTCAGGAAATACCTAACATTAAGGAACAACAAGAGTTGGTAAGTGATTAGGTATCAAAGTGGGCGCATGTGTCGAGTGGGGTTCACCAAGGGTCAGTCCTAGGTCCGGTGCTGTTTCTAGTATATGTGAATGACGTACAGAAGAGATACATTCTGAGGTATCCCTGTTCACAGACGATGTGAAACTAATGAGAAGAATACAAACTGACGAGGATCAGGTAATATTACAAGGGGATCTGAACCGGCTGCAAGACTGGTGTCCTAAAAAAGGCTCCTTCAGTTTAACCTCACCAAGTGCAAAGTCATGAAGCTTGGGAAAAGACAAAGAAGACTGCAGATGGAGTACAGCCTTGGGGTGGGTCAAAGGTTAAAAATCTCACTCAAGGAAAAGGATTTTGGGGTGAGCATCATTGTGAGTACATCTCCTGAGGCGGACATGAAACAAATAACGGCTGCAGAATATGGACGTCTGGCAAACCTAAGCACAGCATTTCGACATCTAAGTAAGGAGTCATTCACGCCACTGTACACAGTGTATATCAAGCCCATATTGGAGTATGCAGCATTACTATGGAACCCACACCTGAGCTAAGGGGTATGTCCTATGAGGAGAGGTTAAGGGAACTCAACCTGAACCACTTATAAAATACTGAGAGGAATTAACAAGGTGGACAGGGCCAGAATGGTTCAAAGATGGAATAAGGGAACATAACTGGAAGCTAATAACTCAGATGAGTCATAGAATATGAAGCATTTCTTGAGAATTAGAGTTGTCAGGAAGTGGAACAATCTTTAGAATGAATTAGAGGAGGCAAGATCCATTCATAGCTTAGATAAGAATCCTTCAACAGGGAGAGTGGACCTAGCAGCAACTAGCGATGAGGCGGGGCCAGGAGCTGTAAATCGAGCCCTGCAGCCATCAATAGGTGAGTACAAATAGGTGAGCATACACACACACACACTCAGGGATTCAAGAACCCCTGAACCAGTACACAGTAATGGAACGGAAATTGATCGAATAGTGGAGACATCCCCAGACATTATAGCACTCACAAAGGCAAAGCTCACAGAGATGATAACAGACGCGATCTTCCCGACTGGATATCAGATTTTGAGGAATGACCGAGGAAACAAAGGAGGAGGAGGAAGAGTAGCACTCATCGTCAGAAATCAGTGGAGCTTCGAAGAGATGGGAGGATTGGACAGAAGGGAAGCAAATAACTACATAGTACACACATTTAAGACAGGGGATCCGAATTTGGTGATAGCAGTAATGTACAGCTCTCTGTTAAACAGCAAAAGACAAAGACAAGAATATGATGAAATCATTGGAGTATTGATGTAACAGACAATTAGAAAGAGAGAGCGTCTTGAAATATGTGGCATTTTGCCTATAAGGGAAACTGAAAATAAAGGACTGTGTAGGGCAACTGTAGTTAAGTGCTGGCTGGACTATGTAAGTGTAGTGTAACAGCACACTGCAAATGTTCCTACAATGCATCTATCATACAGGGGTGTTTCTACAATGTAACTACCATAAAGAAGACTGTAGCAGCATACTGCGGGTCTTCCATGATGTAACTATTATGCAGAAGTGCGCAGAAGACTACTGTGGGTGTTCCAACAATGTATTCATTACACTGAATAGTGAAGCAGCATTGCGAGTTTTCCCACAATGTAACTATTATATAGATCAGTATATTAGCACACTGTGGGGGTTCTCATAATGACACTATGTACATGATAGTGTAGCAGTATATTGTGCTTGTTCCCATAAAGTAATTATCACATGAAATAGTGTAGCGGTATTCTGTGGGTGAGTGGAAGTAGGTCTCGCTAAACAGGTGCAGAAGAATTACTCTCTACCAAGATACCATCTTGTTACTGGTATACAATACCACTAACACCATGGTATGAATGAGACACTTGTAGTGCTTCCAGTGTTCACCTGTATTCGACTGAGGAAGCTTGTTGTTCTGACGAAACATATCGGTATTAAAGATTCACAAGTTCTGTTAGTGTGTCTTGTTTATCAACTAGTTGGTATGTATGTCACATGATACTTGGTATCTTCGTACGGGAGGAGTCTTCTACAACTTCATTGCTACACAACTGTTGAGCGTGACCTTTTTCCCATTAGTGGGCCAAGGTCACCTGTGACACAAACTCCAATTCCATCAACTCACCTCTGAAATATAAGGTCTGTCCGCATACCTGTGCTAATACACTTGGTGGATTAAGCATCTCCTTCTGAGGTTGACGGATTGATCACGCCAGAACTACTTCTATGCTGTTTCTGTTCTTGTCACCTGTATTCGACTGAAGTTCAGTTGAAACGTAACGGTATTGTAGATCATCAAAAATACGATATCATATAGAACAGACTAACAGCACACCGTAAGTATTTCCACAATTTAACTATCAAATGAAGAAGTGTAGCTGCACACTGCCGGTCTTCCTTCAGTCTTACTACTACTATATATAATAGTGTTGCAGGGATTTACCACAAATTAACTCTCATATAGAATAGCGTAGCAGCACACTGCGGGTGTTCTCAACATGTAATCATCACGAAGAATAGCGTAGCAGCACACTGCGGGTGTATCAATGTTGTTTTGGGAAAACACTCACCCGGCGCCCCTCCCCAGCAAGCGGGTGCCCTTGAAGTAGGTGGTCACCTGGAGGCGTCAGCTCGGGGTCACGGAGGGCTAAAGTCAGTCAAGTTTTTGTTGAACATCCGGTCACCTTTGACCCAAGTTGACCTCAGCCACACTGGTCCTCTTGCTGACCTCCACTTCAGCCGTCGACAGTGGTACATGGTCAAACTTCAGTTATATCTTAAAGACACGAAAGACGTTTCCACAGTTTGTGAGAAAACATGATTTGCATAGAGAGAATTGAAGGGCGCATCAACTAACAGATCTTCAAATAAAATGGCAAAAATCTACACATATTTATCCGCAAAATTGTAGTTATAAGAGGAGCATAAGTGAATCTACTTTTATAAATAATATTCGAAGATTTATCATTACCGCTGGACAGTGGATACCAGACGCATTGATGGATAATGTTATGCTAACACTGAGACAGTCACCTGACTACCTCCTGGTGAGTAGTAGTTGACACTGAGACAGTCACCTGACTACCTCCTAGTGAGTAGTAGTTGACACTAAGACAGTCACCTGACTACCTCCTGGTGAGTAGTAGCTGACACTGAGACAGTCACCTGACTACCTCCTGGTGAGTAGTAGCTGACACTGAGACAGTCACCTGACTACCTCCTGGTGAGTAGTAGCTGACACTGAGACAGTCACCTGACTACCTCCTGGTGAGTAGTAGCTGACACTGAGACAGTCACCTGACTACCTCCTGGTGAGCAGTAGTTGACACTCAGACAGTCACCTGACTACCTCCTGGTGAGTAATAGCTGACACTAGACAGTCACCTGACTACCTCCTGGTGAGTAGTAGCTGACACTGAGACAGTCACCTGACTACCTCCTGCTGAGTAGCAGTTGACACTAAATTATCATTGTAAAGACTCACATTTTAATTGTCTTCTAGGAAGGTTCCTTGATACCACTACTATTATTGTTACTACTGCTATTGCTATTACTACTACTACTATTATTGCTATTACTACTGCTACTATTATTGCTAATACTACTCTACGTTTCCAATGGTAGTAACACATGTTGAAATATAATAGTGTAGAGAAAAGAAAAATATGATATGAATAAAGAGAACTACTGGGTCACAAGGAGTTCCTAGATACGTTGATTCAAACACAAGGAATCTCAAAGAGGTACTTGTGTCTTGAATTATTTCTTTGTTTCGTGGCAACTCTCCAGGAAAAATCGGAGCGTTGGGTTGAAGATCGTATTAAGTGCAAATATATATATATATATATATATATATATATATATATATATATATATATATATATATATATATATATATATATAGTGAATGTTTTGTAAGGTGATTTAGTTAAGACTTCTGAATAGTGAGTGTGTATATATTGTTCAAAAACTGACTGACCGATAATTTAAATAACAGATTTCTGTTTGCTGTTGTAGATCCACAAACACATATATCATAAGTGAGTATTACATAATGTGTAATGTTGTTTGATGGACATAATAAGATACTTTTGATACTTTTCGAAATTTTCTTAGATATGTTTTGAATGTAAGTTATGAATTTCAGATTAGCAGTCAAGATGTATACATATAAATTTATCCCTCCCTATATCTTGCTATAAGAGCATTATTTGTTTTTACGTTGAACTTAGTATGTTTGGGTTCATTCCCGAACACGTAGAATATCTTGTCGATAGTTAGTTTGCTGGTGGCCGTCCAGGTAGAAATATTTAGGAAGTCATCGTTGACTGTGCTGTTGAGGATAACAGTACCTGAATTAGATATGACGAATGCTGTATCATCTGCAAACATTACTAATCTCCTAGGAGGTATTTGGTAGGTCACTTATTGATGAGAAATAATAGTGGGCCAAGAAAGCTCCCCTTTGGTACAAATATGTTGATAGTTTGGGTTTATTAGGTAATGTTTATGAGCGGTAATAGGTAATAGTTTGAGCGGCAATATAGTGTGGTGCAAAGTAACTACAGCTTTTCTTTGATCAATACAAAAGCCCTTAGGAAATTCATTTTTTTAAAAGATGAATAAGTAGAGTCTGGCATCTTTATAATAGCATCATTAGTATTTTTTTTCGGGCCTTGAAGCCAAATTGTCAAGGGTTAAGAATATTATGTTTAGTGATAAATTCAATAAATCAATTCAATAATATATATATATATATATATATATATATATATATATATATATATATATATATATATATATATATATCTTGTTTTTCAAAGATTTTCGGTGTTAAAGGCAAGTTGACTCCCCCTTTATGGACAGGATTAATAAAAGCAAGCTTAAGTATATTAGGGAAAGTTTGAGTTTAAATAGATTTATTAAATAGTTAATCATAGGTCATAACAAATGGGTACCTGTCCTTGTTATGAATGATGAAATACTCACTTTATTCCATGCTTTGGTTTTAAGCTTTAGTATTGAGTTTTCTCTGAGGGATTTGTTGGGGAAAGGTAGATGGTGTGTTGATAACCTTCACTGAGTGTCACATAAATTTTATTCAAGATCGATAAGTTGGTAAATAAGATACATTTGCAATACCGTACTGACGATAAGTTTCGCCCGCGCTGCAGACTTCACCTGTCGAACCCAGAGATGACTCACACTCCTGGAGACAGTGTTTGGAAGACCTAGTATACGAAGTGGAGAAGTAGTCTAGTGTAATCGATCCATCACGCTAAGTGCAAGACGAACAGTCCCATAACCTACAGCAGAATCAGTTGGCCAAAGACTTATAAAGAGGAAGGTGATGTGTAGCAGCTTAGCAATGAGGTCACAGGTGAGGTGTGACCACTAGTGGAAGTAGGTCACGAAGAAGTGTGATTCACCTCTGTATTTGACTTCCTAACATTGCGCAAGTGTCTTATTTATCAACTGTCACTAGTGAGGTAATCACAAACCTGAGCAGCGGAGCAACACTCACATGCAAGGGGTTATTTACAGTGGAACCTCTGGTTACGACCATAATTCGTTCCAAAACTCTGGTCGCGACCCGATTTGATCGTGACCCGAACCTAATTTCCCCATTGGATTGTATGTAAATACGATTAATTCGTTCCAGACCCCTACGAACTGTATGTAAATATTGTTTTTTTAAGATTTTTAAGCACAAAAATAGTTAATATACCATAGAATGCACCGTGTAATAGTAAACTAAATGTAGAAACCTTGAATAACACTGAGAAAACCTTGAACAACAGAGAAAACTAACATTGCACGAATCCGTTCTAGACCCTTACGAACCTTTCGCTGTAAACAGTTTTTTTCTTTAAGAGTTTTAAGCACAAAAAATGATCAAAGATTGAAAAATCCTTAATTATACAAAATAATACACAGTTTAATAAAAAAAAAAACTTAAATAACAGAGAAAAACACACATGACATAAACAACCAAGAAAACTAACCTCGCATGAGTCCGACTTGTGGAGTGAAGGAAGTGAGGAGGAAGATAAGTGAGGAGGAAGATAAGTGAGGAGGAAGATAAGTGGGGAGGAGGTTACTGTTGTGAGGGAGAGTCCACCTCCGTGATGGAGGGACGTTCTTCTTCAGGTGTTTTCTCTGGTTTAGCTGCTGGACCAAGCTTCACCATAAACCCATCTAATGTGACTTATCTTTTCCTTCGCATCAAAACGTTCCGGAAATGAGATACGACATTATCAAATTGCGCGGAATGTGAAAATTGGAGAGGGTGTATTTGTTCGGCACCCGATTATGTGTTCGTGACCAGATGCAAAAGTTTTGGCGAATTTTTTGGCCGTGTACAGGTTCCACTGTACAGAGAAAGATCGCAATCAGCAGGACTCGATACTGCTACTGAGACGAGCAAGATTCCCAGGCAGCATTATTATCCACTCAGCCACTAATGCCACAATGCTTGAGGCTCACTGACGTTCCCAGGCTGGGAAATAAACATGGCTTGTGCCCAGCTTTTGTGGCATTTGTGGCTAAGTGGATAAAAGCATTGCCTGGGAATCTTGCCCGTCTCAGTAGCAGGATCGAGTCCTGCTGACTGTGATAAGTCCTTTCTAAAATTTTCTCTTATACGTTTAAAGATGTATTTTTTTCATTTGTGTTAATGTAAAACTTAATAATTTTGTAGCAAAAGAATCTTAGAAAACTTACCGACTAAATATATTTTAGATAAGTTTACAATAATTTAATATTAAACACAATGAAATATATTTTTTTGTTAGGTCCAGAATGATTTTTGCGAAATTATTCCATATACAAATTTTCGCTTGCCTTATTGGGCAAGAAGAGCTATTTGATACCAAAACACCGTGACCCAAAGAAGAATAGGTACCCCATCATTCGTAACCTTGTTTTTTTCTAGATGTTCTTCCGCTTTATGATTCAAGCAACCCTCTGGACCGCAACATCCTCATCCACCCTTGAAAATACTGGCACCCTACTTGCAATATTCAGCACTGCAACCCTTTTCTTTCCCATGAATCTCTTCTCAGACATTACCTTGCTAACACTCTAATTGCACCTCAAGCTACGAAAAACACTCCTCTCCACTCACTCCCATATAAGAAACTTATGGATGCCTCTTGGATCATAAAGCTCTACGTATCAAAACCTTTTGCACCTCCTACTAATAATTACAGAAATGTTCCCTATACCTACTACCATGCAGATCATATTCGTACACCCCTATCTGCCAATCCTTGTCTTTGCTTTGTAAATTGCCAGACCATCTTTAATACCCTTCCTCCTCCTGTCTAATTTACCACTAATCACTAAAATCTCTAAGGAATATTCACACCACGTATTGAACTCAGACAAAACATCTCTACAGCCTCCAGTCTCTTCCTCACTGAAACATTCATTAATCATATCATACACATGTATTAAAGTGTAGCCACCACTTTACTCTGATTCGTTCTTCTTATTGAATTCGTGGATCTGCTTATTTATTTCCACAGCAGCCTCACCACTCCACCTACTTTCTTTCCTTCGTCAGCTTCATGATTCACCTCGTCTTTCTTAAACTCGTCCATTGACATATCAGCTTCTTAATAAATTCATTTACTTCATTCTTACTCTTGTTTTGATCTTTTATTGCTTATGATTCTTACTTTCTTCACCTTGCAGTTTTCTGAGTTACTTCTTCACCATCCTCCGCAGCTTCGGAATCTCACAAAGGAATGTCACCAATAAAAATAAACTGTGACAGTAGCCATTTATATAAGATTCACCATGTTTTAAGTCTGCTCTGTCAACTCAACAATTCAATCTACAAATGCATTAAATGAACATCCACATGAACTTATACATCCTTGTCTAAGGTCAACTTTTTCGTGAAACCTGTTTTCCTTACCTAAATAAGTGAGCATTAGACCAAATCTTCCCATTCAAGCTTCCCAACTATTCACTATATTCGCATCACTTACCATATACCTCTGTTACTTGTCATTTTCTAAATCTACAAGTGCAACAAATGGTTTATTTTCCTTATCCAAGTTCTGTTCATTTTGGCTCTTCAATGCAAACCTTGATCAGTGGATCCATTTTCCTTGACAAATTCATTCTGCTCCTCAGCTCACCTACTTTCCCATTTTCAATAATTCTTTCACTAACAATTTTACCATCTACTCCTCCCAAAATTCCATTTCCTTTTATTAAAAACAGCTTCCCATTCTGTGCCCATTCTTGGGTGTTTTCATTTCTT
Source organism: Cherax destructor (assembly GCA_009830355.1). Taxonomy (NCBI): domain Eukaryota; kingdom Metazoa; phylum Arthropoda; class Malacostraca; order Decapoda; family Parastacidae; genus Cherax; species Cherax destructor. The sequence continues at coordinate 89,850 of WNWK01001892.1, read as the reverse complement.
TTATGCACATATAGAATTATAGCGCCTACCATTACAACGCTTTATCCAAATATACTTTCAGAATTTTAGTTGTAATCTCATCCATCCAGACAACTTTGCTCACTTTCAACAAATTTCATCACATTCTATCTTCATACTCATTTATGGTTCTGTCCTTAGTCTCAAAAATGTCAATATTTCTTACCCGGACTTGAAATGTTTGCTCCCATGTCACCATTTACAATCATCAACCTCTCAAAACAACCTCTCAAAACAACCTCTCAAAACAACCTCTCAAAACAACCTCTCAAAACAACCTCTCAAAACAACCTCTCAAAACAACCTCTCAAAACAACCTCTCAAAACAACCTCTCAAAACAACCTCTCAAAACAACCTCTCAGTCAATCAAATATGTCTACATCCTTTTCCAGCATCAAATCATTTTCTTTGTCAATAAAAAATCTTTTATTCTCACAGTGTTTTCTCACCTTATTTAACTCTTTCCAGAAATTTTTCCATTAAAAAAAATGCTGATACCCTTACCCATTTACTTTTTTTTTGTATTCCTTCAGTATTCATTTAACATATTTCTCTTCTTTCCAAAGTACGCAACTTCCTTCATATAATTTTTACATTGTAAACACATGTCACATAATTAATTTTGTCTCCCTTTGTACAATCTTAAAGTTATTACTCCACTAAAAAATATTTATATATGTGCCTCCCTTTGTGTAAACACAGTCGTCTACTGTACATTACATTCTTAAGAGTCACAAAATACTCTGTTAATTTCCTCCCTATAATTTCGTAATCGCCGGAAAACCTTTTCCTAGTAATTTTAACATCTCTCACTAACAATCCTTTAAGTACTTGACTTTAATAAATATGATAATGGAATACAATATGGACACGTGGTTTCTGTTTTAACCTCTGACATAAATCTCCGTGTATTCTCTATGTTCCTATTTTTAGCTCTTAAGAAGTAGTGATAAAAGCTATTGTCGGCCGTCTATTAGCATTATCAGAACATTCTGAAGAACCAGCTAATGCTCAAAGTCACTTTGTAGAGATCCACTTGTTAAAAGTAGAATTTAGATATGCATTGCTGTTGCATCAAACCCGTTGTAATTGCAGTGAAATTGCAGCACAATACAAATATAAAAGAAAAAAGTACTGAATTAGCTGCCATTGCGCTGTCCAAGAGTTTAATATCACATGGACATCAGAAATCACACGCCACTAAACTGCCCGTCTTGTAGTATAAAGCATGAGAGAGGATCCAAAAGACAACGCTCTTTAAGAGATTCGAGAAAATGTTACTGGAATTACCTGAATTGGAAGCAGATGGTATGGAACAGCTGAGGTAGACATATGACGACGTATAAAATACTCATAGAACCTGATAAATTTGGAAAGATAGTAAGAGAGGCGAGAAACGAGTAAACAAGGGCATATTTTGATGAAAAAACGTAGGTGAGTCATCGGGATGTTAGGCACAGGGTGATTAGGTGGAATCGCAAGCATGGGGAACTGGAGGTAGGAGACTCTGTACATAGGCAACGAGTAATTAAACAAAGTAAGAATTAAGAGGAAGATCCACGAGCTGGGATTAAACCCTTGCACCCAGAAATTGGCGAATACAAACAGGTGAGTACTATCACAGTAAGGTCACTGGTTCCGAGGTCACCTGTTGGTCACGTTTCTTCTAATATTATCTCCTCCGTTCACATAAGACTTGTTATGCATGGAGAGTGATAACAGATGACAATATATACAAGTATCTCTGACAAACATTCTTAAATGAATTGAACTGAAAAATATTGTGTTGAGTCTTCTGAAGTAGGCATTAAAATTCGTGACAAAGAGATAGCGTTTCCTGGTGAGAGGCAGAGAGGAGAGAAGGGAGAGGCAGTGAGGTAAGAGGGAGAGGCAGTGAGGTAAGAGGGAGGAGCTCTGGTCACGACTTGCGTAAAATGATAAAAAAAAGATGATGAAACATTTTATTTATCCCCTTGTTTCATCACCTGTACGAACTTACTCTATATTTTTACCCATTATATATATATATATATATATATATATATATATATATATATATATATATATATATATATATATATATATATATATATATATATGCTATATGCTGCAAAAGCTATTTGGTTGATGTGCACCTCAGGAGATATGCTCGGTATTATGCTCACCCCAAAATCCTTTTCCTCGAATGAGTTTTACATACAGCCTATGACTTCTTAGGCTGTACTCCGTCAGCAGTCTTCTTTGTCCTTCCATAAGCTTTATAACTTTGCACTTGCTGGGGTTAAACGTTAAGGGGTATTTTGTTGGACCAGGCTTGCAGTCTGTCCAGATCCCCTTGTAGGTTTACCTGGTACTCGTCTTCTTGTATTCTCCTCATTAGCTTCACATCGTCTGCAAACAGGTACACCTCTGAATGTATCCCTTCCGTCATGTCATTCACATATAGGACTGACCCTTGTTGAACCCCACTCAACACATGCACCCACTCTGACACTTTGTCTCGAACCGACACACGTTGTTTCCTTACTGTCAGGTATTCCCTGATCCATTGCAGTGCCTTCCCTTCTATTCCTGCCTGTTTATCCAGCTTTTCTTACAATCCAAGAAGATGCAGTCTACCCATCCCTCTCTCTCCTGTCTTACTTATGTTACGTTATCAGATAACTTCAATAGGTTTGTGATGCAGGAGTTCTCTTTCCTGAAGCCGTGCTGGTTGTCAAGTATGAGTACATTCCTTTCTAGGTGCTCCACCACTCATCTGATTCTCTATTGCTTTACATATTACACATGTCAGCGACGCTGGTCTGTAATTTAGTGCAGAATGTTTGTTTCCTTTCTTAAAAATCGGGATTACATTTGATGTATTCCACACCTCAGGCAGTTGCCCTGTTTCGATAGATTTATTGAAGATTGTTGTTAGTGCACACAGTGCATCTGCTCCCTTTCTGAGGACCCAAGGAGAGATATGTGGCCTGGTGGCAAAAGCTCTCGCTTCACTCGGCGAGTGTCCGGGTTCGATTCCCGGCGAGGGTTGAAACATTTGGCATGTTTCTTTACACCGGTTGTCTATGTTCAGTTATCAGTAAAAAAAATGGTTAGTCGACTCGTGTGGGTCGCATCCTGTAAGAAAATTGACCTAATTTGGGGGAAATACTCTGAATAATAAGCGACTTTCTATACATGTATAGTAGTATGTCACTGATGTCAGCTAGGACTGTATACGCAGTGCTCAATCGTTGTGCTAGCGTGGAAAAGTAGGATTCATATCGCAGGCTTAAAACTGTGAGACATCACCTTAATAATAATAATATAATAATATCTTTATTTCTACAAGTACATGTACAAGGTATACAGGCCTAGCTGACATCAATGACATACTACTATATAGAAAGCCCATTGTTATGCAGAACATTTCGGGCAAATTAAGTCACTTTTGTCCCAGGATGCGACCCACACCAGTCGACTAACACCCAGGTACCCATTTTATGCTGATGGGTGAACATGGACAACAGGTGTCTAATTAAGGAAACACCTAATGTTTTCCAGCCATACCGGGGATTCGATCTCCGGACCTCAGTGTGTGAGCTGAGTGCGCTACCGATCGAGCTTCTCTTGTCTGTTCATCCTAACATTCAACACAGTCACGATTTACTCTCTCCTAGGTTGTCAGGAACACTGTTCTAGCCTTTCAGCAACAATATAGGCATGACACATAATGCGCTAATTCATAGGACCAGCTCGGACATGACGAAAATTAATAGCAAAACTCCTGACGATCCCCCTGCAGGTGAAACTGTCCATCCTCCTCAGTACTAAGGACTCTTTCATCTGCATCTGCTTTAACTATGAAGAAAACAATAAGATTGTCATCATCTCGGCCATGAACGTTCCCAAAACCGTGATTTTGAATTGGCTTCGATCCCAGCGTGGGTACTCTAAGAAATCAGTGTTTAGAAAGAAACTTGACTGAAACACATTGGAGATTAAAATGACTGACCACTGATGACCTCATGAAAAAAAAATCCAACTGCCAGCTCTATGATCAAGATCACTTTCCCCTTAATCTCTATAGCATCTCTGGCACGCAGTGAAGGCTCATGCATTTCATATTATTGCAATAATCCGAGGTGCATAGACTCAGATCGATTTAACCACATCCCCTGTTGGAACTGCTATGCGTAAATCCACCTCGTCAAGGACTGCTCACTGCCCACTGCCCACTGCGGCACTGTAGGACACACTCATTTGGAATGCATCTCCACATCTCAACCGAAATGTCTCAACTGCAAGACTATTCATCTCGCTCTTGTATCAAAGTTCCCTTTCAGGGAGGAAATCGTCAATGAGAAATAACTCTAGATCCCGACTAACTCTGCATTCACTAGACTTCAAGACGACACTCAAAGAATTCTGCAAGTTTTCTAACAACCTACTTGTGCTACCAACTTCCTTCCAACACTCCCAGACGGTGCTCCACCAAGATCATGTACTACATGCTCACATGTAGAACGCTGCCTGCTCTGGAACCTTCAACGCCACAATCAACGAACTTTCTCGCAGCATCAATCTTTCCAGTTCCACTCCTGATCCACCTACTACCTAAACAACCTCTTCTGCTCAGGCTGCTACCACCTTCATGCCCACTCTTACTCTACCTGAAGGTCAAGAATCTTCCACCTCCGACGATGAAACTGAAGTCGTCAACCACACCCTCCGGCCTAACCTGGAAAATCTGCTCTTCGCTACGCCTACGAACACGCACCTTCTCGCCAAAGAACTCTACCCTCAACTCTGCAATAGAGTTGTCAAATAAACTTATGTTGCCCCCACATATTCCCACGACAACAAGTCCAAGATTTAGTGAAACAGTTCACCGACGACTTCGATAACAATGCAACACTCACGTTACCAAAAGAAATGTTTTGTAAAATTAAGAACGTTCAATTCCCATTATCACAGTAAACTTCCACCTGAATCCTGCGCCTGCCTGCTGTCCACAGCCTAACCTGCTGCTATCCCCATCTTCGCCATTAAAAGCTCCACTTCTGGCGAAGATGCTACGCCTGAAAATAATCCTCTCTGATGCTATTTGTCATGTATCTTTACTTGCTAGCGCCTGGGTACTGAGTGTGAACCCACTTTTGTAACCCAACAACTGGGAGCATGATGAGCACTCACTACTGTAGCCCAGCTCCTGGAAGCTTGTTGATGAGCCAGTGCTGTAGCCCAGCTCCTGGAAGCTTGTTTGGGCAGTGCAGCTCCAAGCTTGTGTCAGCCCAGCTCCTGGAAGCTTGTTGATGAGCCAGTGCTGTAGCCCAGCTCCTGGAAGCTTGTTGATGAGCCAGTGCTGTAGCCCAGCTCCTGGAAGCTTGTTGATGAGCCAGTGCTGTAGCCCAGCTCCTGGAAGCTTGTTGATGAGCCAGTGCCAGCTCCGGGGCTTTGATGAGCCGTGCAGCCCGCTCCTGGAAGCTTGTTGATGAGCCAGTGCTGTAGCCCAGCTCCTGGAAGCTTGTTGATGAGCTAGTGCTGTAGCCCAGCTCCTGAGTCAAGTTGTTGAAATGATGACCATTTTCTCTCCTTCTTCCAGTGTTTCTTTAAATGAATTAACAACTGCCACAACATCCTTCACTGCTGTGATCTCCATTAAAAATAATGTCTTATTTTTACGTACCACTCCGCAAATATACGACCTTCTTAACATTTGTACTTCCTCTCAGAAATGACGTGATCGTCTTAACTGTGAATTTCATCTTGCAATATTTGGAGACAGCAGATAAATACTTTTCTCTTGGAAGAAACATGTAGCAGAAGCTGACCATTGGATTCAATTCACAGATGTTTTTTGTATTGCTGTCGGTAGAAAAGAATTATTGACGTCTGGGTTAGAGAGAACATCTTTTAAACAAAGTTGTTGGGTGTAAGGGACGCAGGTTATGCTTTCTGGAAAAAAGAGAAAAGAAAATGAAAACATTTTCCACGTCCATTTTCTCCTCGATGGGATCCGACTCTTCCTGATCCTGATAAGTTTCAGTTTCAGGAACGTGAAAAACACTAAGACACACTCCAAAATCCTTAATTATCCAAGAGGCAATGTCTGCTACAACTTGCTTTACTTTCCGTTAATAGTAAATCAATTTACCATATGAAGTTGCTATGCTCAAAACAATGTCTTTTTTTTTTCAAATATGTCACAAGCAAGAACTATTGACTTCACTTCCAGTTTTTATTTATAAATTGAATTATAGCCCCCAGAGACTGACATCTTGCCAGTGGTTCAAAGATCTAATGTTAGATCAACTTAACTGAGAATTTGGAATGCCGTTATTGCCGTCTTAGCCTCCGTCTCTCTTGCGTAAACTGGAAGAAGTTTTGATCGTACATGAATCACAAATTTTGATTCTGCTTCTAGAAGATCCCGGAAAGTAGAATTCTCCATATATTCAGTGGCAGATGGTCACACGCAATATAGTGAAGGAGTTTTTTGGGGGTTAATGGATCTTGTGTTAAATAATTTCGTTAGAAATGTGACAACATAGTTGAAGGCTTCTCTGTACTACTGTCACATCCAGTTGGTCTTTCAGCCATTTTCTTCTGTTCATCATCTTGCGTCTCTTTCAAATACTCAGTGTACTTCTTCCTCATTATAACGTGCTAAGTGAGTGATGATTTATGAAACAGCTTTCAGAGAAGTCTTAACATTTTTTTCCGCAGCTTCTGCACTTACCTCACTCTTCTTGACTGTGACTGAAGTGCTTCAGAAGCGGCTGTGATAGTGATATCTCCAGTGCTTCAGAAGCGGCTGTGATAGTGATACCTCCAGTGCTTCAGAAGCGGCTGTGATAGTGATACCTCCAGTGCTTCAGAAGCGGCTGTGATAGTGATACCTCCAGTGCTTCAGAAGCGGCTGTGATAGTGATACCTCCAGTGCTTCAGAAGCGGCTGTGATAGTGATACCTCCAGTGCTTCAGAAGCGGCTGTGATAGTGGTACCTCCAGTGCTTCAGAAGCGGCTGTGATAGTGATACCTCCAGTGCTTCAGAAGCGGCTGTGATAGTGATACCTCCAGTGCTTCAGAAGCGGCTGTGATAGTGATACCTCCAGTGCTTCAGAAGCGGCTGTGATAGTGATACCTCAGTGCTTCAGAAGCGGCTGTGATAGTGTACCTTCAGTGCTTCAGAAGCGGCTGTGATAGTGATATCTCCAGTGCTTCAGAAGCGGCTGTGATAGTGATACCTCCAGTGCTTCAGAAGCGGCTGTGATAGTGATACCTCCAGTGCTTCAGAAGCGGCTGTGATAGTGATACCTCCAGTGCTTCAGAAGCAGCTGTGATAGTGATACCTCCAGTGCTTCAGAAGCGGCTGTGATAGTGATACCTCCAGTGCTTCAGAAGCGGCTGTGATAGTGGTACCTCCAGTGCTTCAAAAGCGGCTGTGATAGTGATATCTCCAGTGCTTCAGAAGCGGCTGTGATAGTGATACTCCAGTGCTTCAGGAGCGGCTGTGATAGTGATACCTCCAGTGCTTCAGAAGCGGCTGTGATAGTGATACCTCCAGTGCTTCAGAAGCGGCTGTGATAGTGGTACCTCCAGTGCTTCAAAAGCGGCTGTGATAGTGATACCTCCAGTGCTTCAGAAGCGGCTGTGATAGTGATACCTCCAGTGCTTCAGAAGCGGCTGTGATAGTGATACCTCCAGTGCTTCAGAAGCGGCTGTGATAGTGATACTCCAGTGCTTCAGAAGCGGCTGTGATAGTGATACCTCCAGTGCTTCAGAAGCGGCTGTGATAGTGATACTCCAGTGCTTCAGGAGCGGCTGTGATAGTGATACCTCCAGTGCTTCAGAAGCGGCTGTGATAGTGATACCTCCAGTGCTTCAGAAGCGGCTGTGATAGTGAGTACCTCCAGTGCTTCAAAGCGGCTGTGATAGTGATATCTCTCAGTGCTTCAGAAGCGGCTGTGATAGTGATACCTCCAGTGCTTCAGGAGCGGCTGTGATAGTGATACCTCCAGTGCTTCAGAAGCGGCTGTGATAGTGATACCTCCAGTGCTTCAGAAGCGGCTGTGATAGTGGTACCTCCAGTGCTTCAGAAGCGGCTGTGATAGTGATACTCCAGTGCTTCAGAAGCGGCTGTGATAGTGATACCTCCAGTGCTTCAGAAGCGGCTGTGATAGTGATACCTCCAGTGCTTCAGAAGCGGCTGTGATAGTGATACCTCCAGTGCTTCAGAAGCGGCTGTGATAGTGATACCTCCAGTGATTCAGAAGCGGCTGTGATAGTGATACCTCCAGTGCTTCAGAAGCGGCTGTGATAGTGATACCTCCAGTGCTTCAGAAGTGGCTGTGATAGTGATACCTCCACTGTTATTATTTTCACTACACTGTTGCTCCAGGTTCCATCCTGATGACAAACGAAGACAATACTGTGTACAAGAAGCAAAACTTTTTCACAAGCTCAATGTAGTTGACTGAACTAACGGACTACTTTGTATATGTGTGACACTGGCACTACTTTATAAATGTGTGACACTGGCACAACTTATTATTACATTATTGGCCTTCCCCGTTCATCCTTGCATAATTAGTCTCAGAAATCAGGCTGTGTTGTTAAGTAATATCACACATATAACACTAGTGAAAATTATAATTTTAAAAGTAGTAGAGGAATTCATAATATTGGCGATGTAGTAAGACCATTTTCATTATTGACCTTTGCTCTTCATTCTCCTTCATTGCATTTTGCTCTCACGAAGCTCCATAAAATATTACAAAATTAACTTAACTCCCCAGTAAGATATTCCTCTTATAAAATTATAATATATCATAAGAAATGGTTTCTATTAATGGTTTAGGCTTCTGGCAGGCCGGCGTATACATAATGAATTAATTAAATGCAAAGTTAGTAGTCAGGTTTATGGTCATTATCTTGAACACTGTGTGCTTAATTGTCCACTTTTTGAGGGATATTGAGAGACAGTATAATTACCTATGTGATATGTTAAAGTATCTTATTAAAGAAAATAAGATACCAGATATATTAAGCATTTATCCTAAAATTGCCTGTAACAGTTAAGTCAACTGCATCTATAAATCCAGATGTAGTTCTGTTAAACTTTTTTTGGACCTAGTTCCTAGGTCTTTTGTGTATCCATATGCTCTTGCGCTACCGTCCACAGGATGGATATTGTGTGCATGATACACTAGTTGCTTCGGGGGCAAAATCTAAAATCTATTCGTCAGTACAAGTCATGGATGTGACCGTAGCAGCGAGACAGTGTACAGTGAGGCACCACCTGACGTGTACTCACATTCATGTTGTCATTAGCCCTACATGTTGCCCAGTTTTATGATGTACTTTAAGAAACTATCAGGATGACACGTCAATTAAAATTAAAATGATCTTTTTATTCTAAAAGTTCAATTGCAATTTTACTTGCTAAAAATTAAATTAATTGCATTCACCTTTAATTACAATTAGTCCAAGCGTGGTCAGGATACATGCTGTGTGTGCTAGAGATATTTGCTGTATCTCATTTATAATGTTTGACTCGTCTGGAGCTTCTTTGTACTTTATCTTATACGATGCATTCTTAGACAGTTTGGAAAATGACATCATATGACAGCTCAAAACGCTGTGTGAAAATAATGAGAAATGTGTAACAATCAATTGCAGCGGTCCAGCAGCAGCAACAGCCTGGTTGACCTGACAAGCACCAGACGAGCCTGGTCCAAGGCCAGACTCAAGGAGAAGAAAAACTCTCTGAACTCATTTGTGGAATATTCACTTCAGTCATCACCTGTGGATGCCTGTTTACTGATATCAAAATACGGCATTTTTTCATATATTGCTAATTCACTATTCGTGTTTATTTAATTATGTTTATCTAACTTAAACTGACCTAAATTACCTTAAAACAGCTCATAAAGAAAAATCTGCTGAAATTATAAGTTAAACCATGGCTGGTGTTAAGAGGCGAGGTTAACAGTTAAACCATGGCTGGTGTTAAGAGGCGAGGTTAACAGTTAAACCATGGCTGGTGTTAAGAGGCGAGGTTAACAGTTAAACCATGGCTGGTGTTAAGAGGCGAGGTTAACAGTTAAACCATGTTGGTGTTAAGAGGCGAGGTTAACAGTTAAACCATGGCTGGTGTTAAGAGGCGAGGTTAACAGTTAAACCATGACTGGTGTTAGAGGCAGTTAAAGGCAACAGTTAAAACCATGACGGTGTTAAGAGGCGAGGTTACAGTTAAACCATGGTTGGTGTTAGAGGCGAGGTTAAAGTTAAACCATGGCTGGTGTTAAGAGGCGAGGTTAACAGTTAAACCATGACTGGTGTTAAGAGGCGAGGTTAACAGTTAAACAGCTGGGTTAAGAGGAGGTTAACAGTTAAACCATGCTGGTGTTAAGAGGCGAGGTTACAGTTAAACATGGCTGGTTTAAGAGGCGAGGTTAACAGTTAAACCAGGTGGTGTTAGAGGCGAGGTTAACAGTTAAACATGGCTGGTTAAGAGGCGAGGTTAACAGTTAACCATGTGGTGTTAGAGGCGAGGTTAAAGTTAAACCAGGCTGGGTTAAGAGGCGAGGTTAACAGTTAAACCATGACTGGTGTTAGAGGCGAGGTTAACAGTTAAACCAGCTGGGTTAAGAGGCGAGGTTAACAGTTAAACCAGCTGGTGTTAGAGGCGAGGTTACAGTTAAACAGGCTGGTTTAAGAGGCAGGTTACAGTTAAACCATGGCTGGTGTTAGAGGCAGGTTACAGTTAAACATGGCTGGTTTAAGAGGCGAGGTTAACAGTTAAACCATGGCTGGTGTTAAGAGGCGAGGTTACAGTTAAACATGGCTGGTGTTAAGAGGCGAGGTTAACAGTTAACCATGACTGGTGTTAAGAGGCGAGGTTAACAGTTAAACCAGCTGGGTTAAGAGGCGAGGTTAACAGTTAAACCATGCTGGTGTTAAGAGGGAGGTTAAGTTAAACATGGCTGGTGTTAGAGGCGAGGTTAACAGTTAAACCATGGCTGGTGTTAAGAGGCGAGGTTAACAGTTAAACCATGGCTGGTGTTAAGAGGCGAGGTTAACAGTTAAACCATGGCTGGGTTAGAGGCGAGGTAACAGTTAAACCATGCTGGTGTTAGAGGCGAGGTTAACAGTTAAACCATGGCTGGTGTTAAGAGGCGAGGTTAACAGTTAAACCATGGCTGGTGTTAAGAGGCGAGGTTAACAGTTAAACCATGGCTGGTGTTAAGAGGCGAGGTTAACAGTTAAACCATGGCTGGTGTTAAGAGGCGAGGTTAACAGTTAAACCATGGTTGGTGTTAAGAGGCGAGGTTAACAGTTAAACCATGGCTGGTGTTAAGAGGCGAGGTTAACAGTTAAACCATGACTGGTGTTAAGAGGCGAGGTTAACAGTTAAACCACGACTGGCGTTAAGAGGCGAGGTTAACAGTTAAACCATGACTGGTGTTAAGAGGCGAGGTTAGCAGTTAAACATGGCTGGTGTTAAGAGGCGAGGTTAACAGTTAAACCATGGCTGGTGTTAAGAGGCGAGGTTAACAGTTAAACTATGGCTGGTATTAAGAGGCGAGGTTAACAGTTATACCATGGTTGGTGTTAAGAGGCGAGGTTAACAGTTAAACCATGGCTGGTGTTAAGAGGCGAGGTTAACAGTTAAACCATGGCTGGTGTTAAGAGGCGGGTTAACAGTTAACCATGGCTGGTGTTAGAGGCGAGGTACAGTTAAACATGACTGGTGTTAAGAGGCGAGGTTAACAGTTAAACCATGGCTGTGTTAAGGGCGAGGTTAACAGTTAAACCATGGTTGGTGTTAGAGGCGAGGTTCAGTTAAACCATGACTGTGTTAGAGGCGAGGTTAGCAGTTAAACATGGCTGGTGTTAAGAGGCGAGGTTAACAGTTAAACCATGGCTGGTGTTAAGAGGCGAGGTTAACAGTTAAACCATGGCTGGTAAGAGGCGAGGTTAACAGTTAACCATGTTGGTGTTAAGAGGCGAGGTTAACAGTTAAACCATGGCTGGTGTTAAGAGGCGAGGTTAACAGTTAAACCATGACTGGTGTTAAGAGGCGAGGTTAACAGTTAAACCACGACTGGCGTTAAGAGGCGAGGTTAACAGTTAAACCATGACTGGTGTTAAGAGGCGAGGTTAGCAGTTAAACCATGTGGTGTTAAGAGGCGAGGTTAACAGTTAAACCATGACTGGTGTTAAGAGGCGAGGTTAGCAGTTAAACATGGCTGGTGTTAGAGGCGAGGTTAACAGTTAAACCATGGCTGGTGTTAAGAGGCGAGGTTAACAGTTAAACCATGACTGGTGTTAAGAGGCGAGGTTAACAGTTAAACCATGGCTGGTGTTAAGAGGCGAGGTTAACAGTTAAACCATGGCTGGTGTTAAGAGGCGAGGTTAACAGTTAAACCATGGCTGGTGTTAAGAGGCGAGGTTAACAGTTAAACCATGACTGGTGTTAAGAGGCGAGGTTAACAGTTAAACCACGACTGGCGTTAAGAAGCGAGGTTAACAGTTATACCATGGTTGGTGTTAAGAGGCGAGGTTAACAGTTAAACCATGGCTGGTGGTAAGAGGCGAGGTTAACAGTTAAACCATGACTGGTGTTAAGAGGCGAGGTTAACAGTTATACCATGGCTGGTGTTAAGAGCCGAGGTTAACAGTTAAACAATGGCTGGTGTTAAGAGGCGAGGTTAACAGTTAAATTATGACTGGTGTTAAGAGGCGAGGTTAACAGTTAAACCATGGCTGGTGTTAAGAGGCGAGGTTAACAGTTAAACCATGGCTGGTGTTAAGAGGCGAGGTTAACAGTTAAACCATGGCTGGTATTAAGAGGCGAGGTTAACAGTTAAACCATGGCTGGTGTTAAGAGGCGAGGTTAACAGTTAAACCATGGCTGGTGTTAAGAGGCGAGGTTAACAGTTAAACCATGGCTGGTGTTAAGAAGCGAGGTTAACAGTTAAACCATGGCTGGTGTTAAGAGGCGAGGTTAACAGTTAAACCATGGCTGGTGTTAAGAGGCGAGGTTAACAGCGAGTCAAGATCCTTTAATTCCCATTATTTATCTTGTCTCACACTGTATACCAGTGAGCGTCACTCTCCCTCATGATTATTACACACCTGCCATCACCGGCCAGCCTTTCTAAATGTCGAAATCTTTTGGTGTTTACCGTCTCTCACATAATTTAGTTTTTGTCTGAATTTAGTTGCGAGAAGATCGTTGTAAAATTAGTTGCCTCTATGATCGTACGTGATCATAGTTGTTAAATTATTTCAGTGCGTATCTGAGCCTGACTGAAAATTATTTTTTTTCAATTCAAGTAATATTACTATATTGATGGAAAATCTATAATACGGAGTTCATTTAAGATTAAAATTGAAAATTTTACTGAGAGACAAGACGTAAAAGATAATGTGCTTTTGCATAAATACATTCGCAACTCTAGATTTTAAATTCCCACCAGGAAACAGGCGCGGACGGGTATCCAAAATTATTTTCAACCAGGTATTAAATTAGATTCTTTCTCGAGGAGAGGTCAAAAAAATTTTTGCTAGTTCGTACGATAATTCTTTTTTGAGAAATTAAGTGAGAATATGAGCGAGATCGAAGCTCTAAAATACATCCCGATAATTTTTAACATAGTGCGGAAATGGGTTAGATGACATGGGCAAAATTCATAAAGTAAGAGATTGTACAAAAATCCTAAATGCACAATTAATTTTGTATCTGCTTCACAGACGTGTAAAATTAATTGCTGGTGAGTACAAACACGACTAGAGATTCTCACTTTATCCTTTGTTTACATATGTCTGGGAGATGAGGCGTGGGAAAGTTCCCACTTGTAGGTACATGTAAGATTACATGTAAGATTACATGTAAGATTACATGTAAGATTACATGTAAGATTACATGTAAGATTACATGTAAGATTACATGTAAGATTACATGTAAGATTACATGTAAGATTACATGTAAGATTACATGTAAGATTACATGTAAGATTACATGTAAGATTATATATACTTAAAGGTACATACAAGATTTCATGTACTTGAACGTACATACATGTAATCTTACATGTACTTGTAAGTACATGTAAGATTACAAATGAAAAAAAAAGTCTTACCAAACAATTATGTTTGAAATTAAAAATTGAAAATTAATTCTGTGTGAGAAGAAAATTTCTGAATTAATTAAGTGAAATAATCAAATAGATTAGACGTGCAAAATCTTTAGGTCAGATTTCATGAATTATTGAAGGCTGGATTTTTCCGTGTGGATTAATGCAAGATAACCAGTGTTAAAGTTGCTCTGGATAAAATTTACAGTGAAAAGATAAGTTGCAAATTCCATTGCAAGAATGTGCAAGATAATAGAGGTGTGAAAATAATTCCTCGTCTGTATTCTGCAAAAATTATAGGCGTAAGACTCATTCACTTTCAGCTTGTGCAAGATTATGAGTACACGAATAATTTCATTCTAGTATATGCAAAATTATAGGCTTACGAATAATTTCATCCCTGGAATTTATCCCGTACAAGTATTAAAATTTACATACGAGATTATTTGATTTATTCACTCAGTTGGAGACATTTAAAAGGTGATTCTTTTTTCTTGGATAGGGGGGGGGTGGAGAGCGGATTCGAACAATAACAAAGTTAACAGAGGTTATTAAAGACTATTAAAATCAATTATGAACGCTTAACACGGGAGACTGAAGGTGCTTCTCACCAGCAAGTCAGAAATGGGCAAATACGGCACATGGTTTATTAATTTAAAAATCTAAGCTACTGAAAGATATAAGGTGAACCAAGAATCATTTGTGTGCCAAATTTAAAGCAAGTTATCAAAAATATTTAGATTATTGCTGAAAAAATTATCACCAAATAATTGTAAAGCTAATTCTTAGATTCTCCGGAATAATGTATCAGATATAAAGTTACTGACCCCTTCCCTGGCTGTCTTCAAATGGCACTGGACAGGCACCTAAAGTCAGTACCTGGCAACAGCCGGGCTGTGGTTATTCAGGACCTGATTGATCAGGTCCTGAATAACCACGAGGCCTGGTCACAGGGCCGTTGACCCCCGAAACCCCCTCCAGTTATACTCCAGGTATGTAGTGTGATAATGTAAGCCCTAAGCACTTTCCGAGGTCGATGCTGTATTATCGCAGTCACCCATTCAGTTACTAGCCAGCAAATGGCTATACGAAATATAACACGATACCGAGGCCTGGAGTTTACCTGGAGAGGGTTTCGGGGGTCAACGCCCCCGCGGCTCGGTCTGAGACCAGGCCTCATGGTGGATCAGGGGTCTGATCAACCAGGGTGTTTATGCTGGCCGCACGCAAACTCACGTACGAACCACAGCCCGGTTGGTCAGGTACTGACTTTAGGTGCCATGAGGCATGAGGAACTATAAAATTAAACGACTCCATTTAATGATTCACAAGATATAATCTGCAAAAATATTTTTCGGAGGAAATTGTTTCTTAAATATAAAAAGCGATGAGCCTGCAGTGTCATATATGAATGTTAGTAATATGAGTCTGCAGATTATTTGAGAAATAATGATTATGAGTACCAGTGACCCCTCCCCCCCACACACAAGCCGCTGCAAGAAACATTAGTTAGTAATACACACTCCACCAACCATCCCTACACACACTCCACCAACCATCCATACACACACTCCACCAACCATCCCTACACACACTCCACCAACCATCCCTACACACACTCCACCAACCATCCCTACACACACTCCATCAACCATCCCTACACACACTCCACCAACCATCCCTACACACACTCCACCAACCATCCCTACACACACTCCACCAACCATCCGTACACACACTCCACCAACCATCCCTACACACACTCCACCAACCATCCCTACACACACTCCACCAACCATCCCTACACACACTCCACCAACCATCCCTACACACACTCCACCAACCATCCCTACACACACTGATACACAGCCAGTGACTCACAAGCTCACGGATTTCCCATCGTTATACATAACTTGTTTCAAGAAACAATAGTGACCAAACACACACACACACACACACACACACACACACACACACACTGCTGTAAAACAGAGCCAGCACTAACAATGATGCAGTTTGCCTTCAATGTTGATGTGGCGTGACGCTCACTGCATTCAACAGTGTCTTTTAGACGTTGCAGCATCACCTAAACCTCATACCAAATTAGTGAACTCGGTGGGAAAATGATAATAGTATAGGGGATAGTGTGAGTGATGGTGTGGATTATGGTGTAGGTGATGGTGTGGGTGATGGTGTGGGTGATGATGTAGGTGATGGTGTGGATTATGGTGTGGGTGATGATGTGGGCGATGGGTTGGTATTTATGTTCAATAAATGTATGAAAGAGGTGAAGGTGCCTAGAGACAGGTAGAGAACATGCAGAGTTTCTTACTATAAAGAGAAAGGACACAGAGAGTGTAAAAATTATAGGAGAATAAACCTACTGAGTATTCCTGGAAAAGTCTATGGTAGAGTTATAATTGAAAGAATTAAGGGTAAGATGGAGAGCAGGATTGAGGATGAACAAGGAGGCTTTAGAAAGAGTAGGGGATGTGTAGACTAAGTGTTTTCACTGAAGCATATTAGTGAACAGTATTTAGATAAAGGTAATGGAGCTTTCGTTGTTTCATTGATTTAGAAAAGCCATATAATAGGGTTGATAGGGAAGCACTGTGGCAGATTTTACAGCCCCTCCTCAGAGGGCTGTGGAGGGGCTGGTAGGTAAGACACATAGGCAACAGTTAGGTATCTTTATTTCGAAACGTTTCGCCTACACAGTAGACTTCTTCAGTCGAGTACAGAAAGTAGACAGGAGCAGTAGAGATGTGAACACGATGTAATCAGTCCATCACCACTGATTTGAGGTGGTCAGTCCCTCAGCCTGTAGAAGAGTTCTGTTCCATAGTCTGAGGAGTTTTTTTTTTTTGTTTTGGTCATTTAGAGACAATGGAGCAAAGTAGGATGACTTGGAGGGTGTATAAATCTATAGTGGAGGGAAGGTGGAATAGAAGTCGCCCTGGAATGGATGGTGGAGTAAAACGAAATGATAATTTATTCCTTGTTCGTAGTCAAATAAATTTTCATGAAAAAAAAAAAAAAACTTTTACCGCTACGAATCACTTCGTGAATGCTCTATCAACATTGGACAGGATGATAAGCACCTGCTTGTCGATACCTCAAGGCAGATGACAACCCCAGTCTGCTTTTAACCCAGGTAGGCCTTGAGAGATTGTGAGGTTAATGACAGCCGCAGTCTCTTGTTAGCCTCACGTAGACCTTTTAGAGGTCGTGAGGCTGACGACAGCTTCCCTTGGTCGACTCGTGATGCATCCAACATGACTCATGATACATGATAGACGTATTGCCAGATGTTTAGTATGGAACCTTCAGTATGAGGACAGTGAACGTGAAATGTGAATTAGTTTATGGAAGATATGAGTACGATATTTCCCAGGATTTTTCATATAAAGACTAGAAATGAATTATTAAAGGCCCCATAAAACGGCAGTGCTTGAAATGATTTATGATTGTATCTTATAGAAAGATCTAGGACCATACAATACAGTATAAAGGTGCAATTTGCTACTTTTAGACAGTTGGCAAATTGTGTTATCATTACAAGTTGATTATAAACATTGAAATCATTGGCAGAAAGAGCAAGAGGTTTCACTTCTTGATGGATAACACTAAAACCTTCCACTTAATATTTACCCTCGTATCTAATTTCATATTTCAAAGATAAAGATCTCGAGGGTTTAAAACTTGTGAGGTAAGTGGGCATTTGAGATGGGCAGCAAACTTGGGCTGATAACAGGGTAGGTTGCAGGATGGTGTGGGTCAGACGTGGACATGTTGCATGGTGTTATGTGTGGTAGACAGCAATTTGGTGGGACACCATTAAGTTCTTCCCCGAATACATTAGTTTTGGAGGGAATGCATTCCATCACACTTCACTGTAATTGTATCACCGCCTTTGCCTGAGAGGATGGCGCCACTGGGGCGAGCAACCTCTAATGTGGTTATGGTATGGAAACAAATGGTATAAAATACCGACACAATGGAAAAGTAAACACATAAGCAGTATAATGTGATCCTTTATTGACAACGTTTCGCCCACACAGTGGACTTTATCAGGTCACAAACAGATCTGAAACAGATCTGGCAATATTATATATATATATATATATATTATATATATATATATATATATATATATATATATATATATATATATAAATGTATTGTGTATGTTGGTTTATAAATGATAATTATATTATCATGGGGTTGTGTCGACTTAATTGTATAAGGTGATTTACAGTCAATAGTTTAATTTTTCTAGATGAATGGTTCAGAGAACCGACAAGTTATAAATTAGACACATATGCAACACTTGGGTATCTTTATTGAGGAAACGTTTCGCCACACAGTGGCTTCATCAGTCCAATACAAAGGAGAAAGGTGTAAGGAGTAAGGTGTAAGGAGTAAGGTGTGTAAGGAGTAAGTGTAAGGTAAGGAGATTACCTCAAACTCCTCCTCTCATTACACCTTTCTACTTTGTATTGGAAAGATACCCAAGTGTTGCATATGTGTCTAATTTATAGTTTAATTTTTGTTGCAATGTTTAGCTTGATGTAAATTCGTGTAATATGGGTATAGGACACTTGTGTTGTAAGGCTCTTGGGACAAATTTTTTTCATATGTCTATGTACTGTATTTATGTTTTTAATAAAAATGTAAAAAGAAAAAAAATACTTTCCTATATCCTTTTTAAATCTAAACTTATCTAATTTGAATCCATTATTGTGAATGTGTCAGCAGATGGGTATATGAAGGATGAGGTGAATCATAGAATTAACGAGGGGAAAAAGGTGAGTGGTGCACTGAGGAGCTTGTGGAGACAGAGAACTTTGTCCATGAAACAAAGAGGGGAATGTATGAGAGTATAGTTATACCAACACTCTTGTTTGGGTGTGAGGCATGGGTTGTGAATGTTGCAACAAGGAGAAGGCTGGAGGCAGTGGAGATGTAATTTCTGAGGACAATGTGTGGTGTGAATATAATGCAGATAATCCGTTGTTTGGAGATTAGGAGGTGTGGGATTACCAAAACTATTATCCAGAGAGCTGAGGAGGGGCTATTGAGATGGTTTGGACATATAGAGAGGATGGAGCAAAATATAAAGACTTCGAGAGTGTATAAATCTGTAGTGGAGGGAAGACGGGGAAGGGGTCTGCCTAGAAAAGGTTGGAGGGAGGGGGTAAAGGAGGTTTTGTGTGCGAGGGGCTTGAACTTCCAGCAAACATGTGTGAGCGTGTTAGGTAGGAGCGATTGGAGACAAATGGTTTTTAGGACTTGACGTGCTGTTGGAGTGTGAGCAAGGTAACATTTATGAAAGGTTTCAGGGAAACCGGCAGGCCGGACTTGAGTCCTTTAGATGGGAAGTACAGTGCCGGCACAATGAAGGAGGGGTGTTAATGTTGCAGTTTTATAACTGTAGTGTAAGCACGCCTCTGGCAAGACAGTGATGGAGTGAATGATGATGAAAGTTTTTCTTTGTTGGGCCACCCTGCGGGTTCTCTCTTGGAGAGATATCCTCAAGACCTTATTTATACCCCCTTTGTTAATACCCATTTTCCACTTGTATACCTCGATCATGTCTCCCCTCATTCTTCGTCTTACAAGTGAATGTAATTTAAGGGTCTTCAATCTTTCTTCCAACGGAAGATTTCTAATGCTATGAATTAATTTAGTCATTCTACACTGAATGTTTTCTAACGAATTAATATCCATTCTGTAATATGGAGACCAGAATTGAGCTGCGTAATCTAGGTGAGGCTTTACTAACGATGTATAAAGCTGTAATATAACCTCTGGACTTCTGTTGCTTACACTTCTTGATATAAATCCCAGTAATCTGTTTGCCTTATTACGTACGCTTAGGCATTGCTGTCTTGGTTTAAAGTTGCTGCTTACCATCACCCATAAGTCATTTTCGCAATGTGTTTATAAGTGCTATGGTTATGAACATTCCCAAGCTTCAAAACTTTGCATTTGTCTACACTGAACTGCATCTGTCACTTTTCTGACCATGAACTGACCTTGTCTAAATCCTTCTGGAATTCAGGTACACAGATTAAAATGTAAAATTCATTTTTTCATGCAATACCTAAACTGATACCAACAATTACCAGTAAATATACTTATGGCACGAAACTTGATCAGATTTTCACACGATAAATCATTACCCTGCACACACAACCTGAGGGAGGAAGGGAAGGAGGAAGGGAGGGAGGAAGGGAAGGAGGAAGGGAGGGATGAAGGGAGGGAGGGAGGAAGGGAGGGAGGGAGGGAGGAAGGAAGGGCGGAAGGGAAGGAGAGAAAACAAACCCAGTTGGCAATTTGATCTCCAACAGACTGTCCCCTCAAGTGAGGGTCCTTGATGCTGGTGATGGGCTCTTGATCTAGGGAATTGGATCTGTGCTCCAGTTCTTTGAATTGAGCCTGAATACCTTCCATCCCCCCACCACCACGTGAGCTGTATAATCCTACGGGTTTAGCGCTCCCCATGATTATAATAATCCACCAGACTGCAGTCATAAAACTCCAGCCTCCGACATCTGAGCAGCCTACCAGTTTCACATTCCTTCAACTATTTCTCAGAAACTTTCATACAAAGGGTAGAAATTGCACTGAATCTTTCCCAAAAGCAACAGTTACTTTTTTTTAAACTTCATCACTCACAGCATCAACAGATGGTGGCTACCATGAGCAATGAATATAATGAGCGTGGGTAGTGTGATGCTCTTAAGAACCATCACTGCTAATCCACCTGTTATTACACCTACAACCTTCCTCTTCATTAATTACTCCACATAATTAGTGATTCATATATCAGGGAATAATGCAGAAAATGATATACAAATATATGAGAAATAGTTATTTACGTGAATACTTATAGAATAGGAAATATACAATTACTGTTGAAGTACCATACAGATAATATTAGTGGCAGGGGAATAATATAATACTGTAAGGTACTTATTACACGACTCTGAGAAATACGTCTGAGAAGTGGACTAAAAAATAAGTAAACTTAAAGATAGTCGGTAAATTAGACATACGCAACACTTGGTATCTTTATTGATACCCAAGTGTTGCATATGTGTCTAATTTACCAACTCGTCGGTTCTCTGAACCATTCATCTTAAAGATAGTCCACTTTAAGAAGTTCCCTTAAGAGCCTAAGAAGAATACATCCTCACCTCTTCATCCACGGAGACTAGACCCCCAGAGGAATACATCCTCACCTCTTCATCCACGGAGACTGGACCCCCAGAGGAACACAGCCTCACCTCTCCATCCACGGAGACTGGACCCCCAGAGGAACATAGCCTCACCTCTTCATCCACGGAGACTGGACCCCCAGAGGAACATAGCCTCACCTCTTCATCCACGGAGACTGGACCCCCAGAGAAACACAGCCTCACCTCTCCATCCACGGAGACTGGACCCCCAGAGGAACACAGCCTCACCTCTCCATCCACGGAGACTGGACCCCCAGAGGAACATAGCCTCACCTCTCCATCCACGGAGACTGGACCCCCAGAGGAACACAGCCTCACCTCTCCATCCACGGACACTGGACCCCCAGAGGAACATAGCCTCACCTCTCCATCCACGGAGACTGGACCCCCAGAGGAATACATCCTCACCTCTTCATCCACGGAGACTGGACCTCCAGAGGAACACAGCCTCACCTCTTCATCCACGGAGACTGGACCCCCAGAGGAACACAGCCTCACCCTCCATCCACGGAGACTGGACCCCCAGAGGAACACAGCCTCACCTCTTCATCCACGGAGACTGGACCCCCAGACTTCCTTCTTGTCTTTTCGGCTTCCTTAAAAACTACTGTTCTTGCCGAAACTAAAATTAATTAACCAGATTTGCCCTGTCACATCTAAGTTTTAGACCAGGAAGATAAAGTGATAGAGATATATTTAAAAAAAAACTGCTCCCCGGCTTGAGCAACATCTCCATATTAACAATTATGTCTTACACAGCAGAAGAAAACTGCGTAAGAACTTAACACGGTGTTGTCTGAGGATGGTACGATTTCTTTTATGTTTTAGCTTCGGAGATAAATGGTATAAAATACCGACACGATGGAAAAATAGACAAATTCAGTATAATGCTAATCTTTACTACGTTTCGCCCACACAGTGGGCTTTATCAGGTCACAAAGATGTGTTTGTGACTTGATAAAGTCCACTGTCTGGACGAAATCGCATTATGCTGTTTTTGTGTCTATTTTTCCAAGTTTTAGCTTTGAAATTATAGTTATTTATTTATAATGTTTCATGTAGGTTTTCATAAATGGAAAAAAAACTAGTCCACAATTAATAATAACCTCGTGTAACTAAGATTGGCAATTTATTTTGAAATATTTTTGAGATGTTGGACAAAAATAAAACATAAAAAAGTAAAAATACAGCAACACGTTTTTGTCAGTATTTTTAGACGGGACAGAAAGCGACAAATCTGAAAAAAAAAATATATTAAGACAAAATCTGAGAATCCAGATTTGATAACTAAGACATGAAAGAATAAACTCTAAGAATAGGTAAAACATTATGTAACCTTTTCATATATAATTAAATGCATGTATTAAAGCGGGTTACAGCGTAACCTCGGTTTTGGAACTTGTGCCTAGCTGTGTTCGAACTGCGAGAAGTTCGATGTGTGACACAGTATTCGCCAGTCTTTAATTATCAGCCTCACACACTGCAGGATGCTGAACTGACTCTTCCAAGTCTCTGAGAGTCAGGTCAGCGTCAGAGGTCACTTCAAAGCAGTTTTGAAACATGACTTTTCTGTAAATTATTTAACAACTGAATTTTAAACAAGTCAGTTCATTCGAACTCCAGAAAAACGTTCAAAGGCCGGGGCAATTTTTTTTCTGAACAAAACTGTTCGGACTAAAGTTTGTTCGAGCTCCTGTACGTTCGAACACCGGGATTTCACTATATGTGGATTTAACAAATATAAAAACAAAATAATACAAATTTAAATGCTTGATTATCTACTCTCCCTCTGTCTGGAAAGTATTATCCACATACATATTAAAAAATAAATGGTCAAAAATGCCACCTTCTGTGATACGTACTGAACATATGTAATCCAGCTATGGAACATTTGTATTGCAGATATTGAGTGCGGGTGTTGTAGGTATTAAGTATGTACTTTGAAGGAATTAAGTATGTATTATGCAGGTATTAATCATATTTTGAATATATGTATCACATATGGGTGTTACAGGTATTGAACATGTGTGCTACAAACAGTGTGCACGTGTGTTGCATGTGTGTTGCATATACTGAACATGGGTTGCGTGCACTGAGCAAGAATTGCAGGTATTGAGCATGTGTGGCATGTACTGAGCATGTGTGTTGCAGGTACTGAACATATGTGTTGCAGGTACTGAGAATGTTTGTTACAGGTACTGAACATGTGTGTTGCAGGTACTGATCATGTGTTGCAGGTACTGAGCATGTGTGTTGCAGGTACTGAGCATGTGTGTTGCAGGTACTGAGCATGTGTGTTGCAGGTACTGAGCATGTGTGTTGCAGGTACTGAGCATGTGTGTTGCAGGTACTGAGCATGAGTGTTGCA
Organism: Cherax destructor; assembly: GCA_009830355.1. Lineage (NCBI taxonomy): Eukaryota > Metazoa > Arthropoda > Malacostraca > Decapoda > Parastacidae > Cherax > Cherax destructor. Next base: position 66,090 of record WNWK01001892.1, on the reverse strand, counting down.
GGTACTGAGCATGTGTGTTGCAGGTACTGATCATGTGTGTTGCAGGTACTGAGCATGTGTGTTGCAGGTACTGAGCATGTGTGTTGCAGGTACTGAGCATGTGTGTTGCAAATACTGAGCATGTGTTGCATGTACAGAACATGTCATGTACTGATCATGTGTTGCAGGTACTGATCATGTGTTGCAGGTACTGATCATACGTGTTGCAAGTACTGAGCATACGTGTTGAAAGCACTGTACATGCATGTTGCAAGCACTGAGCATGTGTGTTGTAGGTACTGAGCTGGCACAGAGCATGCGTGTTACAAGTACTGAGAATATGTGCTGCAGATCAGCTGACGTGCTAGAGAGAGAGAGAGAGAGAGAGAGAGAGAGAGAGAGAGAGAGAGAGTGAATGCGAGACTGTAATTTGTAAGCGGCTGACTCTGGAATTATCACATTTTGTGAGTAGTAGTAACATTCATGGCCAGGAACACCCGCACAATTTTATTTTCTTCCAATTGTTATACAGGAAGACTAATATATGGTTTTACTGGTTGTGAAGGTTGTATGAGAGGTGGAGCAGGTAGTGAGTCCTAATAACTTGAAGAAGCAGTGATTTTTAACAACACTGAGCACGTAGTAAGTCCGAACACCTTAAGCAAATAATTAGTCCGAACATCTTAGAGGAGTTAGCGATCCTAGCACAATATGAGCAGTTACTTTGTTCGAACATAATTAGAATGTAATGAGTCAGAACGCGCTGAGCAAGCAGTGATTTTGAACACACTCCTAAGCTAGTGAGTCTAGTTAGTGTCAGGGGCCCAAGATTGTTCAACTGCCTCCCAGCATACACAAGGGAGGATTACCAATAAACCCCTGGCTCTCTTTAAGAGGGAGCTGGACAGGCATCTGAAGTCAGTACCTGACCAGCCAGGCTGCGGTTCGTACGTCGGCTTTGCGAGCGCCGGCAGTTACGTTTATGCTTAATTAAGAATAAGTAAAAAAGAAAAGACAGAACAAGGTTATTATTAGATTTTTGCTTAACCACAGAGAGGAAAAATTAAGTTACTCAAGGCCTTTTTTGCTGCTATTTCAAGCGGGTCTTCAGGAGCACTGCAATAAAAGAAAATGTAATGTGAAATTTCAGTAGCAGTCCAGACAGATACATTGAGAAAGACCAGTTAGTGTGGCACCCGCCAGTGTCACTGTATAGGAAGACCAGTTAGTGTGGCACCCGCCAGTGTCACTGTATAGGAAGACCAGTTAGTGTGGCACCCGCCAGTGTCACTGTACAAAAAGACCAGTTAGTGTGGCACCCGCCAGTGTCACTGTACAAAAAGACCAGTTAGTGTGGCACCCGCCAGTGTCACTGTACAAGAAGACCAGTTAGTGTGGCACCCGCCAGTGTCACTGTACAAGAAGACCAGTTAGTGTGGCACCCGCCAGTGTCACTGTACAAGAAGACCAGATGTCAAAGAGTGTTTTACGACACATGGGAAATGACAGCTAAGCCTCACAAAACCTATACTAACCTATACAACACAAGTTACTTAAATTGAAAGCATTATAATCAACATAGTTTTGTGCCTGACAAACTGCTAGAAATACCATTATGTTGGAAGAATTTCCATTACTCTTGTGTATGCAGTAACATATATCAGTCCTCCACAAGTGACTTAAAAACGTAGTCTCAATCACCTGTCGTTCCGGTGACCAATCTAGTTACTCTTTCAACACTTAAGTTCAATAAATTTAACCTCTGACCTCTTATAAGAACTCAGGGTCGTCATTCAGTGCAGGGAGTAGTGGAGGTTCGATCCTCCGTCCGTAGAGCACCCGACATGCGCTAAAATACTGTACGCAGCTGGAAGCTGGAACTAACATCAGTATTGAAATAAAAATGGATATTGCAAATAATTGTAAGGTATTGCAAGAAGCCTTGACAAAAAAAATATTTTATTTTTGGATGAGCCTAGAAAGCAAAACAAAAACAAATAGGAAGATTATAATTATGTAAAATATATATAATACCTATAACTAAATGAGTAAGACACATGTGCAGCTGTTCGGTATCTTTATTGTCGAAATGTTTCGCCTACACAGTAGGCTTCTTCAGTCACGTACAGAGGAGACAGTAGAAACATTGATGTAGAAATGGTGTAATCAGTCCATCACCCTCACATTGTTCCAGACAATGAAGATGAACTCTTCTCCAGGCTGAGGGACTGACCCCCTCAAACACTACCTCGTCGAGTGAGATGGACTGATTACGTCATCTTTACACCTATTCTGTTTCTGCAACCTCTGTTTTCGACTGAAGAAGCCTACTGTGCATATATTTAACCGGTTATATTTGTCTGAAGATCCGTGTAAAATGAAAGGAAGACACTCACCCTCACTGCAAAATAAACAAAGACATTAAGTAATATTTCTCACATGCTATCACTCTCAAAAATCTTAAAATATGTTTATAATAAGGTAATTTGGAAATAAGAAAAATGTTGCTTATTTTCACACCAGTATATAATACTCAATCATGGTCGACATGTTTGAAGATGAGATTTTGACAAACGTATAAAGTATTTACTGGTAAGACCACCCAGCATCTCCAAGGCTCCTCAGCTACATCACTCAGCAAGTACTGGGCTTACGCAGCACACAGCAGAACTACTCAAAACTTCGGAAAAATAAACACATAAGCAGTATAATGTGATCCTTTATTGACAACGTTTCGCCCACGCAGTGGGCTTTATCTGTCTGTGACTCGATAAAGCCCACTGCGTGGGCGAAACGTTGTCAATAAAGGATCACATTATACTGCTTATGTGTTTATTTTTCCATTGTGTCGGTATTTTATACCATTTATTTCCACTCAAAACTTCACAGGGCTTCTCAGCACTTCCTAGGTTTAATAAATATCCTGCTCGACACTTCCTAGATTCTCTCTGGAACCTGCTGGACCTCTTAGCACTTCTTACATTTACTTCTTACCTAGCTAGATCACTCGGCAGTTTTTAGCACCAAATCGGACCACTCACCACTCAGCACTTAGGATATTCAGTACCAGCTGCATCACTGAGCATTTCCTAGGTTCACTCAGCAACCGGCTGGACCACTCAGAACTTCTTAGAGATAGTCATGATCTACTGGTATGACTCAGCATCTTCTAGATTTGCACAACACCAAGCAGTACCGCTCAGCACTTCCAGACGATTATCAGCACTTTTCCAGCATCTTCTAAGTAAACTAAGAACAAGAAAAGCTCACTTTGCACTTCCTGAATTTACTCAACACAAAATACGAAAACTCAAGCATTCGGCAAAATATTCATATCTCATAATCCTGCTTGAAAATAAATAATTACATATTTCTGAAGGCTATATATATATATATATATATATATATATATATATATATATATATGTCGTGCCGATTAGGTAAAACTTGCGATTTTGGCTTAAATAGCAACGCTCACCTTGCTATATAAGACAAGTGAAAATTTGTGTATGTAATAATTTCGCCAAAATCATTCTGAACATAACGAAAAAAAAATATTTCATTGTGTTTGTTTATTATTAAATTAATGTTAACGTATCTAAAATATATTTAGTTGGGTTAGGCTAAATTAAATTGCGCTTGTTGTAATAAGGTTAGGTAGGTTTTCAAAGTTTCTCTTGGTACAAAATTATAAATTCTTACATTAACATAAATGAAAAAAATATATCTATAAACGTATAAGAGAAAATTTTAGAAAGAACTTAATTTTAGATGAGTTCTTGCTAATTGACCAGTTTTACCTAATCGGCACGACATATATATATATATATATATATATATATATATATATATATATATATATATATATATATTATTTATTTCAAATATTTCAGTTATTATGTCATGCATATCTCCATCCTCACAGAACTCTCAGTTATTGGTCTCTCTTGATTCTTACATTCTGGCTTAAATCTCTTCTCATTTTAAATTTATTTTGTTTCAAGAAATTGTTCACTAGTGGTTCAGTGACTTGTGTTTACTGATACATCAGCTTTCACACAAACTGCTTGCAAATTATGTTGTTTGACTAGTTTTGTTTCGCTTTCCCTAACACCTGAATGCATTAGAAATCCAAACACACACACACAAACACACACACACAAACACACACACACACACACAAACACACACACACACACAAACACGCACACACACACAAAAACACACACACAAACACATACACAAACACACATACACAAACACACACACACACACACACACAGAAGAGGTATGACAAAGCTCACGGAGCAGGGAGGGAGTGACCGAGAAGCGACCAGTGAAAAGGCGGGGCCCAGGAGCTTTAAATCGATCCCTGCAACCATAATTAGGTGAGTACAGTTAAGTAGGTGAGTACACACACACACACATACACATATCTTCTTGAACTGTAAGGAGGCTAACGATACAGTATCCCACAAGAGACTGGTTGCTAGAGGTGCAGGCAGGAATAGCAGGAAAGTATACTGCAATGGATAAGTGAATAATTGATATGAAGGAAACAACGTGTGTTGGTACGACTACTACTGCTACTAATAGTACTGCTGCTCCTGCTATAGTTCTTGATGGTACTGCTGGTGGCGCTGTTATTGTTCCTGCTGATGTTGATGTGTTTTTTTCTGCTTCTGCTGGTGCTTGATTACGAGGTGCCAGAGTGGGTGCATGTGTCGAGTGGGGTTCCACAAGGGTCAGTCCTAGGTCCGATGCTGTTTCTTGTATATGTGAATGACATGACAGAAGGGATAGATTCAGAGGTGTGCTTGTTTGAAGGTAATGCAAAGAATACAAGAAGACGAGTATCAGGTAAGCCTACAAGATCTGAACAGGCTGCAAGACTGGTCTGATAAATGGTTCCCGGAGTTTAAACCCAGTCATGAAGTCTAGGGAAAGATAAAAAAAGACCGCAGACGGAGTACAGCGTAGGAGGTCAAAGACTGCAGAGCTCACTCAAGAAAAATTATCTTGGAATGAGCATCATACGGAGGACATCAGAGGCGCATTTCAACCAAATAACTGCTACAGCAAATGGGCACCTAGCAAACCTAAGAATAGCGTTTCGACATCTAAGGAAGAAGTCATTCAAGACATTGTACAGTGTGTACGTAAGGCCATTATTGGAGTAAGCAGCACCAGTATGGAACCCACATCTGGTCAAACACGTCAAGAAATTAGAGAAAATGCAAAGGTTTGCAACAAGACCAGTCCCGGAGCTAAGGGTTATGTCCTACGAGGAGAGGTTAAGGAAAATCAACCTGATGACACTATAGGACTTGAGGGTTAAGGAAGACATGATAACGACATATAAAACACTGAGAGGAATTGACAAGGAGGACAGAGACAGGATGATCCAGAGATGGGACACAGCAACAAGGGGTCACAATTAGAAGTTGAAAACTCAAGTGAGTCATAAGGATGTTAGGAAGTATTTCTTCGGCCTTAGAGTTGTTAGGAAGTGGAACAATCTGGACAGTGAGGTTGTAAAGGCAGGATTCACATGGAGTTATTATCTGGTTACTCCGCCAACGAGGTGCCTAGCTCACTTGCAAACTCTTCACTTCATCTGTAGTTGCATGTATTGTGTCCAATGCTCGCTAGTACACTCTACTGCTTTGGTTCACTGGTAGCCTTCCTGTTTCCTCTTAAGACTACCTCCCTAAATATGTTGCTGAGAGTCTCACAGACTTTCTGATCATTCCTTGTGAGCTCCCTTCCTTTCATCATGATTACCATGTCACTGACTGTTGTCTTCCTCCTAATATGGTTATATAACAACTTTAGTGTTTGGCTTTTCATGTCATCCTCAAATTGCCGCTGAGCGTCTCTTTTTATCTATGAATACTGTTTTTTTTGGCTTCTCAGCTAAACTACTTGTTTTCCTGCATTATTTGCCTTCTATACTTTTTCCATGCTGTAGCACATTTAACTCTGGCCTCTACACTTCTGGGTAAACGAAGGTCTAACTCTGTTCTTTCAAGGTCTGACTTTGTTTTGCTTCTGTTTACGGATTTCTCATCTGCTTCTCTGCACTTTCCTACCACATACTCCATCATCTCCACTATCTTCCTCTAGTGGCTTCTGAAGTTTGTCTTCTCATGCCCTTCCCTTTCTGCTTCTCGCTCCACTGTTACTTACTCAAGGTATTTAAAGCTCAAGATTGTGCCTTTCATATTTAATATTCTCTGTCTGAACCATTCAGGGTAAATACAAGGTCCAGCCTTGCAGGTTCATCCTCACCTCTCTCTCTCCATTAAGTTCTCCATTACCACCTCCAACATCTAAGCCCTCCACGTTTCTGGTTCTCTCAGTCATTCTCCTTGTGGTTACAGTTTTCCATGACCAGTAGCTTTGCCTTTCTCATATGGGCCCTTCTGGCCACCTCAGCTAGTCTCTCCACTATTTCTCTGTTGCTATTAGTTGAGGGTTGTTCATTACTGCTGTCACGACCTTGGGACCCCTGGTCTTCAGTGTACATACTATGTAATCATCTGCTTTCCCTCTGTCGATTCCTCCCATCTACTCAAAACTAATTGTTTATGATGAGCAGTGCTACTCCTCTGTTCCCTCGGTCTTTCCTCAAAATCGGGAAAATCACATCTGTTTTCTGTGTGAGCTTTGTCTGTGAGTGCTATAATGTCTGGGAATGCCCCCATTATTTATTCTTGCCACTCTTTACTTCAATTTGTTATTCTGTTTGTATATTTGTACCATATTTTCGACTTCCTTCCATTACTGTGTTCTGGTTTTCAGATTTCAGGATTCCTGGTTCATACTCATGAGTCAGGGGTGGAGAAGGTTGGTGTGGATTGGGGTATGGGAGGAGGAAGTCAGGAATTTGGATGTAGTCATGGATGAATGAGGAGGTTGGGTGAAGGGAGGATATGGGGTCTGGGGTTGATTGAAGGGTAGTGTTTAAAGTACTTCTGCATGGGGAGCTGCGGAATCTGTGGGTGTGGTGAGGGGGGAGGGGGTGAGGTATGGTCTGTTTTGAGATACTGTGTTTGAGTAAGATGGGGCTAGGGTTCTAGGGGGATGTATGTGTGGATGTACCCGGTGATTCTCCGTCAGCTGAGATTTCATGTCTGTTGATGCTTACCCTATTTCTCCCCCCCCCCCTGCCTCTGGCATCTTTCTACCCCTCTCAGTTGCTCCCGTTCTTTCCTTGCTCTGTCTCAGTCGAGGTGCACCCGGTGGCAGTTGTCTGTGTCTATTTACAGTGGTTACTACTACATGATACTGTCTCAAGTATCATTACTATTGTGAGTGTCAATTTGACTGGGTGTCTCTGTCTCCTCAAGTACTTTCTAAATCTTTGAAAAATTTTCACCTGGGAAACTTCAGCCTCTCCACCATTTAGGATGATCATATTTTCAATCTACTGTTTCTTTCCTGTCATATTTCATCACGAGTCTTCCCTTTAACCTTCTGAAGCCCGTGAATAATCAGTGACCTCTTTTCTCTCTCTCTCTCTCTCTCTCTCTCTCTCTATATATATATATATATATATATATATATCCTCTTCCAACTTCCTTTCTCTTCATATTTCTGCATCTGATTTGAACAATTCCTTTGATGTTCCACTTATTTCCTGCACCCCAAGTTGTTTGATAGCATTTCCGGAAGGCTTATTTGCTCCTTTTTCAGTCCACTGTTGCTATTCTTGCTCTTATCTCGTTATCCCTTTCTTTCATCAACACCAGTTCACTCTCCAGCTCCTTTAGCCCTCTTGCAGACTTTGTACCTTTGCCTCAGCAGCTGAGACCTGTCTTTCATATTTCCTGTTCTCTGAAGATCCTTTCCCTTCCATCGTTTTGCAAAACTCACTGACATTTTTCCTACTCTTGTTCCATCTTGCACCTGAACCATGCTACCCACAATTCTTTCTCAGACTATTCCTCCTTGACTCCCTTCTTCTTCGTCTTGGCTTTTGAAATCCCATTTCTGCGCTCTACAGGTTGCCTGGTTAGATACAATAACTTTCTCAGGTTACAGCTTACTAGTGGCAGAGCTTTAGTTCCTAGACTTCCTGTCATATACAGCTCTGTGAATGTTTGTGTGCACATGAGCTTATGTGCGTATTCGTGTAAATATCTGTGTGAATGTATGTGTGTGTGTTGTGTGCGCGTATGTATACTTACCTATTTGTGGTTGCAGGGGTCAATTCACAGCTCCTAGCCCTTCCTCTGCGCTGGTCACTACTAGGTCCACTCTCTCCTTTCTACATGAGCTTTATCATATCTCTTCTTAAAGCTATGTATGGATCCTGCCTCCACTATGTCACTCTTCAGATTGTTCCATAGCTGAAGAAATACTTCCTAACATCTCTGTTACTCATCTGAGTCTTCAGCTTCGAGTTGTGGCACCTAGTTGCTGTGTCTCGTCTTTGAAACATCCTGTGCCTAACCAACTTGCTAATTCCTCTCAGTATTTTATTTGTCGTTATCGTGTTCCCCTATCTCTTCTGTCCTGCATTGTTGTCAGGTCGATTTCCATTTATCTTTTCTCATAGGGACTAGTCTTGTTGCAAACCTTTGAACTTTCTCTAATTTATTGACCTGCTTGACCAGGTGTGAGTTCCATACTGGTGCTGCATACTCCAATATAGACCTGATTTTCACCAGTGTACAGAATCTTGACTGATTCCTTATTAAGGTGTCGAAATTATATTCTTAGGTTTACAAGGATCCCATATGCTGCAGCAGTTATCTGGTTGATGTGACCTCAGGAGATGTGCTCGGTATTATACTCACGCCAATATTCTTTTCCTTGAATGAGGTTTGCAGATTTGGCCCCCTAGCCTGTGCTACGTCTATGGTCTTCGTTCCTATTCCTCAATTTTCATGATTTTGCACTTGGTGGGTTAAACTCCGGGAGCCAGTTGCTGGACCAGGCCTCCAGCCTGTCCAGATCCATTTGTAGTCCTGCCTGATCCTCATCCGATTGAATTCTGCTCATTAGGTTTACATCGTCAGCAAAGAGGAACACTTCTGAATCTATATCTTCCGTCATGTCATTCACATATACCAGCAACAGCACCAGTCTTAGGATTGACCCCTGTGGAACCTCGTCGTCACAGGCGCCCATTCCAACACCTCGTCACGTACCATGACTTGTTGTTGCTTTCCTGTCAGATATTCTCTGATCCACTGCAGTGCCTTTCCTGTAATACCTGCCTGATCCTCTAGCTCTTGTGTGAAACTGTGTCGAAAGCCTTCTTACAGTCAAAGAAAATGCAATCTACCTCTCTCTCTCTCTCTCTCTCTCTCTCTCTCTCTTCTCTTCTTCTCTTCTCTCTCTTTCTCCTCTCTCTCTCTATCTATCTATCTATCTATCTATCTATCTCTCATCTTTCGTCACCTTTTCGTAAAACTTTAGTAGGTTTGTGTCACAGGATTTTCTGTCCCTAAAACCATGCTGGTTGTGGTATATGAGCTCATTCTTTACTAGGTGCACTACCACTCTACTAATCTTCTCCATGACTTTGCATACTATACATGTCTTTTAATGCTGCATGTCAGTCTCCTTTATTAAAATTTGGGACTACATTTGCTGTCTTTCACATCTCAGGTAGTCACCCTGTTTTGATAGAAGTGTTGAAGATTGTTGTTAGTGGCACACACAGCGCCTCTGCTCCCTCTCTCATGACCCACGGAGAGATGTTGTCCGCTCCCACCGCCTTTGAGGTATCTAGTTCACTTAGTAACCTCTTCATCTCCTCTTTGGCTGTGTGCATTGTGTCTGGCACTTCCTGGTGTACCCTAGCATTCCAGCTTTCTGGAGACCTTTCTGTCTCCTCTTAAAATACTTCTTTAAATCTCATGTTAAGCTCTTCACATACTTCTCGGTCATTTCTTGTGATTTTTCCCCTTTTTTCGTTAGCCTGATTACCTGGTCCTTGACTGTTGTTTTTCTCCTGATGTGGCTGTACAACAGCTCCGGGGCAGACTTGGCTTTCGATGCTATGTCATTTTCGTATTGCTGTTGGGGCTCCCTCCTTATCTGTCCATATTCGTTTCTGTCTCTTCGACAAATCTCCATATTTTCCTGGGTTCTTTGTCTTCTATACTTTTTCCATTCTCAAGCACACTTAGTTTTGGCCTCTATACACTTTTGGGTGAAAGAAGTGCTCATTCTGAACTTCCCATTATTTATGTTGCCCTTGGGTACGAACCTCTCCTCTGCCTCCTTGTATTTTGTTGTAATATATTTCATCATTTCATTTCCTGATTTTCCCAACAGCTCTCTTTTCCACTGAACCTCATGCAGGAAATTCCTCATGTCTGTCTTCTCCCATCCTACTGATCCTGACTCCCTCTTCACTTGTAACTCAACTATGTATTCGAAACTCAGGACCAAGTGATCACTAGCTCTGATGGGCCTTTCATATGTGATGTCTTTAATGTCTGAACTACTGAAGGTAAATATGAGGTCCAGTCTTGTTAGTTCATCATTTTCTCTCTCTCTGGTAGTGTTCCTAACGTGTTGATACATGAGGTTTTCCAGTGCCACTTCCATCATCTTAGCCCTCCACGTTTCTGGTCCCCCATGTGGCTCGAGGATTTCCCAGTCAGTTTCCTTGTGACTAAGTCACCCACAACTAGTAACTTCATCCTGCTTACGTGGGCCCTTCTGGCCTCGTCAGCTTGTGTATCAACCATTGATCTGGTGGGTTATACATCACTACAGTCACCACCCTGGGACTCCCAATCTGAAGTGTTCCTACAATGCACTCCATTGTTTCCCCTACGTCCCCTCTTTCCAACTCCTCAAAACTCTTCTGGTTTTTAATAAGCAGTGCAACTCCTCCACCTTCTCTGTTCCCTTTATCTTTCATCAGGATCTGATATTCAGTTGGAAAGATGACATCTGTTATCATTCCTGAGAGCTTGGTTTTCGTGAGTGCTATAATGTCTGGAGATGCCTCTGTGATTATTTCATGCCACTCCTCACACTTATTCATTATTCCATTTGCATTGATGTATCATTCATTCATCTTCTTTTCCAACACTGTATTCTAGGAAGGGGGGTTCTGTGAGTGTGGCGTGTGGTTTGTTTTGGGATAATATGTTTCGTTGCAAGGTTCTGTGGGTGGTTGCTCTTGCACATTGACTCAGGCCTGAGCAACACATCGACTCAGGCTCGAGGGACTGAGTACCTCAAACTCCTCTCCATCTTCCACCTTTGTTCTCTGTATGGGACTGAAGAAGCCACTGGTTGGAGAAACGTTTACTCAGTCACATTCCTCAAAACTAATTCAGTAGCAAAAAATTTAAACACTGTTACGGAATTAAAGAAAAAAAATCTGACATTTCTACACAATTTCCACTAATGAGTATTTCTTTACTGACGCTACCCTCCCCTTCCTCGGATCAAAACTGAGTGCCAACCATTCCTAAAACAGTGTAAAACAATTACGGTTTTAGCGCTAACCCTTATGTAGAAAAAAATTAGAATAAGGAATTCTCACACATAATGTATCAACAGTGAGGACGTAAATCTTCTCTAACAATTAAGTTAACTTTATTAAAATATGAAACAAATACAAAAAATATATATTGAAGTATGAAGAGGATTCTTCAAGTCATGCGTGTGGTAAGTCATGCGTGTGGTAAGTCATGCGTGTGGTAAGTCATGCGTGTGGTAAGTCATGCGTGTGGTAAGTCATGCGTGTGGTAAGTCATGCGTGTGGTAAGTCATGCGTGTGGTAAGTCATGCGTGTGGTAAGTCATGCGTGTGGTAAGTCATGCGTGTGGTAAGTCATGCGTGTGGTAAGTCATGCGTGTGGTAAGTCATGCGTGTGGTAAGTCATGGTGTGGTAAGTCATGGTGTGGTAAGTCATGCGTGTGGTAAGTCATGCGTGTGGTAAGTCATGCGTGTGGTAAGTCATGCGTGTGGTAAGTCATGTGTGTGGTAAGTCATGCGTGTGGTAAGTCATGCGTGTGGTAAGTCATGCGTGTGGTAAGTCATGTGTGTGGTAAGTCATGCGTGTTGTAAGTCATGTGTGTGGTAAGTCGTTCGTGTGGTAAGTCGTTCGTGTGGTAAGTCATGTGTGTGGTAAGTCATGCGTGTGGTAATGTGTGGGTCATGTGTGTGGTAAGTCATCGTGTGGTAAGTCAGTGTCGTGTGGTAAGTCATGTGTGTGGTAAGTCATGCGTGTGGTAAGTCATGTGTGTGGTAAGTCATGCGTGTGGTAAGTCATGCGTGTGGTAAGTCATGTGTGTTGTGTGGTAAGTCATGTGTGTGGTAAGTCATGCGTGTGGTAAGTCATGGTGTGGTAAGTCATGTGTGGTAAGTCATGCGTGTGGTAAGTCATGTGTGTTGTCATGCGTTGGTAAGTCATGTGCGTGTGGTAAGTCATGCGTGTGGTAAGTCATGTGTGGTGTCGCGTGGTAAGTCATGGTGTGGTAAGTCATGCGTGTGTGTGGTAAGTCATGTGTGTGGTAAGTCTGTGTGGTAAGCAGTCATGCTGTGTGGTAAGTCATGTGTGTGGTAAGTCGTGTGTGGTAAGTCATGTGTGTGGTAAGTCATGTGTGTGTAAGTCATGCGTGTGGTAAGTCATGTGTGTGGTAAGTCATGTGTGGTAAGTCATGTGTGTGGTAAGTCATGCGTGTGGTAAGTCATGTGTGTGGTAAGTCATGCGTGTGGTAAGTCATGTGTGTGGTAAGTCATGGTGTGGTAGTCATGTGTGGTAAGTCATGCGGTAAGTCAGTGTGGTAAGTCGTGTGTGTGGTAAGTCATGGTGTGGTAAGTCGTTGTGTGGTAAGTCATGTGTGTGGTAAGTCAGTGCGTGTGGTAAGTCATGCGTGTGGTAAGTCGTAGTGTGTGGTAAGTCATGCGTGTGGTAAGTCGTGTGTGGTAAGTCGTTCGTGTGGTAAGTCATGTGTGTGGTAAGTCATGTGTGTGGTAAGTCATGTGTGTGGTAAGTCATGCGTGTGGTAAGTCATGTGTGTGGTAAGTCGTGTGTGTGGTAAGTCGTTCGTGTGGTAAGTCATGTGTGTGGTAAGTCATGCGTGTGGTAAGTCATGCGTGTGGTAAGTTATGCGTGTGGTAAGTCATGTGTGTGGTAAGTCATGCGTGTGGTAAGTCATGTGTGTGGTAAGTCATGTGTGTGGTAAGTTATGCGTGTGGTAAGTCATGCGTGTGGTAAGTCATGTGTGTGGTAAGTCATGTGTGTGGTAAGTCATGTGTGTGATAAGTCATGCGTGTGGTAAGTCATGTGTGTGGTAAATCATGCGTGTGGTAAGTCATCCGTGTGGGAAGAGGCGACTAAAATAGCGGGAGCAAGGGGCTAGTAACTCCTTCTCCTGTATACATTACTAAATGTAAAAAGTAAAACAAGTCTTTCTCATTAGGACACTCTGCCTCGGTGGGACGCTGTCGGTGTCTTGAAAAAAAATAATTATGAATCACAACAAATACGACACTTGCAGAATTTTGTGTCCAACTGATCCTCATTTTTCACAAATTGTTGACTTAATTGTCCAGTGTCATGGGAGAGTTTTCTGCTCATGCAATTTTTTTGATATTTTTTTTTTTTAATTTATGTTAGGCAAAGCTAAGTTACATAAACCTAGGACAAGGTGTGAGGCAGCGGGTACTAACAACACTCTCTTGGTGAACCCAAGAATCGTTGAAATGAGCACGTTGTACATGTATAGTGAGAGGATGGGGTACTGTGACACACCTCACTACTGTTGTATACAGTATTGTCTCGTGTGACATGACCACGCACCTCACTCCTGTTATATACAGTATTGTCTCTTGTGACATGTCCTCACACCTCACTCCTGTTGTATACAGTATTGTCTCCTGTGACATGACCTCACTCCTCACTCCTGTTGTATACAGTGTTGTTTCTTGTGACATGACCTCACTCCTCACTACTGTTGTATACAGTATTGTCTCCTGTGACATGTCCTCACACCTCACTCCTGTTGTATACAGTATTGTCTCCTGTGACATGACCTCACTCCTCACTCCTGTTGTATACAGTGTTGTTTCTTGTGACATGACCTCACTCCTCACTACTGTTGTATACAGTATTGTCTCCTGTGACATGTCCTCACACCTCACTCCTGTTGTATACAGTATTGTCTCCTGTGACATGTCCTCACACCTCACTCCTGTTGTATACAGTATTGTCTCCTGTGACATGTCCTCACACCTCACTCCTGTTGTATACAGTATTGTCTCCTGTGACATGACCTCACACCTCACTCCTGTTGTATACAGTATTGTCTCCTGTGACATGACCTCACACCTCACTCCTGTTGTATACAGTATTGTCTCCTGTGACATGTCCTCACACCTCACTCCTGTTGTATACAGTATTGTCTCCTGTGACATGACCTCACACCTCACTCCTGTTGTATACAGTATTGTCTCCTGTGACATGTCCTCACACCTCACTCCTGTTGTATACAGTATTGTCTCCTGTGACATGTCCTCACACTCACTCCTGTTGTATACAGTATTGTCTCCTGTGACATGTCCTCACACCTCACTCCTGTTGTATACAGTATTGTCTCCTGTGACATGTCCTCACACCTCACTCCTGTTGTATACAGTATTGTCTCCTGTGACATGTCTTCACACCTCACTCCTGTTGTATACAGTATTTACTCTTTTTTTTCGTTAATGGATAAGCTACAAAAATAGAATACTAATACATAATTATGCGTCAAAATCCCGGTATAATTGGTATTATCTTGATACCTTTCACCAACAGTCATCAGATCCTGTAGTTCCTGTTAATTTCTGGAATTTCCAGTTAAAAATAATAATATTTAATCAGATTCATAATTACTTAATCTAATTCTTCTTAACAGTTCTAAATATTATGGTTTGAAAAATAAATAAAGAAACTGTATTATGTTTGGTGTTGTTACAGTATTGAGGGTAAACAATCACGTTACGTGGCTCATTACTGAAGGTTCAGTAATGTTTTAACGTTCAATGAACCTTCTCCTCCTCCTGTTTCGACTCCTCCATCTTCCTCTTTTCCTTCTTCTTCTTCGTTTCCTTCTTCTCTTCCATCTTATTTTCCTTCTCCAATGTAATTTGAGATAATCATTTAGAGAGAAGCTGAGAGAGATGCATCTCATTAACTTAGATCTTCCAAGTTCACTGATTTTGAGGAGCTTAACAGAGTTTAAATAGCAAAGTTTCCTTACTGTTACCTTGAAGTGAAAACACTTGACCTCTCCTTACTGTTACCTTGAAGTCAACACACTTGACCTTTCCTTACTGTTACCTTGAAGTGAACACACTTGACCTTTCCTTACTGTTACCTTGAAGTGAACACACTTGACCTCTCCTTACTGTTACCTTGAAGTGAACACACTTGACCTCTCCTTACTGTTACCTTGAAGTGAACACACTTGACCTCTCCTTACTGTTACCTTGAAGTGAACACACTTGACCTCTCCTTACTGTTACCTTGAAGTGAACACACTTGACCTCTCCTTACTGTTACCTTGAAGTGAACACACTTGACCTTCCTTACTGTTACCTTGAAGTGAACACACTTGACCTCTCCTTACTGTTACCTTGAAGTGAACACACTTGACCTCTCCTTACTGTTACCTTGAAGTGAACACACTTGACCTTTCCTTACTGTTACCTTGAAGTGAACACACTTGACTTTCCTTATTGTTACCTTGAAGTGAACACACTTGACCTTTCCTTACTGTTACCTTGAAGTGAACACACTTGACCTTTCCTTACTGTTACCTTGAAGTGAACACATGACCTTCCTACTGTTACCTTGAATGAAACACTCCTTCCTTACTGTTACCTTGGAGTGAACACACTTACCCTTTCCTTACTGTTATCTTGAAGTGAACACATTTGCCCTTTCCTTACTGTTACCTTGAAGTGAACACACTTACCCTTTCCTTACTGTTACCTTGTAGTGAACACACTTACCCTTTCCTTACTGTTACCTTGAAGTGAACACACTTGCCCCTTCCTTACTGTTACCTTGAAGTGAACACACTTGCCCCTTCCTTAATGTTACCTTGAAGTGAACACACTTGCCCTTTCCTTACTGTTACCTTACTGTTGCCCTTTTCCTATTGTTGCCTTGTAGTGAACAGACTTATCCTTCTGTTCTTGCTTCCTTGCAGTGAACAGACTTGCTCTATTGGTATTGTTGCCTAGCTTTAAAACTTGACTTTTCTATTTTCTTGTTCCTGGCAGTGATAGACTCACTCTTCTCCTGTTGTTCCTGGCAGTGATAGACTCACTCTTCTCCTGTTGTTCCTGGCAGTGATAGACTCACTCTTCTCCTGCTGTTCCTGGCAGTGATAGACTCACTCTTCTCCTGTTGTTCCTGGCAGTGATAGACTCACTCTTCACCTGTTGTTCCTGGCAGTGATAGACTCACTCTTCTCTTGTTGTTCCTGGCAGTGATAGACTCACTCTTCTCCTGTTGTTCCTGGCAGTGATAGACTCACTCTTCTCTTGTTGTTCCTGGCAGTGATAGACTCACTCTTCTCCTGTTGTTTCTGGCAGTGATAGACTCACTCTTCTCCTGTTGTTCTTGGCAGTGATAGACTCACTCTTCTCCTGTTGTTCCTGGCAGTGATAGACTCACTCTTCTCTTGTTGTTCCTGGCAGTGATAGACTCACTCTTCTCCTGTTGTTTCTGGCAGTGATAGACTCACTCTTCTCCTGTTGTTCCTGGCAGTGATAGACTCACTCTTCTCCTGTTGTTCCTGGCAGTGATAGACTCACTCTTCTCCTGTTGTTCCTGGCAGTGATAGACTCACTCTTCTCTTGTTGTTCCTGGCAGTGATAGACTCACTCTTCTCCTGTTGTTTCTGGCAGTGATAGACTCACTCTTCTCTGTTGTTCCTGGCAGTGATAGACTCACTCTTCTCTTGTTGTTCCTGGCAGTGATAGACTCACTCTTCTCCTGTTGTTCCTGGCAGTGATAGACTCACTCTTCTCCTGTTGTTCCTGGCAGTGATAGACTCACTCTTCTCCTGTTGTACCTGGCAGTGATAGACTCACTCTTCTCTTGTTGTTCCTGGCAGTGATAGACTCACTCTTCTCTTGTTGTTCCTGGCAGTGATAGACTCACTCTTCTCCTGTTGTTTCTGGCAGTGATAGACTCACTCTTCTCCTGTTGTTTCTGGCAGTGATAGACTCACTCTTCTCCTGTTGTTCCTGGCAGTGATAGACTCACTCTTCTCCTGTTGTTCCTGGCAGTGATAGACTCACTCTTCTCTTGTTGTTCCTGGCAGTGATAGACTCACTCTTCTCCTGTTGTTCCTGGCAGTGATAGACTCACTCTTCTCCTGTTGTTCCTGGCAGTGATAGACTCACTCTTCTCTTGTTGTTCCTGGCAGTGATAGACTCACTCTTCTCTTGTTGTTCCTGGCAGTGATAGACTCACTCTTCTCCTGTTGTTTCTGGCAGTGATAGACTCACTCTTCTCCTGTTGTTTCTGGCAGTGATAGACTCAATCTTCTCCTGTTGTTCCTGGCAGTGATAGACTCACTCTTCTCCTGTTGTTCCTGGCAGTGATAGACTCACTCTTCTCCTGTTGTTCCTGGCAGTGATAGACTCACTCTTCTCCTGTTGTTCCTGGCAGTGATAGACTCACTCTTCTCTTGTTGTTCCTGGCAGTGATAGACTCACTCTTCTCTTGTTGTTCCTGGCAGTGAAAAGATTCACTCTTCTCTTCTTATTCCTGGCGGTGAAGAGATCTGCTCTTCTCTTGTTGTAACCGACACCATCTTTATTGATCGTTTTTTTTGCAGTGAGACATTCTCCTACCCAAGGTTAATAGCTGTTTCTCACGATTATGCAAATTGCATTAAGCACAGGAGGTTAACATCTGTGTAAATCTTTGATCAGTGTTATTATAATTTTGCTGTTTTCTCTACTTTTAGGTCGACTGACAGACGCTGTAGTGTTAAGGAAGGCTGATAGACAAATGTAAAATAGCATTCGTGTATCTTCAGTGTTACACTTATGATATCTTCGGTGGATAAGTGAACAAAATATTAAAAAAGATATAATTTCACTTTCTGCTAAGTGGTAACTTAATACGAAGATAAAACTTAAATAAAAAAACTTTTTTTTTATAATTAATGAAATATGAGTAGTTATTTAATGCAATACGTACCTTATATATATATTCCGGGGGACGGAAGCAATAGTTCATCGGTGCTTCGTCAGGAGTTATGCAATGATGCTTGCCTCCCGAGGCCCGACACACCTACTTTCTTCTGGTGATCCGAAGAAAAAACGAAGCACTTTCTAGTGTCTAGAAAGTGTGAGTGGGGTGACGGTCTAGTGGGGTGAAGGTTCTTGAGCCCTGGGTGATGCCTGCAGTCTAGTGGGGTGAAGGTTCTTGAGCCCTGGGTGATGCCTGCTGTCTAGTGGGGTGTCGGTTGAGCCCTGGGTGATGCCTGCTGTCTAGTGGGGTGACGGTTGAGCCCTGGGTGATGCCTGCTGCCTCAACGGACGCTGACTCGCAGGCTGACCACAAGAACAACCATTATACAAAGCCTCTCTCACGAGGTGGTCTCTCTTGAACTGTGTCCTCTGCGGCAGCTCTGAGTGTGGACGCGTGTCATAGGCAGCAACAAGGATAGGGAAGTTGTGGGTGTTGACCGAAACTGATACCGGCGTCTGAGGAAGATTAGTGGGCGTGCTTAGACCATCGTCTAAGCTAGGATCTGAAACTTCAGCTTTTACACATACATTAACCTCGTGGGCAGTATCCCACGAGGATGACCTACTGAAATTGTTCAGGCAATAATTATTAACTCTGTGGTGATATTTTTTAACTATATTGATATGATATGTCTTAAAGTTACTGTTAACATCAATTACATAATCCATCTTAGTACATATCTTAACTAATTTATTAGGTCCTCGTCAAGAAACTTGCAATTTACCAACTTTGTCTAGTAACAGTACTAGTATGTTATCCTCTTTCTCAAAGCTACGTTTCTGTCTCTTCAAATTAAAGTAGGATTTATAACTGTTCAACAGTCATGAAAATTTTGAGGTTACAATATCAGCATCTCTTCCAGCATGTTTCTCACATTTAATAGAAATTGACAGGTGATTTGTATCCCTGTAATAGTTTCAACATTAGTCCAATGTTTGTTATGGATATATAAAGGACCTCTAACTTGGCCTCCATACACGAGGTCAAGTGGTGAAAATCCTGAAGAATCGCTAGGTATCTCCCTCACTGAACACGTAGCACATGTCAGAAATCTATGACGTGTAGGTTATAGTTTACACAGCATCTTAAGAATTAATTTCGGCATGTCGGTGAATCCTTCCGTTACAATTAGAGTGGTTAAGGCGTTGTAATGAGTAGGTTATTGCCTACGAACTGAGATACCTTGTCAATTAGGTCCGCTTTAAACTACGTCAGATTTTCACCAGGGTTCCTAGCCACATCTGAAGAAGACATAGGACCAATTATATCCACTGCAACACGTTCATATGAAATGGTAATCTTGGTACTTTCTCTAGAGAAACAAGTCTGGTTCTTTCCTTCTGAGAAGGTGATCGGTAAATGTGACGGGATTTACAATAATTTCGCACAACGGACGTCATTCACCATCATAAGTAATGATTTTTTATTTTATCTTCGTTTTCCTATGTGGAAAATGTCCCGAAACTGGAAGGTCATGGGACAGATTAATTATTGTCTGTCGACACACCGAAGGAACGACCAAAACCTCCTAAACATCGTTGATGTTACTGAAAAAGATTCCTTAAATAAAATGTCACCAATGTAAGCAAACTATGGCAGAAGACAACAATCAACACAATAAGGATGTTTACTCGGAGCTTAAAAACACAAGAATAGCCCCCCAAAAAAAAAAAAAGTAATTAATGTTTATAAGTACCACAGAGCGAGAGAAAGGTGAAGTGAGAAGATAAAAGTCGTGTCCCATGAAGAAAGAAAAACGTGAGAAGAAACCAAGAGAATCCCCTAAGAATAAAGAGGAAAGACGGCAGATGACGAAACAGAAAAAAAAAAAGAGAGAATTCGTGTCACTTGATGGTGCCACCTACGGCTTCTCTCGCAAGAGAACTGAAGACACTATCAGTCGAACTACTGTCATGTGAATTGAACATATATTATCTACCCTTTTCCTTTACCCCCTCCCGTCCTGTCTTCTCCCCTCCTCCACTTTGTCTCGTCTCAGTCGTGACTTCACAATGAGCCAACACTGTCTGCAGCCTCGTCATAAGACTTCTCTTAAGTACGGGTTATGTGTGAATTGTTCCAGCCACAATATTATGACTTTACGACAAAATTAATTCACTCTATTATAAATATAACATACAAAGGCAGACTTACTGCAGGGCAGTGAACCTACACTTTCTTGAAAGACGTAGAATGAGGGCAAGATTTTATTGTAATGGAAAACGGGTTAATGAAAAAGAAAATATAAATATGGTACTAAGAAAGAACTCGGAAGAACGGATTTAAGTCAAATAAATTTAGATTTAGAAAGAATGTAGGAAAGTACTGATTTGGCAGAAGAGTTAATGAGTGGGACAGTCTGCTAAAAGCTTGTTTAGTTTTAAATATAGTTGGAGAAATATATGAAATAGTGGGTATCATATCATTATTGATGTAAGATTCTGACACGTTGACGAACAAGTCACATGAACAGAATTAACATATCTTTATTACCAATACGTTTTGAGTGTTCAACAGAGTTCTTCAGCCGTGTACAGAAGTGATTATAAAACTAGAGGACGAAGAGTCATTTGAGGCGAGATGCAGCAGGTGTAGGTGGCGTCACAAGTGGTCAGGGCCCACTAGTGGAAGTAGGTCATGCCAAACTGATGTCAGCTTTGTTTACTAATAATAATATGATCCGTGTATGACACAGGTCACGCCACAGGTGGTGACATCTCCAGCTGCTACACTTCACTTCTGGTATGTAAGTCTCCATCCTATGCATTTGCTTCACCAATCAAGGTCAGACACTGAGCATCTCAAATTACCAATCCACTGCCTCCAAGGACTCTTGTTTTATAATTCTGAATTCGGCTGAAACCTGTTGAAATGATTCACCTGTTCAACAGACGAAACATTCCTGCAATAAATAAACCAAAGTGTTAGATATGTCTTATTCCTCATGAATGAGGAGGATTGCATTTAAGAGGGACATACCTTAAATAGGCCAGTAGGCCTTCTGCTGTGCTCCTCCATTATTATGTTGTAAATAAAAAGCCTGTTGAATGTGTTTGTTAAGCCTGGTTTTCTGGGTATATTGAAAGTATGTTTTTTGTGTGTGTGGTGAGTGCTGAGTGTGCGTAAAATACGTATGTTGAGTGAAATTGTTAAAAGTGTGTTTTGAATGTGTCTTTGTGAGTGTGTATGTTGACGTAAGTCTAATAATGACTCGTTCCAAAAAATCATGAAACCTCTCATTCATAATAACTGGGGCCACTTTCTTCCTCCCTTGTTAATATATTCTCCAATATAAAATTTATTTCAGAAAATAAATTTGCAATCTTATTCTCTCATTTTCCTGAAATATATTTAGCACCAAATTATGCATGAAAGTTCAGAGTTTACATCAGTACCGGTCATCTTCAGTGCAAAAACCAGCAACATTTCTTATAATCACCTTTGATCCCAAGGTTTCTACAACCTCTCCTCTTTGACTATTGTACCTGTTCAGGGGTGAGAGTACAATTTTTCAGGTCATATAAAATCCTTGCTGATTCCAGCTTACTCTTGTTTTCAACGACCTCATTTTTTCAATTGATTTTAGTTGCAGTTCGCTTCTGCCTGTTCGCTTCTGCTAAGTCATGAAGATAGGGGAAGGGTAAAGAAGACCGCAGACAGAGTATAGTCTAGGTGGCCAAAGACTGCAAACCTCACTCAAGGAAAAAGATCTTGGGGTGAGTATAATACCGAGCACAACTCCTGAGGTGCACATCAACCTGATAACTGCTGCAGAATACGGGCGGCTGGCAAACCTAAGAATAGCGTTCCAATACCTCACTAAGGAATCGTTCAAGACTCTGTACACCATATACATCAGGCTCATATTGGAGTATGCAGCACCAGTTTGGAACCCACACCTGGTCAAGCACGTCAATAAATTAGAGAAAGTGCAAAGGTTTGCAACAAGACTAGTACCAGAGCTAAGGGGATTGTCCTACGAAGAAAGATTAAAATAAATCGGCCTGACGACACTGGAGGACAGGAGGGTCAGGGGAGACATGATAACGACATAAAAAATACTGTGAGGAATTGACAAGGTGGATAAAGAGAGGATGTTCCAGAGAGGGGAGACAGAAACAAGGGGTCATAATTGGAAGTTGAAGACTCCTATGAGTTAAAGGAATGTTAAGAAGTATTTCTTCAGTCATAGAGTTGTCAGGAAGTGGAATAGCCTAGAAAGTGGCGTAGTGGAGGCAGGAACCATACATAGTTTTAAGACGAGGTTTGATAAAGCTCATGGAGCAGGGAGAGAGAGGACCTAGTAGCAATCAGTGATAAGTACACACACACACACACACATACAAACACAACAAGCCAAGTGTCTAATTGACATATGCATATCACAAAATGGTAACTAACTCACACATTAACACACAAACCCTCTTCTCCCTAACGTCAACAAGGAAGTGTGATAATTGGCACCAGTGACAGAGTGGAGTGCCACAAGGATCATTACTAATAACTTGCCATATATATCACTGTGAGTTATTTAAGATTATTGGAACAAATACGAAGGTAACAGAACTAGGATTGACTCAAGAGGAATCAGAACAGATTGTAGACTTAGTGTGATATGTCGACACCAGGACTCATCCCAGCACAGTTCAAGCTTCTGAACTTAGATGAATGAAAGAGAAGACTAAACACTGACTTGAACCTAGAACAAAAATATATGAATTCCAAAAATGTGGTGAAGACTTGAGAATAATTATAACACCGAGGCTTTCACCAGAAAATGAACTGCTAACTTCTAGTCCAAAATAGTATCCTAGAAAACATTAGTTGAAATTGAAGGATATAACTTTTTTGTGGAGTTTCCTTAGATGAAATCCTGAACTAAAACTCGGTGATGTAAAACTTTACTGGTATCTGGTCGCAATTTTTTAATAAATAGTTTTCAAGTGTTACTTTTTTCAATTACTTTATAATAGTAGAGACAGACAGCTTCTTAATTTTAACCTTCGACGTCACAGCACTGCTGTAGAGACAAGCAACTTCTCATCCTGAACCCTCGACGTCACAGCACTGATGCAGAGACAAGCAACTTCTCATCCTGAACCCTCGACGTCACAGCACAGCTGCAGAGACAAGCAGCTTCCCATCCTGAACCCTCGACGTCACACACAGCTGCAGAGACAAGCAGCTTCCCATCCTGAACCCTTGACGTCACAGCACTGCTGCAGAGACAAGCAGCTTCTCATCCTGAACCCTCGACGTCACATCACAGCTGCAGAGACAAGCAGCTTCTCATCCTGAACCCTCGACGTCACATCACAGCTGCACAAAAACATGTGATATGCTATAATGATATCAACGTTATTTCGTACTTATGTTGCAGTTACTACTTTTAATCATTTCACGAAACTTTTCTTCAGAACTTCTTCAGATATATTTGAGACTCTTGTAGTTCTTGTACACTTTGCTTGCCTCCCTGGGGGCTTCTTGCTAGTCCTTAGTCCCGTGTAACATGTCTCTTCTGGAGGTGATTATCATCGTAGTCATGAACTCATGTTATTAACACGTTTCCATGAATACCAACACACACACTCGTGTATCTATTGTCTGATGTTAAAATAATTATTAATTTACCGATAAAATAATAATAATAATAATAATTAATAAAAATAATAATAATAATAATACTGAATGCAGTCTACACTACTATATACTACTACTACTACTACTACTACTTACTATACTACTAATAATACTATATATAATAATAATAATAATAATAATAATAATAATAATAATAATATAAATAATAATATCAATACTACTACTACTACTACTAATAATAATAATAATAATAATAATAATAATATCAATACTACTACTACTACTACTACTACTACTAATAATAATAATATCAATACTACTACTACTACTACTACTACTATTACTACTACTACTACTTTTATTGCTACTACTACTACTACTACTACTACTATTATTATTATTACTACTACTACTACTAATACTACTAATAATAATGATAATGACGATAATAATAATAATAATAATATCAATACTACTACTACTACTACTACTAATAATAATAATAATGTCAATGATACATCCTGTTTATATACACCGAAAGTTATGTGTTTCTCACTATATATATACAATGAGAATTTCCTATACTTCTTACTTTAGGGATCAAAATATTCTTGTACAGATCACATGCTGCCTTAAGTCCTTCTGTAGTCGACGGCTTAAACCCGAGTTAACCAATAATAATAATAATAATAATAATAATAATAATAATAATAATAATAATAATAATAATAATAATAATAATAATAATAATAATAATAATAATAATAAAAATGGTATTGATGGTAAAGATGATGATAAGGAGAAGAAGAAGAAGAAAAGAATACATCTTTAAGAAGCAGGCTAGAGAGTAGGGTGGTAGAGGCTTCAGTAAGCTCCTGGAACAACACTGGAAGATGGTGAACAAAGAAACAAAGGAATCCGTAACGAAGCCAATAATCTAGACGCACGACTTGGCCGTAGGTGGTAAATTAGAGAAAGAGTGGAGGAGGTAGAGAAGGAGGACAAGCAGGATGAGGAAGAGGAGGAAGACGGGAGGGAGGAAGAGGAAGATAGGGAGTATTAGGAGGAGAGGGAGAGCAGCGGAACGAGGTTTATAGACCAAAAAAAAAAAAGAAAAATTGAGAAATTATGTCAGAAGTAAAGGAGATTTTGATGACGGGATGAACTCGGAGGGGCGTCCAAAGGGACTTAATTAAACGCTTTAGAATGTGAAAGACAACGATGATAAACTGGAAATAGTGACTGAAGAAGAAGAGTATATTTCAGAAAAATAGATAGGGAGAGAGGAAAGGAAAGAGAGAGAGAGAGAGAGAGAAAGGCCATCTTGAAGCAAACTTTAATCCTTAATGTGAAGGAAAGTGAGCTCATTACTTCTCTCAGTTCTCTTCCACTCTGCATGGGTTCCTACCTGGGAGAAGCAGACAAACCTGCATGGGTTCCTACCTGGGAGAAGCAGACAAACTTGCATGGGTTCCTACCTGGGAGAAGCAGACAAACTTGCATGGGTTCCTACCTGGGAGAAGCAGACAAACCTGCATGGGTTCCTACCTGCGAGAAGCAGACAAACTTGCATGGGTTCCTACCTGGGAGAAGCAGACAAACCTGCATGGGTTCCTACCTGGGAGAAGCAGACAAACTTGCTTTGCTGACTGCATCACCAGGCAGAGGCCTGACACAGGTAAGCTATATTAACCTCAGAGCTGATTTCGACACAGCCAACAGCAAACTTATTTGCTAATAATTAACCAATTTCCGAGTCAGAATTCCAATAAAATTCATATTTTTGTTTCTCTTATGCAGTATACAGATAATGTAGTTTACAATCAATAAAAACATTATTAGGCACAAAGAAAGCCACTGGTATACAGTGCTTCAGTCATTTAGAAAGGTGTCAAGAGTACTACCAGTATCTCACCTGAGCTGGACGTACCTCAGGGTGGAATGCTCAGCCCCACTCTGTTTAATGCGCCTACACTAGATAACGAGACAGTCAATTTTAATGCAGGTGACATATGGATTGATAACACATGCAATACAGCTGTAGTATTTACTGTGGACTTGACATTCACAGACAAGACCCAACTCTTTTGTCCCAGTGTCTGGGCTAATATTCTACCTCCCTTCCAAATCAATACATATATTTGGAGTTGAAATTAACAGTAATATAGTAGCTAACTTGCACCGCATGCTTGAAAAGAGACTTAAACTCTTTAGAAAAATAGTTGGAGTGAATAATGGCATCACCGTCAAATATGCAAGATTATTCCACAAAATGTTCATCTGATCTCTCAATGATTACCATTCTCTACACTTGATTAACTATCCAAACTCACTTTGTTTAGCAAACTTGAAGTAATCCAGCACTACGCCATGAGGATGATTCTTAGTGTTCCAACGTGAACAAGAATCATAAACACGAAGGAAAAAAAATGAGACTGCTTACTGTATACGAAAGAATATCACAGTTAAACACATCTTCTTGAAAGATCCGAGGTTGGCAGCACTGTTCAGGGATGTGTTGCTTCGTAACTCCAACATGCCATATAAACAAGCGTCAAAAACAATCCGAACAATATTTGCTGAAGACAAATGTGGGAATCTCATCAAATCAGATTAAGAATATTCCTCATCACTCATTGTCACTGATAACAACAATGAGAATGTACTTCCTGACACAGCAGTGTAAGATACTACTGTCTGACACAGCAGTGTCAGATACTACTGCCTGACACAGCAGTGTAAGATACTACTGCCTGACACAGCAGTGTCAGATACTCCTGCCTGACACAGCAGTGTAAGATACTACTGCCTGACACAGCAGTGTAAGATACTACTGTCTGACACAGCAGTGTAAGATACTACTGCCTGACACAGCAGTGTCAGATACTACTGTCTGACACAGCAGTGTAAGATACTACTGCCTGACACAGCAGTGTCAGATACTACTGTCTGACACAGCAGTGTAAGATACTACTGCCTGACACAGCAGTGTAAGATACTACTGCCTGACACAGCAGTGTAAGATACTACTGCCTGACACAGCAGTGTAAGATACTCCTGCTTCGTGTTTATCTACCAAGTGAGCACCATGCTTACATGGATGGCTCAGTTTCACAGACTATCATCCTACACTGCAGCAGTCTACACTGCAGCAGTCTACACTGCAGCAGTCTACACTGCAGCAGTCTACACTGCAGCAGTCTACACTGCAGCAGTCTACACTGCAGCAGTCTACACTGCAGCAGTCTACACTGCAGCAGTCTACACTGCAGCAGTCTCCTCACATCTCACTGCGCAGTCTACACTGCAGCAGTCTCCTCACATCTCACTCCTCTTCTCTTTTCTCTCTCTCTCTCTCTCTCTCTCTCTCTCTCTCTCTCTTCTCTCTCTCTCTCTGAGGAAGGCAGATTCCACTATTCA
The DNA here is from genome assembly GCA_009830355.1 of Cherax destructor. NCBI lineage: Eukaryota > Metazoa > Arthropoda > Malacostraca > Decapoda > Parastacidae > Cherax > Cherax destructor. The sequence continues at coordinate 38,846 of WNWK01001892.1, read as the reverse complement.
AGATAACTGTTATTATGTCCATGATAATGTTCTCATGCACTAAAGTACTCACCTCCCACACAAACCCAGTTTTATAATACTTAATGTCTTAGCATTGCTCTCCCACCATCGTTCACAGACCAGGTAGTACAAGTTGCTCTTGACTCTCCCATGAGTGGTCATCTTGATGTTAAAAAGACTTTTAATGAAATCTCTAAACACTTCATCTGGACTGAGATGAGTAAAATCTATGGTAGACTATATTAAGAATTAAGATACTTGTCCAAAAGTGGGAGAGTCAAGCCAAGATGATAATCCCGTCCCATCATTTTCTATTCCAGCTCCTGAGAAATTATTCTCCAGATTGCTAAGTGACTGTGTTGATCCTCTGCCACGTAGTATGTCAGTAATCAATATTCATCATTTTAGAGACTACTACTAGATATCTAGAGGCTATTCAGCTAAGTAACATGACTGCTAGGAACATTACGAAAAGTTTAATAAAAAAAAATCTCCCAGGTAGGAATTCCATAGGAAATACAATGAGACTAAGAGAGCAATGTCACCTCAAAATTTTTAACGGAGGCTTTATCACACATAGTATTAACTTTACCCTGTCTGTTGCATATCATCCACAATCACCGGGAGTCTTAGAAAGAGTTGATCATCCCATAAAAATGTTGAGATCTTATTGTCATGAATTTGAGAAGACATATGATGAAGTATTTCTGTCTTTCTGTTTGCCTTAAGAGAAAGATAGTAGGAATCTCTTATATACTCACCTTATGAGTTAATGTATGGTCATTCTGTAATAGGGTGTACGGCTGTCTTAAGAGAGGTTTGGCTTGGGGAATCAAGTTTTTCCATTTCTCCAGACGCCATTAGAGTTTAACTTACTTGCACTACCAGGCTACACAGTATTTGAGAGATTCCTCAACAGTTAATGAAAGAGCAGTATGACGACCTAAATGATCTAGTCCAGTTCTAGGTTATACCTTATAGTGTAATTACTATTTAAAGGGATTTCAATTGTACACAAAAAGTTGGATGAGTGTATGTATGTGTTTCAAACACCTGAGATGAGAAAAAACATTCACAGTTTTCCATTAATCAGCTCAAGACTTATAAAATCTCGACTCTTATTCCACCTTAGTTTCTTCTATATATTCTGCCTATCTTTGTTATCCCACGCGAGGGTATACATATACGAGGTGCTATCAAAAAGACCTGGACTGTAATGAAAAAACATGCATCACCAATTTGTTTCCCTCGATCAGTGTACAGCCTCCTTAGGCTATACACTGATGCCAGAGTCTCTGCCACTTCTCGGAATATTTCTGGAACTCTTCTCTCCTAACAGTGATTAGCACAGCCTGCGATTCTGCGATTCTGCATTAAAACGCCGGTCGTGCAGTGTCATTTTAATTTTAGGGAGTAGGTGCGTGGGGGACGACCTTTTCCCCTTTTTGGGGGCCAGAAAACGATGGTTATTCTGTTCTTGAGTCAGCAAGAGGGGAACAAATTTTTCAGCTATTCACCTCATGTTTAAATTTCATGCTGGCCAAATAGAAGAATTTATTTTTTGGTATGGCCAGCTGAAATAAAAGGGAAAAGACTAGAGCACTGCTCTCAAATATCTACCAAGACCACATCTCTTTTCACTAGGTTAAAGTCTAGTTCGACTAAGACCTTGTCTTCTGGTAAGTCCCCTGCTACATGAGCTGCCCTTTCACAGACTTGAGAGACCCCAAAGCTCAGTTGGTTTGGCTGAATCAAGCTGGCGGCTTCTGTGAGAATATTTCTCACTGCTGCTTTGGCAACGAGACTGCGAAGAGTGTAACCAACAGCGATGGGTCTGATTCACCCATCCTTAATTTTCAAGGCACATAATGAGGCTCCGAAAAAGAAAGGTTTAATTTCTTCAGGAATCCTCCCCACCAGACAGTTGTTGAAGAAAGTTGTTGACTCAAAAAGAAGAATTGATGCAGCATTGCGAAACACTAGATTTACCATCTCTTTGATGAGTTGTGGTCATATTCCAGTGTAATTTCCTGCAGATCCTGCTGGAAATTTAACAACTTCTTTATAAACTTCTGATTCTGGCGAAATTAACTATACAGTGATGGAATCATCATCAGGATTGTTTAGTGACTCTGGTCTCCCTGGTTGGGTTCTTGTCTCTTAGTGCTTGTGCTGTGGCCTCATCTCTGGGAATAACTGTGTAGTCACTTGTGATTATTCTGATTGCTCCCACTGATTTTCTTTTTTTTTCAGGGGAATTTTTCTTGGGACTGCGTCGGTGATTCCTGTGATGATTGGGCAGAGGGACACAATTATCTCTTCTTGGGTAGTTGCTGTGATGACTGATGTGGTTAGCAATTTGCCGCGTCTTCTAGGAACTGCAAGACAGACGTTGCCAAACAGGAGTAGCTTGCGCCATGTCTTAATGGTGCCTGGAGCTTCTAAGTTGGTGGAACCTTCATTTACCTGCTTTAGAAGGTCTGTGAATTCCACTGCAGCACATGGACGAGCAGCTTTAGGAATACGACATCGGGTCCTACTAGCACTAGATTTTAGTATCATCAGGAGATCATCGCAATGGAAAAGGATGCCCGTGGGGTTTTCAGCTGGTTATGGAGGCTGTTGGCTGCTCTCTGCGGGAAGCATATGTGACCCAGCACAGCCATTGTTTGCGCAAATAACGCCGTTCCTATTGAGGGCCCGATATGATCCACACACCTGACATGTGCCATTTCTCTCATTGTTAGGTGCACTGTTTCCCTGGCTTTCTGACTGGCTACCTGCATCATCTCATGTCATCCCTCAATCTGTCTGGTAAACCTGAGATGAAGGGGAAAGTAAACATGTGGATAAGATGCTTCATGGTGGGGGATGAGCAGGAGCGAGGTGGGGGAGAGAGTTTTGTCAGGCGGTCTCACGGGACGTTATAGAGGGAGGGAGGGATGGAGCCCCCCTCCCTCCCTCCACACAGGCCTAGCCATGTCCATGTTGCCCACTCTCCACACTTCACAGTACATTGGACTCCCCCTGAAAAAAATAACTGCTATCTGATCACATTTGCACGATTTGTTGAAGAGAACACACACAGTTACTCTCTTACATCTCTTCCGTCTCCTCCTTCCTATCCTCCTCCTCCTCTCCTATGACCAATGTGTATCCACCCTCACCCCTCTGGCACTTACATTAAAGAAGTCAATTAAGAAGTGCCACCAAGGTTTCTTGAACTGCTACTTTTTAAGAAGCACCACTATAGCTTCTTATCTGTTACTCTTTAGAAGTGCCACCATGATTTCTTTAACTGTTACTCTCTGAGTAACATAGTATCTTTAGCATCTTTTAAGAAGAAGAACCACGACTTTTTTATAATATTCTTCAAGAAATACCAAACATTACTTGTTTATGTCACTCTTTAAGACGTGCCACCACGACTTCTTTACCACTTTACCCATATTATTCCTATAAATCAATAAGATTGACGCTCTCTTACCATATTTAACTTTGATTCACTCAGTGCTATGACAACCAGCTTTCTTACATTAATAAAATCTACAATCAAATCGCTATTATTTTAATTTTAATTTCATGCATTCTCAAACAACTGAGCTTCATGATTCTGATTCGTCACATGTAGGAAATAAAAAAATCGGGATATTTCTTCAAGCGATTATCCATCCATACAGCACAGGCACCGTACTGCCCCAACTACAGGACCAGCTATCCGGTTTCCCTGAATCCCTTCATAAATGTTACTTTACTCACATTCCAACAGCACATCAAATCATAAAACCATTTGTCTCGACTCGCTCCTATCAACACACTCACACACGCTTGCCAGAAGTCCAAGCCCCTCAAACACAAAACCTTCTTTATCCTCTCTCTCCAACCTTTTTTAGGCTGATCTTTAACCTGCCTTCCTTCCATTACAGATTCATACGCTCTCCAAACCATTCTATTTCGTTTCAATTTCTCTAAATGCCCAACCACCTCAACAACCCCTCCTCAGCCCCCTGGATAATACTTTTGGTAGCCTTGAACCTCCTACTAATTTCCAAACTGTGGATTCTCTGCATAATATTCACACCACACATTGCCCTCAGACACATCTCCACTGCCTCCAGCCTTCTTGTTGCAACATTCACTATCTATTCTTCATACCCATATAAGAGTGTTGTATAACTATACTCTCATACATTCCCCAATTTGCTTCAGTGGATAACGTTCTTTGTCTCCACAGACTCCTCAGCTTTCCTCCCCCCTCATCAATTCTTTTATTCACCTCGTCTTTCGTTCACCGATCTACTGAGAATTCCACTCCCAAATATGTGAATTCATTCACTTCCTCCATACTCCCTCCCTTCAATCTGATATCCAGTACTCTTTCCTATGTTCACTTTTAATTTCCTTCATTTACATACCCTACCAAACTCGTCCACCAACCTCTGCAACTTCTCTTCAGAATCTTCCATAAAGCACAGTGTCTTTAGCAAACAGCATCTGTGATAACTCCCACTTTGTGTTAGATTCTTTATCTTTTAACCCCACACCTCTTGCCAACAACCGAGCATTCATTTCTCTTAAACCTCATATATAAATATACTGAACAACCATGGTGACATCATACATTCCTGTCTAAGGCCTACTTTTATTGGGAAATAATCTCCCTCTCTCCTGCATACTCTAACCTGAGCCTCACTATCCTCGTAAAAACTCTTCACTGTTTTCAGTAACCTACCCCCTATTCCATACATTTGCAACATCTGCCACATTGCCCCCCTATACACTTTTTCATATGCCTTTTCGAAATTCATTAATGCAACAAAAACCTCTTTAGCTTTATGTAAATTCTGTTCATCTATATGTTTCACTGTAAACACTTGGTCTACACACCCCCTACCCTTCCTAAAGCCACCTTGTTCATCTGCGATTCTGTTCTCCATCTTACTATTAATTCTTTCAATAATAACTCTACCATACACTTTACCAGGTATACGCAACAGATTTATTCACCTATAATTTTTACACTCTCTTTTGTCTCCTTTGCCTTTATACAAAGGAATTAAGTATCGTCTCTGCCAATCCCTAGGTACCTTCCCCTCTTCCAAACCATTCCAAAACTCCATCCCAACATGTTTTTAACATTTTTGTCTTTATTTCATCAATTGTAGCTGCTTTACCCGCTTTCATTCTACCCACTGCCTCACGCACCTTCCCCACACTTACTACTCCTCACTCCTACAAGATGTTATACCTCCCTGGCCAATGCAAGAAATCACAGATTTCCTGTTATCATCAACATTAAACAGTTCCTCAAAATATTGCTTCCGTCTTCCCGATACCTCTAACTCTGTATCTAATAACTCTCATCTCCTCTCCTATTTTTAACTGTCAGATCCATTAGGCTTTCTCAACACATTAGTCTCACTCCAAAACTTGTTCTTATTCCCAGCAAAATTTGTTGATAGCATCTCACCCACTCTCTCATATGATTATATTTCACATTCCTTCACCATTCTCTTAACCTTTCTTTTTCTCTCCTCCCTTCTTGTATTGCATCCACTTTTTTAAAAAAACAACTCTCATGTGCTAACTTTTTTCTATGTTACTACTCTCTTTACCTTATCATTCCACCAATCGCTCTTCATCCCTCCCGCACCCACTTTCCTGTAACCATAAACTTCTGCTGAACACTCTAATACTACATTCTTAAATATGTCCCATACCTCTTCATCCTCAGTGTCTATACTCTCAGTAGCTAAATATTATGAGTATTATTTTTTTTATTATTATTACTATTATTATTTTTTTTTTTTATTATTATTATTATTATTATTATTATTATTATTATTATTATTATTATTATTATTATTATTATTATTATTATTATTATTATTATTATTAAGAAAAACAAAACGCTAAACTCAAACGGATCATTTAGCGTCGTACATATCAAGAATGTTTTATAGTTTATGAGGTTGAAAGGAAACTTCTTACTTTCGAGGAGCCGACGCCAGGAAAATAAAACCCCAAAGTTTTTTTTTGTCATTTATAAAGTATATAAACAAATATAAATCATTTTCAGAAATGGGTATTTATCTTGCACTTTTCTCTCATTAATGTGTATTTAGGTTTATATCACTCAGATAAATTTATAATTGTAGGCTGTATTCCGAAATATGAATGATCACTTGTCTGGATCAAAAGGCTACGATCAGTAATGCCCTAGACCCACAGGGTCTCTCACAAGGCTTCGAGTACATGACATCACAGAGTAAACAGAGTTCACTGGAAGGCCAAGACTCATCCAGGTTACAGCCCTTGAATTCTTCAGGAGGTCTCACACACTCATGTATATATATATGTCGTGCCGAATACAAAATACTTGCGATTTTGGGTTAAATAGCAACACGCTTCTTGCCGAATAAGACAAGAGAAAATTTGTGTATACAATAATTTCGGAAAACATCATTTTGAACCTAACAAAAAAAATATTGTGTTTGTTTATTATTAAATTATTGTAAAATTATCTAAAATATATTTAGTTGGATTAGGCTAAATTAAATTGAGCTTGTTATAAGGTTAGGTAAGATTTCTAAGTTTTTTTTCTAACAAAATTATTAGTTTTTACATTAGCATAAATTAAAAAATATATCTTTAAATGTATAAGAGAAAATTTTAGAAAGGACTTAATTTTAAATGAGTTCTTGCTAATTGACCAGATTTACATATTCGGTACGACATATATATATATATATATATATATATATATATATATATATATATATATATTTTTGTGTGTGTGTGTGTGTTGTGTGGTTTTGGTGTGTGTGTGTGTGTGTGTGTGTGTGTGTGTGTGTGTGTGTGTGTGTGTGTGTGTGTGTGTGTGTGTGTGTGTGTGTGTATGTGTGTGTGTGTGTATAATGCCAAACAGTGGACCGGTAAGCCAGCAGAAAACCTCGGTCAGATGACCAAAAGCTCTAACGATGGGTCATCATCTGACTAAGACCCCCGTCAGGAGACACTTGTCCTGCTTCCTGACGAACCTTACCTAACCTAACCACGGGGGATGGCAATCTTCAGCTCAAGTACTTTCTTCACACGTCTCCGTGCATTACCAGGCACCATGCAAGAGTAGCAACAGGAGGAATGAGGAGAAGTTTTCTCTGAGTAAGGTATTACGGTGACATCGCCCAGATATTGTCAGGAGTTCACCACCCAGCCATCCCGTACCATCACCTCATCTCCCCATTAGAGGTGCGGTATAGAGGGTCTCCGAGGTTTACAGGAAGCAAAAACAGAATATTAGGACATTTAATAGCGAGGCCTAAGCTACATCTAATGGCCTTCAACAAGTCATGTGACTTAAGCGATTACGTTGCACAAGTGAACAATATATATACAAAACATTCATATATGCAAACCTTCTAATTAATGAAAGAGTAGAATGCGCTCATTGATCATCTTAAACTACCGTATGTCCAGGAAGGTTCTAGAATGTTCTAGGTTAGTGCTCTGAAGAATCTCTTTATACATTACTAAATACTGCCTTCCAATATCCTAAGTATCAATTATGACTGTTTCTTTTTAGTATTGTGACTGTTCCTTGGTTATTATTGTGACTCTCCCTTGGTTATTATTGTGACTGTTCCTTGGTTATTATTGTGACTCTCCTTGGTTATTATTGTGACTGTTCCTTGGTTATTATTGTGACTCTCCCTTGGTTATTATTGTGACTGTTCCTTGGTTATTATTGTGACTATTCCTTGGTTATTACTGTGACTCTCCCTTGGTTATTATTGTGACTGTTCCTTGGTTATTACTGTGACTCTTCCTTGGTTATTATTGTGACTGTTCCTTGGTTATTACTGTGACTCTTCCTTGGTTATTATTGTGACTGTTCCTTGGTTATTACTGTGACTCTCCCTTGGTTATTATTGTGGCTGTTCCTTGGTTATTATTGTGACTGTTCCTTGATTATTGTGACTGTTCCTTGGTTATTATTGTGACTGTTCCTTGGTTATTATTGTGACTGTTCCTTGGTTATTACTGTGACTCTCCCTTGGTTATTATTGTGACTGTTCCTTGGTTATTATTGTGACTGTTCCTTGATTATTGTGACTGTTCCTTGGTTATTATTGTGACTGTTCCTTGGTTATTATTGTGACTGTTCCTTGGTTATTATTGTGACTGTTCCTTGGTTATTACTGTGACTCTTCCTTGGTTATTATTGTGACTGTTCCTTGGTTATAATTGTGGCTGTTCCTTGGTTATTATTGTGGCGGTTCCTTGGTTATTATTGTGGCTGTTCCTTGGTTATTATTGTGACTGTTCCTTGATTATTGTGACTGTTCCTTGGTTATTATTGTGACTGTTCCTTGGTTATTATTGTGGTTGTTCCTTGGCTATTATTGTGACTGTTCCTTGGTTATTATTGTGGCTGTTCCTTGGTTATTATTGTGGCTGTTCCTTGGTTATTATTGTGACTGTTCCTTGATTATTGTGACTGTTCCATGGTTATTATTGTGACTGTTCCTTGGTTATTATTGTGACTGTTCCTTGATTATTGTGACTGTTCCTTGGTTATTATTGTGACTGTTCCTTGGTTATTATTGTGACTGTTCCTTGGTTATAATTGTGGCTGTTCCTTGGTTATTATTGTGGCTGTTCCTTGGTTATTATTGTGACTGTTCCTTGATTATTGTGACTGTTCCTTAGTTATTATTGTGGATGTTCCTTGGTTATTATTGTGACTGTTCCTTGGTTATTATTGTGACTGTTCCTTTGTTGTTCATGAATCTTCCTTAGTATTCCAATTATTGTTTATGACCTAATAAGCAGACTTATCAGTAATTTTTCCTATTATCCTTTATCACCACCTAACAATCTAACCCTGTTGGGTTGTAATCCCCTTATCTAGTGGCAATTGCCATGTTGTAATCCCCTTATCTAGTGGCAATTGCCATGTTGTAATCCCCTTATCTAGTGGCAATTGCCATGTTGTAATCCCCTTATCTAGTGGCAATTGCCATGTTGTAATCCCCTTATCTAGTGGCAATTGCCATGTTGTAATCACTTGTTGCAGTCACTTAACCTTGTGTATCTGTAACAGTACGGTACCTTTGTGTAGCTGTAACAGTACGGTACCTTTGTGTAGCTGTAACAGTACGGTACCTTTGTGTAGCTGTAACAGTACGGTACGTTTGTGTAGATGTAACAGTACGGTACCTTTGTGTAGATGTAACAGTACGGTACCTTTGTGTAGATGTAACAGTACGGTACCTTTGTGTAGCTGTAACAGTACGGTACCTTTGTGTAGATGTAACAGTACGGTACCTTTGTGTAGATGTTTGTAAATTGGCTTACTATTATTGCTTATATATTATACCGACTGGCAGGGCGTGTTCCATGATAGGCAAAACGTTCAGCATAGGTATGAAGAATGCTGATCTAACGTCACCAAGTCCTCCCGGGCAGGGCGCATTCAATAGTGGGCGAAACGTGCTGATTTAAAGTCACCTGCAATTTTGTATATCACTGTTGTTTAAGATTATGCTTAATAGATTCCACTAAATAACTATCGAGTTTGTATAACCCATAACTTGAATTATATAATGCATTCCTATCATGTCTCAAGAGCGAAGATTCAATTATGTTTCTTTTCATGACGGAACTGATGGGCACAGTGATATGGGCAGCTGGCCACTCCTGTGGGTGATTACAAGACCTGTATGGTTGAAGACAGCATTCAACTTCTGGCCCGTCCTGGCTGAGTACTGATGTTGGGTTAATCTGGTTTCCAGAGGTTTACCAGTTTGTCCAATGTATGAACAAGGACAAACAGTGCATGGAACCTGGTAAACACCATCATCACGATTAGACTGTGTGTTCTTAATTAACCTCTGTTTCACTGTCCCATTGTTTTTGAAGGCAATGTTAATATTGAACTTTTTAAGTGTCTCATGCAGGCTGACCAAGTTCTCAATGCAGGGAGAAAACAGTACATTTTTCATGGCAGGCATTTCTTAAGGTTCAGTCCTGTAGACAGTCGTCCTAGCCGACAAAAGGCCTTCTCACTAAAATCCCTGGAATAGAGAAGAGAAAATTTTCCCTCATTCCTTCTGTTGCTACTCCTGCAGCATTGCATACATCCTGATGACGCACAAAGATGTGTGAAAGTACTTGAGCTGAAGATTTGCATACCCCGTGGCTTGTCTTGCATTGTTAAGATCGCATGTCTGCTATTGTATTGCATGTATATATGTAATAAGATCACAATAAACAGGTGATATCATGATATGCAAAACAACCTTGTGTGTGAAAAAGTAGTGAAATTCCAAGTGCTTTCGTGATTTCTCTCATTAGAACTGGACAAGACTATAATGCTCTGTTTTTACATGTGAGACATTTTAGTCATCAACTTCATTTTCAAAAAGCCCATAAAGTTTGATCAAGCAGGTCTATGGTTGAGACAAATATAAATGAGTCAAGTTTCATAGAAAATAATTTCGATTACAATATGAATATTGATTTAGAATGATACAGATTAGATTCATTTATAAATAATAAAATTCGGGAAGAATCTAAGCTTTGTTTGACCCACTTCATCAGACCCACTTCATCAGACCCGCATCATCAGACCCACATCATCAGACCCACTTCATCAGACCCGCATCATCAGACCCACTTCATCAGACCCGCATCATCAGATCCGCATCTTCAGACCCACTTCATCAGACCCACTTCATCAGACCCGCATCATCAGACCCGCATCATCAGACCCGCATCATCATAAAAGGACGGGTGAGGTGTCGGATATTAATGTGAGGTGTTATCTCGACCTTATAACCCTTCAAATGTTTTATTATTTTTTATAGTTCCTTAATAATGTGAGAAATTACAAAAGCGCTTAGAATTTATATTTTTCAGTGTTTATATATATATATATATATATATATATATATATATATATATATATATATATATATATATATATATATATATATATATATATATATATATATATATATATATATATATATATATATATTGTGTGTGTGTGTGTTGTGCTGAACAAGTAAAACTGGTCAATTAGCAAGAACTCATTTAAAATTAAGTCCTTTCTAAAAAAATTCTCTTATACGTTTGAAGATATATTTTTTTCATTTATATTAATGTAAAAATTTATAATTTTGTACAAAAAAACAATTAGAAAACTTACCTAACCTTCTAACAAGCGCAATTTAATTTAGCCTGATCCAACCAAATATATTTGAGATAAGTTTACAATAATTTAATAATAAACAAACACAATGAAATATTTTTTTTCTCGTTAGGTTCAGGATGATTTTTGCGAAATTATTGCATACACAAATTTTCGCTTGTATTACTCGTCAAGAAGATCGTCGCTATTTAAGCCAAAATGGCAAGTTTTACCTATTCGGCACGACATATATATATATATATATATATATATATATATATATATATATATATATATATTTTAATATATATATATATATATATATTGGGTGTAAGTGAGGAAAAATATTCATACAGCTTCTAGAGAAATCTATATTCCATGAGGCTATTTTATTTATCCCACCGAGGCTATGAGTTTTATATATATATATATATATATATATATATATATATATATATATATATATATATATATATATATATATAATATATTTATATATATTATACACACACAATATATATATATATATATATATATATATATATATATATATATATATATATATATATATATATATATATATATATACATATATATATATATATATATATATATATATATATATATATAAATATATATATATAATACCTTTAAAACATTGTAATTTTCTCACTACACAAATAATCACTGATAAATTCATGTTAACATTGCATGGATGACATTTGGATGATGATATGAATGAGTTTTCTGGACAGTGTCGCCCACAACATCCGGATCAGGAGATGTCGGATGTTTTGGAACGACGGAGACCAGAACGTTTTGATTTATTACACCAATGGTCTAGCATGAAATTTCTAACAACACTTATTCAGATTTGGTTTAAGATTTTGTATATGTCACTCTCGTGAAATGCCGTCCTTGACATATACATTCACGTTAATTGGAATATGACAATTAACGGAGGAATTTGTAAGTTTCTTGTGCAAAAACCATTTGCTTGAGAATCTTGACCTTTTTTTACCAGAAAGTTTGGGCCAAGTTAGACTTATCAGATGTTTCATTTTTCTCTCGTCTATTTTTCTGAACATACAAAACATAAATATAGCACATTTATTCTGAGTTCGAAAGCGATAAGGACTACGAGCGACGGTGATCCATAATGAACTCAGTGAATATTACACAAAATATGAAAACAAAAAGAAATGTAAATTGCCACACTGTGTTTTAATATATATATATATATATATATATATATATATATATATATATATATATATATATATATATATATATATATATCTGCCCCATGTTTCCTGGAGGCCATATTGTGACTCCCATCGTTACAAAAGTCATAAGTCTTCTCAAAATTACGCAATCATGTTAAAATATAAAAACAAAAATTTGTTTCTCTTTTTTTTCAAATTTCCTCACTCCAGGTTTTCAAGTTGTAAATTTGTACATGGAAAATAAATATATATTCACATTCAAACTAGTTTGAGCGACACATGAAAGTTTTATTATATTTAGCCTTTATATTAACTGACTGACCCCACAATAAAGAACATCTGTGGTAAAGAATAAGAAGAAAGACATATCAAGTGTCGTAATCTTGGCCAAAAGCTTGAGTCGTTCTTATGTGAGTTCTTATGTAGTAAAAGTTAAATAAATAATGATTTATTTAATAAAATACTTTCAGGTATTGCATGTGTTAATAAATGAATGATAATACCTGCGTATTATTTTGTAAAATACTCTGAAGAACACTGCAATATTCAGATAATGGTCATACACCTCCCAAACTAGTGCACGGAAAATATAATTTTTTTCTCCAGAAAAAAATACTATTTTATTTTAAATTTTAGAATATCAGATCTATTATCATGCAAATTTTCGGTAAAGATCGCGGCGGCCAGACTGAAAAGAGCCTCTTACTTATCACATATATATCTCACGATGAAGACGTGTATGCTTCCTTACAGCTGCTGTCCCTGGGTGTTAGCCGACTGTTGTGGGTGGCATCCTGGGTAACAAGATTAACCTAGATTGACTGAAATGCTCTGCATAACCAGTATCTTTGCAGACAGTGTGTCAGTAATGACAGCCAGGTCTGTCAGTTGTATCATGTACTCCTGGAAATGAAGATGATTATAATAAGTATTATTATTTTATTATTATTATTATTTTAATATTATTATTATTAATATTTTCATCATTATAATAATAATAATTATTTTATTATTAACATTATATTACTAATAATAAAATAATAATACTAATAATAATAATAATAATAATAATAATAATATGAAGATGATAATAATAAGTATTATTTTATTATTATTATTATTATTATTATTATTATTATTATTATTATTATTATTATTATTTTATTATTAATATTATTATTAATATTATATTATTAATATTTTCATCATTATAATAATAATAATAATAATAATTATTTTATTATTAATAATAATAATAATATTAATAATAATAATAATAATTATTATTATTATTATTATTTTTTTTTTATTCTAAATATATACTACTAATATTGAAATTCATGCGGCTGATTATGTAAACAAGTAAATTTATGATACTTTTTAGCATTACGCAATAGCGAAAAGTGACCAATATTGTCTTGGCGCCTTTCAATAAGGCTTTCAATAGGAAAGTTGGTGGTTGATCGTAGCTGGTGGTTGATCACAGCTGGTGGCTGATCATAGCTGGTGGTTGGTCACAGCTGGTGGTTGATCGTAGCTGGTGGTTGGTCACAGCTGGTGGCTGATCATAGCTGGTGGTTGGTCACAGCTGGTGGATGATCGTAGCTGGTGGTTGGTCACAGCTGGTGGCTGATCATAGCTGGTGGTTGGTCACAGCTGGTGGTTGATCGTAGCTGGTGGTTGGTCACAGCTGGTGGCTGATCATAGCTGGTGGTTGGTCACAGCTGGTGGTTGATCGTAGCTGGTGATTGGTCACAGCTGGTGGCTGATCATAGCTGGTGGTTGGTCACAGCTGGTGGTTGATCGTAGCTGGTGGTTGGTCACAGCTGGTGGCTGATCATAGCTGGTGGTTGGTCACAGCTGGTGGTTGATCGTAGCTGGTGGTTGGTCACAGCTGGTGGCTGATCATAACTGGTGGTTGGTCACAGCTGGTGGTTGATCGTAGCTGGTGGTTGGTCACAGCTGCTGGCTGATCATAGCTGGTGGTTGGTCACATCTGGTGGTTGATCGTAGCTGGTGGTTGGTCACAGCTGGTGGCTGATCATAGCTGGTGGTTGGTCACAGCTGGTGGTTGATCGTAGCTGGTGGTTGGTCACAGCTGGTGGCTGATCATAGCTGGTGGTTGGTCACAGCTGGTGGTTGATCGTAGCTGGTGGTTGGTCACAGCTGGTGGCTGATCATAGCTGGTGGTTGGTCACAGCTGGTGGTTGATCGTAGCTGGTGGTTGGTCACAGCTGGTGGCTGATCATAGCTGGTGGTTGGTCACAGCTGGTGGCTGATTATAGCTGGTGGTTGGTCATAGCTGATGGCTGGTCATAGCTGGTGTCCGGTCATAGCTGGTGGCTGATCATAGATAGTGATTGGTCATAGCTGGTGGCTGGTCACAGCTGGTGGCTGGTCATATCTGGTGGCTGGTCACAGCTGGTGGCTGGTCATAGTTGATGGCTGGTCATCAGCCACCAGCTGTGACCCTACTGTCCCTTCTCACTGCCCCAGAATTTTTTATACTGGCGGACATCTAATCTCATTCCTCCCTAAGCAATATAATATTTAAACTCAAGTTAATTCGTAATGTACGACTGTCTACAAATATAAAGCTGAACATGTCACAACACGGCTGTCTGTATCGTAGCCAGTGGTAGAGTATTGGACTTGCTACATGCCAGGACCACAGTTCGAGCCTCCATCCATTCCTTCTTTGGGTATATACCTATAGTCTACCTGGAGGGTGTTCGGGGGTCAACGCCCCCGCGGCCCAGTCTTTGACCAGGCCTCCCGTTGGATCAAGGCCTGATCAACCAGGCTGTTACTGCTGGCCGCATGTAGTCCATCGTACGACCCACAGCCCGGCTGATCGGTTACTACCTTTAGGTATTTGTCCAACCCCCCTCTTGAAGGCAGCCAGGGGTCTATTGGTAATCCCTCTTATGCCTGGTGGGAGGCTGTTGAACAGTCTTGGTCCCCAGACACTTATTGTGTATTCTCTTTGTGTACTCATGGCGCCCCTACTTTTCACTGGGGGTATGTTGCACCGGTCTGCCCAATCTTTTGATTTCGTATGGAGTGATTTCTGTTTGCAGATTTGGGACTAATCCTTCTAGGATTTTCCAGGTGTAGATTATGATGTATCTCTCTCGCCTGCGCTCTAGTGAGTACAGATCAAGAGACCAGTAATTAAGGTGTAGTGTGCCATACTGCCTGGGTCTGATATGAGGGCGTGAAACCTGAGGTTTTTCTCTTTGACTTAAACAGTATCACATGAATTAAATCACAGTGGTTAAATACTGTTAGCTTGAGTTTTAGAAGTATTCATGAATTATGAGTATTTACCTAAAAATATATCATAAAATCTATTAAGAGCACAAGCTTTTTGATATACGAAGAGTATTAACATGGCCCTAATTTCACTATTGTGTTACTTAGAGCTTTAAGACCATGTTATGCTGAGTTTGTTGATTTAAAATATCATTCAATATACTCTTTCTTGATACTAAATTATGATACAGTATGTTAGTTGACGAGTACACTAGAAGAGCCTAGAAATCATTCTAAAATTTTGATAATTTTTAAAAGACGGAACTTTGGAACGAATTAAAAGTCTCATATCATCAGAGTCTATAAATGTCTAACAGGAAAACATCAACGAACGAGACTTCACCAAACATTATGTCAAGAAAAGTCAGACTTCGGCATTATTTTGTAGACGTCAGACAACGTTGCCGTGGCGGTGACTGCCGTGGCGGTGACTGCTGGGTCTAACAAACTATATTCTCTCACCATCCATAATTTTCCCGGAAAGAATCTTGTGAGGCAAAGTTTAAATGTAAATGTCGAAAACTTAAATGACACAATATATACACACTGAAAGAAAATACAGTATATATTGTGTGGTCACCCTAACTCCCTCTCACTTGTGTGGTCACCCTGACTCCCTCTCACTTGTGTGGTCACCCTGACTCCCTCTCACATGTGTGGTCACCCTGACTCCCTCTAACTTGTGTGGTCACCCTGACTCCCTCTCACTTGTGTGGTCACCCTGGCTCCCTCTCACTTGTGTGGTCACTCTGACTCCCTCTCACTTTTGTGGTTCACACTGGCTCCCTCTCACTTGTGTGGTTCACACTGGCTCCCTCTCACTTGTGTAGTCACCCAGGCTCCCTCTCACACGTGTAGTCACTCTGACTCCCTCTCACATGTGTGGTCACCCTGACTCCCTCTCACATGTGTGGTCACCCTGGCTCCCTCTTACTTGTGTGGTTCACATTGACTCCCTCTCAATTGTGTGGTCATCCTGGCTCCCTCTCACATGTGTGGTCACCCTGGTTCCCTCTCACTTGTGTGGTTACCCTGACTCCTTTCACATGTGTGGTCACCCTGGCTCCCTCTTACTTGTGTGGTTCACATTGGCTCCCTCTCACTTGTTTGGTCACCCTGGCTCCCTCTCACATGTGTGGTCACCCTGGCTCCCTCTCACTTGTGTGGTCACCCTGACTTTCTCTCACATGTGTGGTCACCCTGGCTTCCTTTTAATTGTGTGGTTCACATTGGCTCCTCTCACTTCTGTGGTCACCCTGGCTCCCTCTCACATGTGTGGTCACTCTGTCTCCCTCTCACTTGTGTGGTCACAATGGCTCCATCTCACTTGTGTGGTCACTCTGTCTCCCTCTCACTTGTGTGGTTCACACTGGCTCCCTCTCACTTGTGTAGTCACCCAGGCTCCCTCTCACACGTGTAGTCACTCTGACTCCCTCTCACATGTGTGGTCACCCTGACTCCCTCTCACATGTGTGGTCACCCTGGCTCCCTCTTACTTGTGTGGTTCACATTGACTCCCTCTCAATTGTGTGGTCATCCTGGCTCCCTCTCACATGTGTGGTCACCCTGGTTCCCTCTCACTTGTGTGGTTACCCTGACTCCCTTTCACATGTGTGGTCACCCTGGCTCCCTCTTACTTGTGTGGTTCACATTGGCTCCCTCTCACTTGTTTGGTCACCCTGGCTCCCTCTCACATGTGTGGTCACCCTGGCTCCCTCTCACTTGTGTGGTCACCCTGACTTTCTCTCACATGTGTGGTCACCCTGGCTTCCTTTAAATTGTGTGGTTCACATTGGCTCCCTCTCACTTCTGTGGTCACCCTGGCTCCCTCTCACATGTGTGGTCACTCTGTCTCCCTCTCACTTGTGTGGTCACAATGGCTCCATCTCACTTGTGTGGTCACTCTGTCTCCCTCTCACTTGTGTGGTCACCCTGGCTCCCTCTCACTTGTGTGGTCACTCTGGCTCCCTCTCACTTGTGTGATCACCCTGGCTCCCTCTCACTAGTGTGGTCACCCTGATTCCCTCTCATTTGTGTGGCTACCCTGACTCCCTCTCACTTTTGTGGTCACCCTGGCTCCCTCTCACTTGTGTGGTCACCCTGACTCCCTCTCACTTGTGTGGTCACCCTGACTCCCTCTCACTTGTGTGGTCACTCTAGCTCAGTTTCACTTGTGTGATCACCCTGGCTCCCTCTCACTAGTGTGGTCACCCTGACTCCCTCTCACATGTGTGGTCACGCTGACTCCCTCACTTGTGTGTTCACTCTGGCTCCCTCTCACATGTGTGGTTCTATCTCTCGTGTGTGGTTCTCTCTCTTGTGTGGGTTCTATCTCTCTTGTGTGGTTCTATCTTTCTTGTGTGGTTCTCCCACTTGTGTGGTTATATCTCTCTTGTGTGATTCTCTTGTGTGGTTCTATCTCTTTTGTGTGGTTCTCCCTTTTGTGTGGTTCTCCCTATTGTGTGGTTCTGTCTCTATTGCGTGGTTCTCTCTTGTGTGGTTCTCTCTCTCTTGAGTGGCTCTCTCTCTCTCTCTCTTGTGTGGTTCTCTCTCTCTCTCTTGTGTGGTTCTCTCTCTCTCTCTTGTGTGGTTCTCTCTCTCTCTCTTGTGTGGTTCTCTCTCTCTTGTGTGGTTCTCTCTCTCTCTCTTGTGTGGTTCTCTCTCTCTCTCTCTCTTGTGTGGTTCTCTTTCTCTTGGGTGGTTCTCCCTTTTGTGTGGTTCCCTCTCTCGTGTGTGGTTCTACCTCTTTTGTGATTCTCTCTCTCTTGTGTGGTTGTCTCTCTATTGTGTGGTTCTCTTTCTTTTGTGTGGTTCTCTCTCTCTTGTGTGGCTCTCTCTCTCTCTAGTGTGGTTCTTTCTCTTGTGTGGTTCTCTCTCTCCTGTGTGATCCTCTCTCGTGTGGTTCTCTCTCTTGTGTGGTTCTCTCTCTTGTGTGGTTCTCCCTCTTGTGTGGTTCTCTCTCTTTTGTGTGTTTCTCTCTTGTGTGGTTCTCTCTCTTGTGTGGTTCTCTCTCTCTTGTGTGGTTCTCTCTCTCTTGTGTGGTTCTCTCTTTCTTGTGTGGTTTTCTCTCTCTTATGTGGTTCTCTCCATCTTGTGTGGTTTTGTCTCTCTTGTGTGGTTCTCCCTCTTGTGTGGTTCTCCCTCTTGTGTGGTTCTCTCTCTTGTGTGGTTCTCTCTCTTGTGTGGTTCTCTCTCTTGTGTGGTTCTCTCTCTTGTGTGGTTCTCTCTCTTATGTGGTTCTCTCTCTTGTGTGGTTCTCTCTCTTGTGTGGTTCTCTGTCTTATGTGGCTCCCACTGTTTTGACACCCTCAAATTTGCTTGGCTCCCTTTCTTTTCTTTAACTTTCTTTTGTGTGGCTCATTCGCATGTGTGGCTCATTCGCATGTGTGGCTCCCTCGTTTGTGTGGCTCCCTCGTATATGTGACTCCCTCGTTTGTGTGGCTCCCTCGCATGTGTGGCTTCCTCTTGTTTGTGTCTCCCTCGCATATGTGGCTCCCTCGCTGTGTGGTTCCCTCGTTTGTGGGTCCTCCCTCGCATGTGTGGCTCCCTCACATGTGTGGCTCCGTTGCTTGTGTGGCTCCTTCACTTGTGTAGTTCCCTCACTTGTGTGGACCCCTCTCCCTGCGTGGCTCCCTCCACCCGGCGTGGTTCCCTCCCCTGCGTGGCTCCCTTCCCTTGCGTTGCTGCCTCGTCCTTGCATGGCTCCCTCCTCCCTGCAAGGCTCCCTCCTCCCTACATGGCTCCCTCCTCCCTGCGTGACTCTCTCCTCTATTCGTGGCTCCCTCCCCTTGCGTGGCTCCCTCCTCCCCGCGTGGCTCCCTCTTCCCTGCGTGACTCCCTCCACCCTGCGTGGCTCCGTCCCCCTGTGTGGCTCCCTCATCCCTGCGCGGTTCCCACCTCCGTGCGGGGCTCCGTTCCCCTGCGTGGTTCCCTTCTCCCTGCATGGCCCTCTCTCCCTGCGTGGCTCCTTCCTCCTGAGTGGCCCCCTCTTTCCTGCATGGCTCTCATATTCCTGCATGGCTCCCTTCCCCTGCGTGGTTCACTTCCTCTGCGTGGCTTCTTCCTTACTGTGTGGCTCTCTCCTCCCTGCGTGGCTCCCTCCCCTGCAATGCTCTCTCCTCCCTGCGTGGCTCCCTCCTCTGTGCGTGGCTCCCTCCTCCCTACATGGCACCCTCTCTGCGCGGCTCCCTCCTACCTGCATGGCTCTCTTCCCCCCCTGCGTGGCTCCCTCCTCCCTACATGGCACCCTCTCTGCGCGGCTCCCTCCTACCTCCATGGCTCTCTCCCCCTGCGTGGCTCCCTCCTCCCTACATGGCACCCTCTCTGCGCGGCTCCCTCCTACCTGCATGGCTCTCTCTCCCCCTGCGTGGCTCCCTCCCCCTGCTTGGCTCCCTCCTCCGTGTGTGGCTTCCTGTTCCCTGCGTGGCTCTCTCGTCCAAGCGTGGCTCCCCCCTCCATGCATGGCTCTCTCTTCCCTGCGTGGATTCCTCCTACGTACTTGGCTTCCTTCTCGCTGCATGGCTCCTTCCTCCGTGCATGGCTCCCTTTCCCTGCATGGCTCCCTCCCCCTGTGTGGCTTCCTCCTCTCTGTGGCGTGGCTCTCTCCTCCTTGCGTGGCTCCCTCTTCCCTGCATGACTCCCTTCTCCTGCGTGGCACCCTCCCCCTGTGTGGCTCCCTCTTCTGTGCTTGGCTCCCTCCTCCTGCGTGGCTCCCTTCCCCTGCGTGGCTCCCTCCTTGCATGGCTCCCTTCTCCTGCGTGGCTCCCTCCTCCCTGCATGGCTCCTTTTCCCTGCGCGGCTCCCTCCTCCCTGCGTGGCTTCTTTCCCCTGCGTTTTACCCTCCCTCTGCGTGGTCCCTCCCACCTGCGTGGCTCTCTTTCTCTAGTGACTCTCTCTCTTGTATCATTTACTCTTTTTTGTGTGTGGCTGCCTCTTGTTTGTGTTTTTATCTCGTGTATTCTCTATAATAATAATAATAATAATAATAATAATAATAATAATAATAATAATAATAATAATAATAATAATAATAATAATAATAATAATAATAATAATAATAACAATAATAATAATAATAATAATAATAATAATAATAGTATTTTCTTTAAAATTACAAATATTATTGATGTAATAGCTGGTTTTGAAGAGTATTTCCGGCAGCCTTAAAATTGACTTATAACCAGAGACATTTTCAAAATTAAGTTGCATTATTTAAATGATAAAATTTGTAATCTTTGACTTTAGAAATTTCTCGCCTAACTGGTAGTAATAATTTATCACAAGTTATACGCTGATGGATCTAAGCAGGAGTCCTCTGGCAGGGCTGCATCTGCTCTTGTTGCCACCTACCTAGTTAAGAACGATAGGAACTTTGTTGAGTTAGGCATTAAGTATTAACAACTGGGCGTCTTCACTTCAAACTGCCATCCTAATGGTAATAGAGTTAACTTATAACACAGAGCTTCACTCTCTCATAGTTACTGATTCTGTGTCATCACTGAAGGTTCTTGACTCATATAATGACAACATGCTTGTTGGAGAAGCCAGGTATTGATACTCAAAAATCAGGGAAAAAGTAATTAATGTATAATTGCTATGGATTCCAACACACATTGGATTACTAATTCATGATAAAGTTGATATGTTAGCCAAGAAAAGTACTATGAAGAAGAATGTAGAATATAACTTTGTTGTATCTGTGTCTAGCATTAATGAAACTGAATGTTATAGTACTGAAATTAGAAGCCTGAGTAGATCTATAACCCACTGTGATAACAAGAACGTTGATAACTACGTTTATGGAGCAACTTATATTGTGAACAAACTGACTGATGTAGTGGCCAGGCTTAGTCTTGGTTACAAGTACTTCTGGCAGTTTGGGAGACACACAGATGATGATCAATCCAACTGCAGAGTATGTGGTCAGACATGTGGTCACTGTCTTGAACACTATGATCCTAATTGTCCACTTATTCAGGAATATAGAGATAGACAGTATAATAACTTATGTGACATGTCAAGATATCTTATTAATGAAAATAAGATAAAAAATATATTAAGCAAATTTCCTAAATTTGCTTGTAACATGTGACTGAACTTTTAGATATAAATCCAGATGTATTCCTATAAACCTTTTTGGGGTCCAGTTTACATATGCTCTTGCGCTACCGTCCACAGGATGGATATGAGATGCCTAATAAACTAGCCACTTCGGTGGCAAAATCTAAAAAAAATATCTAATCACTAACAATTTGGTTTACGATCATCAAGTTTTTGTATTTTTTTTTTTGTACAACAATTTGTTATAATGTCTTTAGTGGTTATGACTTAGGTTGAAATAAATTGGTGGTATTGATAACAACAATATGAAAGGTAAAATGAATTAGATGAATAGGGATGATGTTGATAAATTGACGTTTAGCAAAATTAATGAAAGCGAATATAGATTACGTGTGGTTCTCATTCCATAGCGTGGTTCTCATTACTTTGAGGGGTTCTCATTCTATTGTGTAGTTCTCATTCTATTGTGTGGTTCTCATTCTATTGTGTGGTTCTCATTCTATTGTGTGGTTCTCATTCTATTGTGTGGTTCTCATTCTATTGTGTGGTTCTCATTCCCTTGCGTGGTTCTCATTCTATTGTGTGGTTCTCATTCTATTGTGTGGTTCTCTTTCCCTTAACTGGTCACATTAAATGCTTTATTTTTTCCTATTCGCTGTTATATTCAGTTAAACTTATTGGTAATTTTTTTTCCCAAATTTAATATACTGTATCTTTCAGTCATATATTAGAATGTTGAATTAGGCACATAAGCAGCTCCTGGGTATCTAAATTTGGAAGACATTTCGTCAACCTGTAGCTTTATCTATTCATTTTAAAGAGCTTATAAGCTGTAGACAGTAGATGATAAGGAAATCACTCCCACAGCTTAACAGTTAATGAAGCTGGAGATACGAGATTATGTAGTCAGTCCCTTAACCTTGAAGCAGGTGTTTGCTACCTTTGCCTTGTGTATTAATATTGGTAGAATTACCTACAATATGTTAAGTAAAAGGACACAAATGCAGCTAATTTGATATTTTATTGTGGCAACGTTTCGCTCTCCAGGAGCTTTGTCAAGCTTGACAAAGCTCCTGGAGAGCGAAACGCTGCCACAATAAAATGTCACATTAGTTCCATTTGTGTCCTTTTACTTACCTTTGCCTTGATTAATCTGAAGCATAGGTAGGATGGAAGACCCTTGAGTACTGGAGTCAGATAAAGTGCAGCAGTTGAAGGTATCGCCACAGATGGTCACATTAGGTCATGCAATAAGTCACTTTGTCTGACTTTTTTTGGGGGTTATCCTAGAATCTCTACACATATGCTGCTATGTATGATAATCTATGTAACTGCATTTGTAGATACCTGAATATACTTACTAACTTAGTAAACAGGTTGCAGAAGATATATACTTTTATTAGCGAAACTATTTCAGAATAAAGATGCACAGGTGTTGCACATGTGTTTAATTCAACATCTTGTTGATATTGTCAACCATTAATTATATAGTATACAATATACATTAACTATATGGTATACATTACTTTTATAACTAATTTTCCCAAGTACTGGTTAACCTCCAGGTGATAACTTGATTTTTTTAGTTGATGAATTTGTGCCTCTTAGTCTTGTAATCGACATTATACCCATTGGAAAACACTTAACCTTTATTGAGGCACACAGCGCCTGAGGTATGAGAGGTAATCAGGATTGATCCGAGGTTGGGCAGGGCCGCTCCTGCTCTAGAGATTAGATTTTGTTCGGATTTTTAACCCCGGAGGGTTAGCCACCCAGGATAACCCAAGAAAGTCAGTGCGTCATCAAGGGACTGTCTGTTTTATTTTCATTGTGGTCCTCAATCTTGTCCCCCCAGGATGCCACCCACACCAGTCGACTAACACCCAGGTATCTACTTGCTTGCTAGGTGAACGGGACAACAGGAGTAAGGACATACCCAATGTTTCCACCCCTGGCTGTCTTCAAGAGGCAGCTGGACAGATACTTAAAGTCGGTGCCGGATCAGCCGGGCGGTGGTTCGTACGTTGGACTACGTGTGACCAGCAGTAACAGCCTCGTTGATCAGGCCTTGATCCAAAGGAGGCCTGGTCGTGAACCGGGCTGCGGGGGCGTTGATCCCCGGAATACCCTCCAGGTAGACTCCAGGTAGGTTTTTCACCCTTGCCAGATATCGAACCACGGACACTCAGCGTGTGAAGCAAGAGCGTTGCTTACTAGGCCACGGGTATGATGGTCTCGTGACCAGCTGCAAGACATTCCTCCAAGAAGGATGAATGTCTTGAATGCGACGTATATGTGGGTAATAGAATGGGAACGCAAGAGTTTCCCTAATTAGCACCTAAGGTAGAACACTCAGTAACAGTGGAAATAATGTCAGCTACTGTGCATTTGTATACAAACGTCTTATTACTGACATTAAGGAAAAAGACAAACAATGGAAAACAAGGTTTTCTTGGGGCAACGTTATGTTGCCCCAATGCCCCTATGAGTAGAGCTTTCTCAAGGACATTGCTATGAGTAGATCTTTATCAAGGACATTGCTATGAGTAGAGCTTTATCAAGGACATTGTTATGAGTAGAGCTTTATCAAAGACATTGCTATGAGTAGAGCTGTCTCAAGGACATTGCTATGAGTAGAGCTTTATCAAGGACATTGCTATGAGTAGAGCTTTATCAAAGACATTGCCATGAGTAGAGCTTTCTCAAGGACATTGCTATGAGTAGAGCTTTATCAAGGACATTGCTATGAGTAGAGCTGTCTCAAGGACATTGCTATGAGTAGAGCTTTATCTGCAACTTTTTCTTCATGATATTTGCGTAGTACGTCATAACTGTGGCGTAGTTCTCCAGTTAATGTACAATAGTGATATGGTATATACATACCATATCACTATTCATATTGTTCTTTTCACTATCACCAAAATATTTCAACATGTAATAACGACTATCAATTAACCTTATAACTAATTGTTATTTAAAAAATCCCATAAAGTTTCACATATAACAAACGTGATTGTTAGAGGTAATACCAAAGATTGTAAACTATAGCATTCGTATATACCAACTTAATTATATAATTGTCCAGTAGATAAAAAGTCAATTTTAAGGCTGCCCGAAATGTTCTGCTTAACCAGGGGCTTCTATAAAGTATGGCAATAATGTCAACTAATCGTGAATCAATGGTATACTGTACTTTTTAAAGTATAGATTATTATTATGTATTGTTATTATTATTATTATTATTATTATTATTATTATTATTATTATTATTATTATTATTATTATTATTATTATTATTATTATTATTATTTACTCACGATGCAGTACAATAACCTATATTTTTATAATTATTAATTTTAGTACTACCGAAACGGTGAATACAAGAAGCTTAATAATAGAAAATTAATATAACAAGGACCTATTTTAGATAATAATATGTAGTATATAACACTTTAATGTTCTATAGGGCTACCTGCAACTCATCACCCAACCAATGTTTGTTGAATCACTTTTTTTTTTTTACAAACTCAAATCTATGCACCTTTACCATGCAACACAACTCATATATATATATATATATATATATATATATATATATATATATATATATATATTTTTTTTTTTTTTATTTTTAACACATCGGCCGATTCCCACCAAGGCAGGGTGGCCCGAAAAGAAAAACTTTCATCATCATTCACTCCATCACTGTCTTGCCAGAAGGGTGCTTTACACTACAGTTATAAAACTGCAACATTAACACCCCTCCTTCAGAGTGCCGACACTGTACTTCCCATCTCCAGAACTCAAGTCCGGCCTGCCGGTTTCCTGAATCCCTTCATAAATGTTACTTTGCTCACACTCCAACAGCACGTCAAGTATTAAAACCATATGCCTCCATTCACTCCTATCAAATACGCTCACACATGCTTGCTGGAAATCCAAGCCCCTCGCACACAAAACTTCCTTTACCCCTCCCTCCAACCTTTCCTAGGCCGACCCCTACCCCGCCTTCCCTCCACTACAGATTTATACACTCTCGAAGTCACTCTGTCTCGTTCCATTCTCTCTACATGTCCAAACCACCTCAACAACCCCTCCTCAGCTCTCTGGACAATCGTTTTGGTGATCCCGCACCTCCTCCTAATTTCCAAACTCCGAATTCTCTGCATTATATTCACACCACACATTGACCTCAGACATGACATCTCCACTGCCTCCAGCCTTCTCCTCGTTGCAACATTCATCACCCATGCTTCACACCCATATAAGAGCGTTGGTATAACTATACTCTCATACATTCCCTCTTTACTTCCATGGACAAGGTTCTTTGTCTCCACAGACTCCGAAGTGCTCCACTCACCCTTTTCCCTCATCAATTCTATGATTCACCTCATCCTTCATAGACCCATCCGCCGACATGTCCACTCCCAAATATCTGAATACATTCACCTCCTCCATACTCTCTCCCTCCAATCTGATATCCAATCTTTCGTCACCTATTCTTTTTGTTATCCTCATCACCTTACTCTTTCCTATATTCACTTTCAATTTTCTTCTTTTACACACCCTACCAAATTCATCCACCAACCTCTGCAGCTTCTCTTCAGAATCTCCCAAAGCACAGTGTCATCAGCAAAAAGCAACTGTGACAACTCCCACTTTGTATTTGCTTCTTTATCTTTTAGCCCAACACCTCTTGCCAAGACCCTCGCATTCACTTCTCTTACAACCCCATCTATAAATATATTGAACAACCACGGTGACATCACACATCCTTGTCTAAGGCCCACTTTTACTGGGAAATAGTCCCTTCCCTCCTACACACTCTAACCTGAGCCTCACTATCCTCATAAAAACTCTTCACTGCTTTCAGTAACCTTCCTCCTATTCCATACACCTGCAACATCTGCCACATTGCCCCCCTATCTACCCTATCATACGCCTTTTCCAAATCCATAAATGCCACAAAAACATCTTTACCCTTATCCAAATACTGTTCACCTATATGTTTCACTGTAAACACTTGGTCTACACACCCCTACCTTTCCTAAAGCCCCTTGTTCATCTGCTATCCTGCTTTCTGTTTTACTCTTAATTCTTTCAATAATAACTCTACCATACACTTTACCAGGTACACTCAACAGACTTATTCCCTATAATTTTTGCACTCTCTTTTGTCCCCTTTGCCTTTATACAAAGGAACAATACACGCTCTCTGCCAATCCCTAGGTACCTTACCCTCTTCCATACATTTATTAAATAATAGCACCAACCACTCCAAAATTATATTCCCACCTGCTTTTAACATTTCTATCTTTATCCCATCAATCCCAGCTGCCTTACCCCCTTTCATTCTACCCACTGCCTCACGAACTTCCCCTACACCCACAACTGGCTCTTCCACACTCCTACAAGATGTTATTCCTCCTTGCCCTACACACGAAATCACAGCTTCCCTGTCTTCATCAACATTTAACAAATCCTCAAAATATTCTCTCCATCTTCCCGATACCTCTAACTCTCCATTTAATAACTCTCCTCTCCTATTTTTAACTGTCAAATCCATTTGTTCTCTAGGCTTCCTCAACTTATTAATCTCATTCCAAAACTTTTCTTATTTTCAACAAAATTTGCTGATAACATATCACCCACTCTCTCATCTGCTCTCTTTTACATTGCTTCACCACTCTTTTAACCTCTCTTTTTCTCTCCATATACTCTTCCCTCCTTGCATCACTTCTACTTTGTAAAAACCTCTCATATGCTAACTTTTTCTCCCTTACTACTCTCTTTACATCATCATTCCACCAATCGCTCCTCTTCCCTCCCGCACCCACTCGCCTGTAACCACAAACTTCTGCTGAACACTCTAAAACTACATTTTTAAATCTGAAGTAGAGGGAAGGTGGGGTAAGGGTCGGCCTATGAAAGGACTGAGGGAGGGGTAAAAGAGGTTTTGTATGCAAGGGGCTTGGACATCCAGCAGGCATGTGTGAGCGTGTTAGAAGCGAGTGGAGGCAAATGGTTTTTGTTACGTGATGAGCTGCTGAAGAGTGAGGAAGGTAACATTTTATGAAGGGATTCAGGGGGACGGTTAGCCAGAGGTGGGAAGTAGTGTGCCTGTACTCTAAAGAAGGAGTAGAGATATTTGCTGTTCTGGAACGGCATCTGAACTGTAGTAACTACGCTTCTCTAGCAAGACAGTAATAGAGTGAATGATGGTGAAAATATTTCTTTTTCGAGTCACCCTACCTATTCATGCGTATTTTAATTTGTTTGTAGGTTTATAGTGATAACGAGTAAGTAATAATTATATAAAACACATTATTAACGTTAGCATATAACAGCGACAAAAAAATAATATTTATCTACCTTAATATAACCGAATAACAAACGAGGGAGTCGCAAGATGGCCACCTGGTACCACTGACCAATCAGCTAACCATTAATATACACAAATACAAATCAGTAGCTTAGCACAGGAGAAAATTATATATCCTTAATTACCAGTGTTCTGCCAGAAACAGTAACAGAAAACGAAAACAAATCATTGTTACAGAGAATGACAATATTTTAAGGGGTAACTTCAACATAAAGTTTAGTGGGCTATTAAAGATGTTTGTAGAATTAGAAACATATTTATAGAGATTGCTTTTTTTGCACACTGTAAATACAATACACGTAATACAACTAATACGCTGGGTACGTAGTGTTTATCATATGAGGTTCTTGGCGCGATGTTGCTATACCTTAAACCTCGCTACAGTTACATGGAAAATTTTACAAAGGGCCTATACTGGGTTTACTGAGCGTTAGCAGGAGGTCTCCATGACAGAACAGGTGGGCGAAGACGGGCGGGATTCCTTGGATTCTTTTTTGTGGGTATCTGTCTGTTCCATAGAAGATGGGCTTGTTAATGTTTGATCCATAGAGGGTGTGTTTGCTGCTTCTTGTTCTAGAGTTGGTGGGTTTGTTGCTAGTTGTTCCACTGGCACCGGACTTGATTCACTACTGTGTAGCTCGGTGGGTGAAAGTGGACTGGAATCATCACGATGAAGAGAGCGACCTCCGGGAGGAGTGGACGAGGGTGGGCTGGAGTCTCCAAGGTGAAGATCGTATGGAGGTGAACGAAGGGACGATGATGGGCTGGAATCTTGTTGGGAGTGCTGACAGCATTTTGAGCGGGGTGATGATGAGCTTGAGTCTTGAAGGTTGCTGAAATTGTTAGGGGAAGGGGAAGTTTCAGAGTCAAGATGGCTGCTAAAAGTGCTAGGAGACGGGGAAGTTCCTGAGTCTTGACGGTGGAAGTGGTTAGGGGATGGAGAAGATCCGTAGTCCTGACGGTAGAAGTGGTTAGGGGATGGAGAAAGGCCAAACTCTTGACGGTGGAAGAGTATAAGGGATGGAGAAGTTCCGTAGTCCTGACGGTGGATGTGGCTAGGGGATGAAGACATTCCAAATTCATGATGGTAGAAGTTGTTAGGTGAAGGGGAACTTCCGTATTCTTGACGGTGGAAGTGGTTAGGAGAAGGTGAGGTTCCAAAGTCTTGACGGTGGAAGTGGTTAGGGGATGGAGAAATTCCGAACTCTTGCCGGTGGAATTGAATAGGGGAAGGGGAAGATCTGTATTCTTGACGAAGGAAGTTGTTTGGGGATGGTGACATTCCATTGTCTTGACGCCTTAAGTGGTTGGGAGATAAAACGGGTGGGGATACCCCTGGATCATGAAGGTTGAGATAATAGGGAGATGGGGGAGGCGGTGAAGGACCAGAGTCTTGCCGATTGAGGTGATGAGGAGATAAAATGGGTGGCGAGGGACCAGAATCTTGCCGGTTAATGTAATATGGGGTTAAGAGAGGTGGTGAAGGGCCAGAGTCTTGACGATTCAGGTAAAGTGGCGATAAGAGCGGTGGGGAGGGGCCTGAGTCCTGGCGGTTGATATGGTGAGCTGCAAGAAGCGGGGAGGGAGGCCCGGAATCTCGATGGAAAAATAAAGAATGACCAGCTCTGAAGGGCGAGGGAGGTGGTGCTGCTGGAAAGGAAAAATCTTCGTCGACATCATTTTCTTCTACATATGTCGGGAGAGACGTGGGGGCAGGAATGTCACGTGACAGTGCAGGACTCGGTGGTATGCACTGGCTGTACTGCCGTCGTAGCACTCGTCGTCCACCATTGCCTCTCAGACCCTTCCCTAGAGCCGGTGTTGGTGTGAGCGTGTCTGTGACTGGCACTTCTGAAACACGTGGACGCTGTGGACTTGCAGGAAATACAGTTGGAGGTGGCGAAGTATTCGGTGAGCTGGGTGGAGAGAGAGTTGGAGAGGAGGCTCGACTGGTGTCGTTACTAGGGTTGTCTATACTTAGTGCTGGTACCATCAAGTGAAATGATACGGACTCACTAGCGTCATCAGATCCGCTGGATGACTCACTTGATTGCCGTTGTGGACCTGAGGCGCTGTCTGCTCGTCGCACAGAAGGATTCTGGGCGCTGTCCGCCCTTTTCCAACCGGCTGCCTCTTCCTTCTGGCCAGGTGTCGTGGCTGAGTTACACCGACGTAACGACGGCACTGTGTATACGGCACACATGGGCTCTTCCTCAGTACTGCCAGCTGGAGTTAAAGAATTGGATCCGAAGCTGCTGCCCATTTCACTTTCAGCCAACACTGCAGAATGAGCTGCTAAGCGCTCACAGGAAGCACTTAAGTGACCTCCTAGATTAGGCACAAGCAGTGACGACAAGGCGGGACCAGAACGTGTTATACTAGGCACAGGAATGTCTTGCACCTGTTGTCGCTTAAGAAGTTTCTGGCGACTCCGTTGGTCGCGTGGGCGATGCAGGTCAGCAAGAGTTGGGACACGGGTGGGCACAGGCGAGGCTGAAGAAGCAGCAGAAGCAGATGGGTTAATGCCTAGACGGAATGATTGGACCTTGCGAAGTGAACTCCTGGGTGATGGAGTGAGCATTGAGCGTGATGACGCCTGGAGCGAAGGGGTTCCGCTATCTATACTTTCTGACATACTGCTGAAATCGCCCATTGAATCTTCCATGAAAACTGAATCAGATCCAATAGACCGATTGTCAAATTCTGGCGAATCTAGGGAAACCACGGACGCAACACGAACCCTACCAGGCAGTGGCAACCGAGACAATTCAGTGTTGTCCGAGACGCTGCGAACTGACCCACAAGGGGAGATGTTAGGCGTGGGTTGAATGACGTTGATATCGATGGTCTGGATCCACTCAGCGGTGGCATGGTCGCTATCCCAGTCCATCCCACCCAGCTGGAGCACCGGCTTGTTGCCGCGGGGACCTAGGCCTGGAACGCCAAGTAGGGCCATTGCCGTCATTTCCCCTGACAAATCATGCGTGGAGGATCCCGCACTGTATCCGTCACTGCTGGATCCAGTTGACTGTAGTCTTACTCCTGGCACAGACAGGAACTCAGAGCGAACCTGCAAAAGTGGATGCAAGTTTTACCAACGTGTTACTGTAGTAGTAAGAATTACTAGAAGAAAACTTTTGTGCTTGCGATTCAATAAAGAAATCTTATAGACATCATAACATTAAAAGACACTTTTACTTTTCATTTAGTTACAAATTCATGTGCCACCAGTGTAATAACATAACATGTAATCCACCCACTTTGTTCACACTTAACAGTGTTAGGGGTTCACTTACGATGTGTTCGATCCCCAACAGAATTTGAATTTGATCGGAATTCAGTATTTGTTTATGTAAGTTTTCATAACTTGCAACTACTTTATAAGTAAACTTACTGCCCTGAATGTTTCATGATTTTTATTTTCTAGACCTTCCATTTATTTTAATTTCAAGAAATACATTTTATATGTTGTGCTGTGTATACTGTCTTCTGTGATTTGTTTGCTCATGACGCTCTAGTCCACGGGATAACACAATTTACAAGAATGACGCACCCAGCCAAGCTAGGTGTTGTACCCGTCATCCGAAGACATACGGTGGTGTGGATGCTTCTGAGCTAATTTCATTCTACTCCCTGTTTGGTGTACTAGGCCAACGAGCAGTATTTTATATTATTGTAACCACGAACGAGTGGTATTGATCAATAACAACACTGCGACTAGCAAAGGAGTCGAACCCATGCTGCTTTGGCCCACCCTCATGGTGAGCGAAAACTCATGACACTCTAGTCCATGGGACCACACAATCCTCAAGAATGACGCTTCCAGCCAAGCTCAGAAGCATCCACACCACCGTATGTCCTCGAATGGTAGGTACAACACCTAGCTTGGCAAGACGCGTCTTTCTTGAGGATTGTGTGGTCCCGTGGACTAGAGCGTCATGAGTTTTCGCTCTCCATGAGGTGGGGCAAAGCAGCAGGGGTTCGACTCCTTGGCAAGTCGCAGTGTTGTTATTGATCAATACCCCTCATTCACGGGTAAAATAATATAAATTAACAAAATACTGCTCGTTGTGCTAGTACACCAAACAGGGAGTAGAATGAAATTAGCTCAGAAGCGTCCACACCACCGTATGTCCTCGGATGACGGGTACAACATCTAGCTTGGCTGGATGCGTCATTCTTGAGAATTGTGTGGTCCCGTGGACTTGAGCGTCATGAGTTTTCGATCACCATGAGGTGGGCCAAAGCAGCATGGGTTCGACTCCTTGGCTAGTTGCCAAGGAGTGGACCCCATCCTATATATATATAGGATGGGGTCCACCTCTGGTGTAAATTACGGGACCCATAGCCTCGGAGAAGTGGATAAAAAAGCTTCAAGGAAGAATATATGGATTTCTTCCTGAAGCCATTTGAATATTCCACTTCTCCTACCACCCCATCTTTTCATTCTTTTTTTTTTACCAATAGGTATATTTTATTACATAATATGGTACAAAAGATTTAAGAGATAAATTGTTGATATAAAGATGGCATATACAGTACACGAGGTGTGAGAGATACATGTCTAGTACATATTGTTACATGTTTGTCACTGATTATAATGCGAAAATCTCATCCAGCTCCTCAGAGCTGGGGCGCGTGCCCAAAATACAGCATACATTACCCCTCTGAACAGCAGCGCTGAGTTTCTGGAACTGTTTTACATGATGGTAGGATTACTGGTGTTTTTTTTTCTGTGTCATAAACATGCAAGATTTCAGGTACGTCTTGCTACTTCTACTTACACTTAGGTCACTCTTCACATGCACATATATACACACCCCTCTGGGTTTTCTTCAATTTTCTTGCTAGTTCTTGTTTTTGTTTATTTCCTCTTATCTCTATGGGGAAGTGGAACAGAATTTGTTCTCCGTCATAAGAGGCGACTAACGTGCCGGGAGTAAGCGGCTAGTAACCCCTTCTCCTGTATACATTACTAAAGTTAAAAGGAGAAACTTTCGTTTTTCTTTTTAGGTCACCATGCCTCAAGAGGTGTGGGGTTGAAAGATAAAGAATTAAATACAAAGTGGGAGTTGTCACAGTTGCTTTTTGCTGATGACACTGTGCTTTTGGGAGATTCTGAAGAGAAGTTGCAGAGGTTGGTGGATGAATTTGGTAGGGTGTGTAAAAGAAGAAAATTGAAAGTGAATATAGGAAAGAGTAAGGTGATGAGGATAACAAAAAGATTAGGTGATGAAAGACTGGATATCAGATTGGAGGGAGAGAGTATGGAGGAGGTGAATGTATTCAGATATTTGGGAGTGGACATGTCAGCAGATGGGTCTATGAAGGATGAGGGGAATCATAGAATTGATGAGGGAAAAAGGGTGAGTGGAGCACTTCGGAGTCTGTGGAGACAAAGAACTTTGTCCATGGAAGTAAAGAAGGGAATGTATGAGAGTATAGTTATACCAACACTCTTATATGGGTGTGAAGCATGGGTGGTGAATGTTGCAACGAGGAGAAGGCTGGAGGCAGTGGAGATGTCATGTCTGAGGTCAATGTGTGGTGTGAATATAATGCAAAGAATTCGGAGTTTGGAAATTAGGAGGAGGTGCGGGATTACCAAAACTATTATCCAGAGAGCTGAGGAGGGGTTGTTGAGGTGGTTCGGACATGTAGAGAGAATGGAACGAGACAGAATAACTTCGAGAGTGTATAAATCTGTAGTAGAGGGAAGGCGGGGTAGGGGTCGGCCTAGGAAGGGTTGGAGGGAGGGGGTAAAGGAGGTTTTGTGTGCGAGGGGCTTGGACTTCCAGCAAGCATGTGTGAGCGTATTTGATAGGAGTAAATGGAGACAAATGGTTTTTAATACTTGACGTGCTGTTGGAGTGTGAGCAAAGTAACATTTATGAAGGGATTCAGGGAAACCGACAGGCCGGACTTGAGTCCTGGAGATGGGAAGTACAGTGTCTGCACTCTGAAGGAGGGGTGTTAATGTTGCAGTTTTATAACTGTAGTGTAAAGCACCCCTCTGGCAAGAGAGTGATGGAGTGAATTATGATGAAAGTTTTTCTTTTTCGGGCCACCCTGCCTTGGTGGGAATCGGCCGATGTGTTAATAAAATAAATAAATATATATATATATATATATATATATATATATATATATATATATATATATATATATATATATATGTCGTGCCGATTAGGTAAAACTGGTCAATTAGCAAGAACTCATCTAAAATTAAGTCCTTTCTAAAAATTTCTCTTATACGTTTAAAGACATATATTTTTCATTTATGTTAGTGTAAGAATTTATAATTTTGTACCAAGAGAAACTTTGAAAACCTACCTAACCTTATTACAACAAGCGCAATTTAATTTAGCCTAACCCAACTAAATATATATATATATATATATATATATATATATATATATATATATATATATATATATATATATATATATATATATATATATATATATATATATATATATATATATATATATATATATATATATATACCTGGAGGGTATTCCGGGGATGAACGCCCCCGCGGCCCGGTCCATGACCAGGCCTCCTGGTGGTTCAGGTCCTGATCAACGAAGCTGTTACTGCTGGCCGCATGTAGTCGAACGTACGAACCACAGCCCGGCTGATCTGGCACTGACTTTAGGTATCTGTCCAGCTCCCTCTTGAAGACAACCAGGGGTCTATTCGTAATTCCGCTTATGGCTGGTGGGAGGATGTTGAACAGTCTTGGGCCCCGAACACTTATTGTGTTTTCTCTTAGTGTACTAATGGCTCCCCTACTTTTCATTCGGGATATGTTGCATCGCCTGCCAAGTCTTTTACTTTCGTTGGGAGTGATTTTTGTGTGCAGATTAGGGACCAGTCCCTCCCGGATCTTCCAGGTGTAGATTATGATGTATCTCTCTCGCCTGCGCTCCAGTGAGTACAGTCGAGTAGTACTTCCAAGCGTTCCCAGTAGTTAAGGTGTTTGATGGAAGTTATATGTGCAGTAAAGGTTCTCTGTATATTCTCTAGATCTGCAATTTCACCTGCCTTGAATGGGGATGTTAATGTACAGCAGTATTCCAGCCTAGAGATAACAAGTGATTTAAAAAAGATCATCATTGGCTTGGCATCTCTTGTCTTGAATGTTCTCATTATCCATCCTATCAGTTTCCTCGCAAATGTGATAGTGGCACTGTTGTGATCCTTGAAAGTGAGATCCTCAGGCATTACCACTCCCAGGTCCTTCACATTATTTTTCCGCTCTATTGTGTGATTGGAGTTTGTAGTATACTCAGTCCTAGCTATTATTTCCACTAGTTTTCCATAACAGAGTAGTTGGAATTTGTCTTTATTGAACATCATATTGTTCACCGTTGCCCATTGGGAAACTTGGTTTATATCTTCTTGGAGATTTGCCGTGTCCTCAATAGATGACACTCTCATGCAGATCCTAGTATCATCTGCAAAGGATGACACAGTGCTATGGTTTACATCTCTGTCTATGTCTGATATGAGGATGAGGAACAGCATAAGGGCGAGTACTGTGCCTTGTGGAACAGCTCTTCACTATGGCAGCTTCCGATTTAACTCTGTTTACCACTACTCTTTGTGTTCGATTTGTTAGAAAGTTGAAGATCCATCTGCCTACTTTGCCAGTTATCCATTTAGCACGTATTTTGTGTGTTATTACACCATGATCGCACTTGTCAAAGGCTTTTGAAAAATCTGTGTATACTACATATGCATTCTGTTAGTTTTCCAGTGCATTGTAGACCATATCAGTGGTCCAGTAGTAGCGAGAGGCAGGAGCGACCTGCTCTGAACCCATGTTGCCCTGGATTGTGCAATTGTTGGGAGTCCAAGTGGTTTGCAATCGTGCATCTTATAACCCTTTCAAAGATTTTTATGATATGGGACGTTATAGTTCTTAGCTATTGCTTTGCTGCCACCTTTGTGGAGTGTGGCTATATCCGTTGTTTTTAATGACTGTTGAATCTCACCTGTGTCTATGCTCCTTCTCCGTAGCATACTTAGAGCCCGTGAAAGGGGTCTCTTGTAGTTCTTAATGAACACAGAGTTCCACGAGTCTTTGCCTGGGTCTGAGTGCATGGGCATGTTGTCAATGGCTTTCTCAAAGTCTAGAGAAGTTAGGGTTATATCAGAAATTTGGCATACATTGACAGGGTTTTGAGGCTCATTCATGAAAAAATTAATTGAATTGTCTATCTTTAGACTGATTAGTGGCTCGTTGAACACAGAGTCATATTGAGATTTCAGTATCTCACTCATTTCTTTGTTGTTATCTGTGTAAGATCCGTCTTGTCTGAGCAGGGGTCCTATACTAGAAGTGGTTTTCGCCTTTTTTTGGCATATGCAAAGAAATATTTCGAATTTCTTTCAATTTCACTAATCGCTTTTAGCTCCTCTTGACTCTCCTGGATCATGTATGAGTCCTTTAACTTTAGCTCAATATTTTCCACTTCCCTGATTAGCGCTTCCTTCAGTGTTTCAGATAATCTAGCATTCCTGAGGAGCATTTCTCTCTCTCCAGTTTACTTCTCTTCTTTTTTCTTAGGGGAATATGCCTTGAACATACTTCAGCTACCAGAAAGTTTATCTTTTCAAGGCACTAGTTAGGGTCCATGTTATTTAAGATATCTTCCCAACATGTTTCACTTAGGACATAGTTTACCTGGTCCCAGTTGATGTCCTTGTTGTTGAACTTGAATTTGGTAAAGGTACCCTCATAGCTGTATGCATTTTGCTGATCACGACTCGATTATATTATGATCAGAATTACTGTAGCTGTTTTTTATATTGTTATGTTTCTTACCAGGTCCTCATTATTTGTGAAAATAAGGTCAAGTGTGTTCTCCAGTCTTGTTGGCTCCACTATCTGCTGACTTAGGGTGTGTTTGTTGCAAAAATTCAGCAGCTCATGTGTGTGTGACTTTCATCTCGCTGCCTCCAGGGGTTATTTCTGCTACAACATTATTTGCTACATTCTTACAATTTGTATGTCTTAGAATGAAGTCACCAAACAGCAAGATGTTTGGGGCTGGGGCTGGAAGGTTTTCCGGACAATAATCAATTTTTGTTAGCTGTTCCTTGAACTGTTGGTGGCTTATATACAAGTACAATGACTAGGTTTTGGTTCTCGATTTTTTTTGTTAGAACTTCAACTACATCATTTGTACCCAGGTATCCATATTCACTGTCAAAGTATCTTTTGCGTGGGTCTCTGTGAAGGCTGCAAACATTGTATTTGACTTCCTAGAAGCCCACTGATGAAAGGTATTTTGTTGTTGGTAAATGGCTTAAGGCCCTGTATATTAGCAAATATAAATGAGGTCGTGTTGCATGTTTGTTGAGGGATTCCGTTGTTGGCGTCAGTAGTTGTGAGTCTGGAGGGGCCACTGGCTGTACCTCAAGTCCAACAAGGCTCCAAGGTGGTTTGAGTACATTGTATTGTGCGACTGACTTGAATGACTTGATAAAGGTTTCACGACGTTGAAATGTTATCCAAAGAATAGTTTGTTCTCCAGATTGTCTTATCTATTATCGGCAATACAGCTTTTAGTTCATAATTTTCTTATCATGAACTTCCTCTGATTTTTTTTTGCAAAAAGAGTAAAGAGTGTACCAATAAAATAAGAGTGATCTACTGTTCGATACTCTCTTTCTAAGAATCCTCTGTCAAATAATTTGTAATTCTATCGCATGAGAGGCTACGTTTTTCACCACGTCTTCCAGGCAGCTGTGGTAGCGTTGCAAGTTCTATTAGGGAAATTTCTTTACATTAACCTTCTCTTCATCAGAGTAGAGAATATGCTGTCAAAGTAATTAAAGTGTTCACAGAGCATTTGATTGCCAGAGACACAATAAATAAGACAGTGGATGGTTGCAAAACAATATTGTTAAATCACAGTAAAGTTGGAGGTATGCAAAAAGCTGCATAAGAAAGTCCAAACTATGTTCCGAAACGTATTAAACGGTACAGAGATTAATTAAAGTAAATAAATACATTTGCAACGTTTGGTTATATTTTGTGACTTATAGAGAAGAAAAAGGCACAATAACATTACGAACAATACACAAATAACACACATAGCAGAGAGAAGCTCACCACAACGTTTAGGACCGAAACGTTGTGGTGAGCTTCTCTCTGCTATGTGTGAGTTATTTGTGTATTTGACCTATGTTCCTGTTGACACGTAACCTACATAAAATTTCCAAACCTTGTAAACTCGCCCATTCACCTGGGTTGACAGAGATATTTTTGTTGACACTACGACAGCAACTCATTTAAATCACATGAAAATCTGATAATGATACTCATTCGATTGAATTTTTGAAAGATGCCTTGACACAGGAGACGGAGACTTTCAGAACAGTTATTCCTTTACTTCTAATGATGTGACTGACATGATTTACAATTCTGTTCATTATTGTGACATCCATTTAAGACGGGACATTGCTCAAACTGTGACTTTGATCCTTTAGAACCCACTGCTGAGGTTGTTATGTCAGCTGAGGTAAGAATGCACGCCGTCTTCTGACTTACCCACTGCCCCGTGACTTGACTTACAAGGTGCCTGATGACTGACTTACCAAGTGCCTGATGACTTGACTTACCAAGTGCCTGGCGACCTGACTTACCAAATGC
>WNWK01001891.1:0-242431 GCA_009830355.1 Cherax destructor | reverse complement strand
CAAGTAAAATGCCCAAAAAGGGAAAAAAAGGTAAATTCTTTTGGGCGGAAAATTTAAAATGGGGAAAAAAAAGGGGGTCCCAGATTTTGCTTGGGGATTAAAAAGGGAATAAAAAAATTTAAAACGGGACTTAAAAAAGGGGGGTTTAAAAAAACTAAAAAAACAAAAGAACATAAAAAGGAGGAACACTGCAGGGGCCTGTTGGCCCATTCACAGGCCCTTAAATTCCATCCCACTAACAGAATATTTGTTCAACCTAATTTTCAATACTACCTTTAAAAAACATTCTTTTCAATATCCCCATAACACTAAAAAAAGCCCTTTAGAATTTTACTTGGTTTTTCCCAAAAAAGTCGTACCCTGGTTCAGTTATCCACATATTATATAGTTGGGGGATTTAAACGATGGGGTACAAACCAAAAATGTTTTAAAAAGATTTATTAAAAAAGTGGAAAATCTAGGGTAACGTAGTAAAGTAAATCAAATTGGATACTAATTAAGATATCAATTAGAAGGTTAATTAGGGGGTGCCCCTCCCTGCTCTCATATACAAAGTTTTGTGCTGGGGGCACATATATATAAATGACTCAGAGGTACCATCGGTCAATGTCAGTAATAACAATAATATATATATATAATAATAAATGGGGTACGAGTGTTCCCTCTAAACTCGACTAAACCAGTGTCGACAGAACAACTTCTCATAAGCTAGCTGTACTAACAAATTGCCCAGAACAGCGATTGTCTTGTAAAATGACCACTTCGCAGAACAGCACTATAACAGGCAACAGCAACACAGCATCAAACAAGGAGATAGAAACTACCCTTGGGACCTCAGTAGATCCTCCAAACAGTCATAAAACTCCCCACTCTGAAACTAAGTTCCTAAAAATCCAAACTGTGGCGTGCCGATGCCTTATCATAGGTCCCGAGCTGAGCTTGGACCTGAGTTTTTAAAGTTCGAAATGAAAACCCCAGAACAATTCGAATAATCACTGTCTAGTCTTTCTCTGTGAACAGAGTTACCGATTCTAGAAGTATGATTCGCCTCACCAACAATTTATCTCTCCCCAAAAGGGGTCAATGTCAGAACAACAAGGTGGGGTTGCTCGACGGGGCAGAGGGCCAGAGAGAGAACATAAGAACAAAGAACATGAAAGGAGGAACACTGCAGCAGGCCCGTTGGCCCATCTGGCAGGTCCCTTTACAATCCATCCCACAACAGAATATTTGCTCAACCAATTTTTTTTAAAACTCCCCAAAAAAAGCTTTACAATTCTACCCCTCATGGGGAGTCCCCTCAAAACCAACCCCCTCACTCTGAAATTTTTCCCAAACCCAAATTTGAAACACCCCGGGTTTTTCAATAACCCTACTAGGCAGACTGTTCCACTCATCAACTACCCTATTTCCAAACCAATACTTTCCTATATCCTTTCTAAATCTAAACTTATCTAACTTGAATCCATTATTGCGGGTTCTCTCTTGGAGAGATATCCTCAAGACTTTATTTATATCCCCTTTGTTAATACCCATTTTCCACTTGTATACCTCGATCATGTCTCCCTCATTCTACGTCTTACAAGTGAATGTAATTTTAGGGTCTTCAATCTTTCTTCGTAAGGAAGATTTCTAATGCTATGTATTAATTTAGTCATTCTACGCTGAATGTTTTCTAACGAATTTATGTCCATTCTGTAATATGGAGACCAGAACTGAGCTGCGTAATCTAGGTGAGGCCTTACTAATGATGTATAAAGCTGTAATATAACCTCTGGACTTCTGTTGCTAACACTTCTTGATATAAATCCCAGTAATCTATTTGCCTTATTACGTACGCTTAGGCATTGCTGTCTTGGTTTAAGGTTGCTGCTTACCATCACCCCCAAGTCCTTCTCGCAATCTGTATGGCTAAGTTCTACGTTATTTAACTTATAAGTGCTTGGGTTATGGACACTCCCGAGCTTCAGAACCTTGCATTTATCTACATTGAACTGCATCTGCCACTTTTCTGACCACGAATTCAGTTTGTCTAAATCTTCCTGAAGTTCTATGACATCTATGTTTGAATCAATTATCCTACCTATCTTCGTGTCGTCGGCGAATTTGCTCATATCACTAGTAATTCCCTCATCAAGGTCATTGATATATATTATAAATAACAATGGGCCTAAGACTGATCCCTGTGGAACACCACTTGTTACAAGTCCCCATTCGGATTTAACCCCATTTATGCACACTCTCTGCTTCCTATTGGTGAGCCATGACTCGATCCATGACAGCACTTTTCCCCCAATGCCATGAGCTGCCACTTTCTTTAACAGTCTC
Source organism: Cherax destructor (assembly GCA_009830355.1). Taxonomy (NCBI): domain Eukaryota; kingdom Metazoa; phylum Arthropoda; class Malacostraca; order Decapoda; family Parastacidae; genus Cherax; species Cherax destructor. Next base: position 240,103 of record WNWK01001891.1, on the reverse strand, counting down.
TGGTGCGGTACTCTATCAAAAGCCTTACTAAAGTCTAAATAAACAAGGTTTATAGAACAAAAGTTAGGGATAAGATAGGTCCCCTTAAAAATAACTTTGGGCATCTTACTGACAAGGAGAATGATATGTGCTCTATTTTTAATAATTATTTTCTCTCGGTTTTCACACAGGAAGACATTAATAATATCCCAGTAATTAATTTTACAGAGGCCCAGAAGAAGATAAATTATGTAATATCACAGTCACTAGCGAAATGATTATGAAACAGCTGGACCGACTGAAACAAAATAAATCGCCGGGTCCTGATGAGCTTTTGCAAGGGTTCTTAAGGAATGCAAAATGGAACTCTGTGAACCAATATCTAACATTTTTAATTTATCTCTTCAAACAGGTGTAGTGTCTGATATGTGGAAGATGGCTAATGTAATTCCTATTTTTAAAGCAGGGGACAAGTCACTACCGTCAAACTACCGCCCAATAAGCCTGACCTCAATTGTAGGCAAATTACTAGAGTCAATTATAGCTGATATTATTAGAAGCCATCTAGATAACCATAATTTGATTAATGATACCCAGCATGGATTCACGAGGGGCCGTTCCTGCCTATCTAATTTATTAACCTTCTTCAGTAAAGCTTTTGAGGCTGTTGATCACGATAAAGAATTCGATATTGTTTATTTAGACTTTAGTAAGGCTTTTGATAGAGTACCGCACCAGAGACTGTTAAAGAAAGTGGCAGCTCATGGCATTGGGGGAAAAGTGCTGTCATGGATCGAGTCATGGCTCACCAATAGGAAGCAGAGAGTGTGCATAAATGGGGTTAAATCCGAATGGGGACTTGTAACAAGTGGTGTTCCACAGGGATCAGTCTTAGGCCCATTGTTATTTATAATATATATCAATGACCTTGATGAGGGAATTACTAGTGATATGAGCAAATTCGCCGACGACACGAAGATAGGTAGGATAATTGATTCAAACATAGATGTCATAGAACTTCAGGAAGATTTAGACAAACTTAATTCGTGGTCAGAAAAGTGGCAGATGCAGTTCAATGTAGATAAATGCAAGGTTCTGAAGCTCGGGAGTGTCCATAACCCAAGCACTTATAAGTTAAATAACGTAGAACTTAGCCATACAGATTGCGAGAAGGACTTGGGGGTGATGGTAAGCAGCAACCTTAAACCAAGACAGCAATGCCTAAGCGTACGTAATAAGGCAAATAGATTACTGGGATATATATCAAGAAGTGTTAGCAACAGAAGTCCAGAGGTTATATTACAGCTTTATACATCATTAGTAAGGCCTCACCTAGATTACGCAGCTCAGTTCTGGTCTCCATATTACAGAATGGACATAAATTCGTTAGAAAACATTCAGCGTAGAATGACTAAATTAATACATAGCATTAGAAATCTTCCTTACGAAGAAAGATTGAAAACCCTAAAATTACATTCACTTGTAAGACGTAGAATGAGGGGAGACATGATCGAGGTATACAAGTGGAAAATGGGATAACAAAGGGGATATAAATAAGGTCTTGAGGTATCTCTCCAAGAGAACCCGCAATAATGGATTCAAGTTAGATAAGTTTAGATTTAGAAAGGATATAGGAAAGTATTGGTTTGGAAATAGGGTAGTTGATGAGTGGAACAGTCTGCCTAGTAGGGTTATTGAAGCTAGGACCTTGGGTAGTTTCAAATTTAGGTTGGATAAATTCATGAGTGAGAGGGTTGATTTGAGTGGGACTGCGCATGAGTGGGTAGAATTGTCAAGCTTATTTCTTGGTAGCTTGAAGATTGGGTTGAGCAAATATTCTGTTAGTGGGACGGATTGTGAAGGACCTGCCTAGTATGGGCCAACAGGCCTGCTGCAGTGTTCCTCCTTCTTATGTTCTTATGTTCTTATGAGTGAGAGGGTTGGATTTGAGTGGGACTCATGCATGAGTGGGTAGAATTGTCAAAGCTTATTTCTTGGGTAGCTTTGAAAATTGGGTTGAGCAAATATTCTGTTAGTGGGATGGATTGTGAAGGACCTGCCTAGTATGGGCCAACAGGCCTGCTGCAGTGTTCCTCCTTTCTTATGTTCTTATGTTCTTAGAGAACACTTATCATCTGTGGACTGGGGTAATGAAGAGAGCTATCAATATGACAGTTTTCTGAACACTATACATGCTGCCCAAAGAACATTTATCCCATATAAAGAAATTAGATCGAATAGAAATGACCCAAAATGGATGAATAATAGGCTCAAATATCTTTTAGGGCAGAAGAAAGGAATTTATAGGCGTATCAAAAGAGGTGAGGGTCATCTTATGAATCAGTATATTGACATTAAGAGGGACGTTAAAAGGGGATAAGAAAAGCTAAGCGGGACTACGAAATTAAAGTTGCTAGGGATTCGAAAACTAACCCAAAAATTTTTCCAGGTGTATAGAACAAAAGTTAGAGATAAGATAGGTCCCCTTAAAAATAATTATGGGTATCTTACTGACAAAGATAATGAAATGTGCTCTATTTTTAATAATTATTTTCTCTCGGTTTTCACTCAGGAAGACACTAATAATATCCCAAGAATTAAGAACATAAGAACATAAGAATGGAGGAACACTGCAGAAGGCCTACTGGCCCATACAAGGCAGGTCCTTATCAAAACCACCACTACCTAAAAATTTATTCCCGTACTCACGACACAAATCAAACCCAGCCCTCCCACTCATATATTTGTCCAATCTCTTTTAAAGCCACCCAAGGTCCTAGCCTCTATCACAGTACTCGGAAGATTGTTCCACGCATCTACAACTCTGTTCGAAAACCAGTACTTGCCTATGTCCTTTCTAAATCTAAATTTATCCAATTTAAATCCGTTATTTCTCGTTCTTACTTGGTTCGATATCCTCAGTATTTTATTAATATCTCCTTTGTTTATGCCCATCATCCACTTGTACACCTCGATGATATCTCCCCTCATTCTACGTCTCTCCAGAGAGTGGAGATTCAACGCTCTAAGTCTATCTTCATACGGGAGATTTCTTATACTGTAAATCATTTTAGTCATTCTTCTTTGTATGTTCTCCAATGAATCTATATCCATCCTGTAGTAAGGAGACCAAAACTGAGCTGCATAATCCAAATGAGGTCTCACTAGTGATGTATAGAGCTGTAAAATAACTTTTGGACTTCTGTTGCTTATACTTCTTGAAATAAATCCTAGTAATCTGTTAGCCTTATTGCGCACACTTAGGCACTGTTGTCTTGGCTTTAGATTTCTGCTTACCATGACTCCCAAGTCTTTTCACATTCTGTATGATCAAGCTCAACTTCACCTAGTTTATAAATTCGAGGGATATTTTCATTACCAACGACAAGCACCTTACACTTGTCCACATTGAACTTCATCTGCCACTTTTCAGACCAAGACATTAATTTATCCAAATCCTCCTGGAGTTCACTGTTATCCTCCTCAGAATGAATTATACGGCCTATTTTTGTATCATCAGCAAATTTACTCATGTCACTTGCAATTCCTTCATCAAGGTCATTAATGTAAATTATGAACAACAATGGGCCCAAAACTGATCCTTGTGGAACGCCACTAGTGACAAATCCCCATTCAGATTTGACCCCATTAATGGAAACTCTCTGCTTTCTATTGGTAAGCCATGCCTCTATCACAGTCACTAGCGAAATAGTTATCAAACAGATAGACCGTTTGAAGCAAAATAAATCGCCAGGCCCTGATGAGCTTTTTTCAAGGGTTCTTAAGGAATGCAAAATTGAACTCTGTGAACCCTTAACTAACATTTTTAACCTATCTCTTCAAACAGGTGTAGTGTCTGATACGTGGAAGATGGCTAATGTAATTCCTATTTTTAAAGCAGGGGACAAGTCGTTACCATCAAATTACCGCCCAATAAGTCTAACATCAATTGTAGGCAAATTATTAGAGTCGATTATAGCTGATAACATAAGAAGCCATCTCGATAGGCATAATTTGATTAATGATACTCAACATGGATTCACCAGGGGCCGTTCCTGCCTAACTAATTTATTAACTTTTTTCAGTAAGGCTTTTGAGGCAGTTGATCATGATAAATAATTCGATATTGTTTATTTGGATTTTAGTAAGGCTTTTGATAGAGTACCACATCAGAGACTGTTAAAGAAAGTGGCTGCTCATGGCATTGGGGGAAAAGTGTTTTCATGGATCTAGTCATGGCTCACCAATAGGAAGCAGAGGGTGTGCATTAATGGGGTTAAATCTGAGTGGGGATCTGTAACAAGTGGCGTTCCACAGGGATCGGTTTTGGGCCCGTTGTTGTTTATAATATATATAAATGACCTTGACGAGGGAATTTCTAGTGATATGATCAAATTCGCTGATGACACGAAGATAGGTAGGATAATCGATTCAGACGTAGATGTCAGTGAACTACAGGAGGATTTAGACAAACTCAATTCCTGGTCAGAAAAATGGCAGATGCAGTTCAATGTAGATAAATGCAAAGTTCTAAAGCTCGGGAGTGTCCATAACCCAAGCACTTATAAGTTAAATAACGTAGAACTTAGCCATACAGATTGCGAGAAGGACTTGGGGGTGATGGTAAGCAGCAACCTTAAACCAAGACAGCAATGCCTAAGCGTACGTAATAAGGCAAATAGATTACTGGGATTTATATCAAGAAGTGTTAGCAACAGAAGTCCAGAGGTTATATTACAGCTTTATACATCATTAGTAAGGCCTCACCTAGATTACGCAGCTCAGTTCTGGTCTCCATATTACAGAATGGACATAAATTTGTTAGAAAACATTCAGCGTAGAATGACTAAATTAATACATAGCATTAGAAATCTTACTTACGAAGAAAGATTGAAGACCCTTAAATTACATTCACTTGTAAGACGTAGAATGAGGGAGACATGATCGAGGTATACAAGTGGAAAATGGGTATTAACAAAGGGGATATAAATAAGGTCTTGAGGGTATCTCTCCAAGAGAGAACCCGCAATAATGGATTCAAGTTAGATAAGTTTAGATTTAGAAAGGATATAGGAAAGTATTGGTTTGGAAATAGGGTAGTTGATGAGTGGAACAGTCTGCCTAGTAGGGTTATTGAAGCTAGGACCTTGGGTAGTTTTAAATTTAGGTTGATAAATTCATGAGTGAGAGGGGTTGGATTTGAGGGAATTGCACATGAGTAAATAAAATTATCAAATCTTATTTCTTGGGTAGCATTGAAAGTTGGGTTGAACAAGTGTTCTGTTGGTGGGATGGAATGTGAAGGACCTGCCTAGTATGGGCCAACAGGCCTGCTGCAGTGTTCCTCCTTTCTTATGTTCTTATGTTCTTATGTTCTTAGATCCCCACTCCGATTTAACCCCATTTATGCACACCCTCTGCTTCCTATTGGTGAGCCATGACTCGATCCATGACAACACTTTTCCCCCAATGCCATGAGCAACCACTTTCTTAACAGTCTCTGATGTGGTACTCTATCAAAAGCCTTACTAAAATCCAAATAAACGATATCGAATTCTTTATCATTATCAACTGCCTAAAGCCCCACTGAAAAAGTTAACAAATTAGTTAGCAGGAACGGCCCTGGTGAATCCATGCTGAGTATCATTAATCAAATTATGCCTATCGAGATGGCTTCTTATGTTATCAGCTATAATCGACTCTAGTAATTTGCCTACAATTGATGTTAGACTTATTGGGCGGTAATTTGATGGTAACCCTACTAGGCAGACTGTTCCACTCATCAACTACCCTATTTCCAAACCAATACTTTCCTATATCCTTTCTAAATCTAAACTTATCTAACTTGAATCCATTATTGCGGGTTCTCTCTTGGAGAGATATCCTCAAGACCTTATTTATATCCCCTTTGTTAATACCCATTTTCCACTTGTATACCTCGATCATGTCTCCCCTCATTCTACGTCTTACAAGTGAATGTAATTTTAGGGTCTTCAATCTTTCTTCGTAAGGAAGATTTCTAATGCTATGTATTAATTTAGTCATTCTACGCTGAATGTTTTCTAACGAATTTATGTCCATTCTGTAATATGGAGACCAGAACTGAGCTGCGTAATCTAGGTGAGGCCTTACTAATGATGTATAAAGCTGTAATATAACCTCTGGACTTCTGTTGCTAACACTTCTTGATATAAATCCCAGTAATATATTTGCCTTATTACGTACGCTTAGGCATTGCTGTCTTGGTTTAAGGTTGCTGCTTACCATCACCCCCAAGTCCTTCTCGCAATCTGTATGGCTAAGTTCTACGTTATTTAACTTATAAGTGCTTGGGTTATGGACACTCCCGAGCTTCAGAACCTTGCATTTATCTACATTGAACTGCATCTGCCACTTTTCTGACCACGAATTAAGTTTGTCTAAATCTTCCTGAAGTTCTATGACATCTATGTTTGAATCAATTATCCTACCTATCTTCGTGTCGTCGGCGAATTTGCTCATATCACTAGTAATTCCCTCATCAAGGTCATTGATATATATTATAAATAACAATGGGCCTAAGACTGATCCCTGTGGAACACCACTTGTTACAAGTCCCCATTCGGATTTAACCCCATTTATGCACACTCTCTGCTTCCTATTGGTGAGCCATGACTCGATCCATGACAGCACTTTTCCCCCAATGCCATGAGCTGCCACTTTCTTTAACAGTCTCTGGTGCGGTACTCTATCAAAAGCCTTACTAAAGTCTAAATAAACAATATCGAATTCTTTATCGTGATCAACAGCCTCAAAAGCTTTACTGAAGAAGGTTAATAAATTAGATAGGCAGGAACGGCCCCTCGTGAATCCATGCTGGGTATCATTAATCAAATTATGGTTATCTAGATGGCTTCTAATAATAATGTCATACTCAGTCCTAGTTATTATTTCCTCCAGTTTTCCATAACGGAGTAGTTGGAATTTGTCTTCATTGAACATCATATTGTTCTCTGTTGCCCATTGGAAAACTTGGTTTATATCTTCTTGGAGATTTGCCGTGTCCTCAATGGATGACACTCTCATGCAGACCCTAGTATCATCTGCAAAGTATGATACAGTGCTATGGTTTACATCTCTGTCTATGTCTGAAATGAGAATGAGGAACAGGATAGGTGCGAGTACTGTGCCTTGTGGAACAGAGCTCTTCACTATGGCAGCATCCGATTTAACTGTTTACCACTACTCTTTGTGTTCGATTGGTTAGGAAGTTGAAGATCCATCTGTCTACTTTGCCAGTTATCCCTTTAGCACGCATTTTGTGTGCTATTACACCATGATCACACTTGTCAAAGGCTTTTGCAAAATCTGTGTATACTACATCTGCATTCTGCTTGTTTTCCAGAGCATCTAAGACCATATCATAGTGGTCTAGCAGTTGCGAGAGGCAGGAGCGACCTGTTCTGAAACCATGTTGCCCTGGGTTGTGCAATTTTTGGGAGTCCAGGTGGTTTCCTATCCTGCTTCTTAGAACTCTTTCAAAGATTTTTATGATATGGGACGTTAAAGCTATTGGTCTATAGTTCTTAGCTACTACTTTGCTGCCACCTTTATGGAGTGGGGCTATATCTGTTGTTTTTAGTGACTGGAATCTCGCCTGTGTCTAAGCTCCTTCTCCATAGCATACTTAGGGCCTGTGAGAGGGGTTTCTTGCATAACCTTGCACTAGCTGGGTTGATTTCCTAAAAGTTAATTATCAGACCAGTACTGCAGTTTATCCAGATCTAATAATACAAGGTAATACAGTGAGGCAGCAGAGGGACAGGTGAACCCCATATTTTGGGGCTTCTGATACAGTACTGCACAAGAGACTGGGATTAAAACTACAGGAACAAACAGCAGTAACAGAAAGCACTACAGTGGATCGAGAAATACGTAGGAAACAAAGAGTGATTGTCCAGGAAGAGGTGTCGGAATGAAAATTATTATTATTATAATTATGGGGGAGCACTAAACTCGTAGGGATTATACAGCGCCTGTGGGGGGATGGGAGGTATTCAGGCTCAATTCAGGGAACTGGAGCACAGATCCAGTTCCCTAGATCATGAGCCCCTCACCAGCGTCAAAGAACCTACCTTGAGGGGTCGGAATGAATAAGAGTGACGTGTGGGGTTCCACAAGGATCAGTACGGGGACCTGTACTATTTCTGGTATACGTGAACATGATGTGAAACTAATGAGGAAAATTCAAACATGAGAGGGCAAGGAAAACCTACAAATGGATCTGGATAAACTGCAGTTCTGGTCTGATAATTAACTTTTAGGAAATCAACCCCAGCTAGTGCAAGGTTATGCAAATTGGGGAAGTGCACAGAAACCCAGAAACAGAGTACAGGCTTGGGAAAGAAAGGCTGCAAAACTTACTCAAGGAGGAGCTAGGGGTGAGCATAGTACCAAGCATATCGCCTGAAGCACTCATCAACCGAATAACCTCTGTAGCAAATGCGCATCTGTCAAATCTGAGATTAGCTTTCAGGAATCTCAACATATATAGGCCTTATCTCGGAAAATGCATCGTCATCATGGGACCCAACATCTGATCAGGTATGTCAAAAACTGGAAGAAGAGCAAAGATTTGCAACAAGACTAGTGAACTAGAAGAAAATGCTGGAGTTCAACCTGACAACATTAGTAGACAGAAGGACCAGAGGAGACAAGATAATGACATACAAAATTCTGAAAGGAATTGATATTTCAAAGGCGGTACACAAGGGCACATTGTACTGGAAGTTGAGGATGTTGTTAGGGCTTTAAACTAGGATTAGTTAGAGGTATGGGTTTAGGAATGGTAAATATTGAGGGCCAAAATATTGATTCAGGCTTTGATATCATAAATCATAACAATAACAGTAATCGAGTGACACAGGGTAATGATAGTAACAGAAATTGTGTAAAACAAAAGCTGAAAAAGGTTCACAAGAAGATACATATCAATGTATTTTATACTAACTGTCGAAGCGCCAGAAATAAAATTAACGAATTACGTTTGGTAGCATGTGCTGGGAACTTTGATGTCATTGCAATAACTGAAACTTGGTATACTACCAAGAGTCGGGATATGATTGCTGAGTGTCATATTCGGGGGTTTAAGTTGTTCCATGTAGATAGATATAATGGGAAAGGGGGTGGAGTTGCATTGTATGTACGAGAAAATATAAATTGCTGCATAAAAACAGGCTTAAAAATAGATGGATCATTAACAGAATCTGTTTGGGTAGAGTTTCTAGAAGGTCAAGAAAAGCTGATTCTGGGTGTGATATACCGACCTCCAGGCTTGGATCACGATAGAGGGAGACTTCTTTGGGACGAAATTGTTAGGGCTCCTAGGCACAATAACGTAGTGATAGTAGGGGATTTTAACTTTAGTCAAATTGACTGGACTTCTTTGACCGGTAATCTGGAGTCCAGTGACTTTATGGAAGTAGTTCAGGACTGTTTTCTGAAGCAGTGTGTGACGGAGCCTACCAGAGGTAATAATTTGCTCGACCTAGTCTTGTCAAATAAAGAAACTCTTGTAAATAATCTGGAGATCACTGAAGAGCTTGGAGCTAGTGATCACAAATCCATTACTTTTAATATTACATGGGAGTACGAGAATAGGGATAATACGGTAAAAGTTCCTGATTTTCGTTCTGCCGATTATATTAGACTTAGGGAACACCTGTCTAATCTCGACTGGGGTAATCTAGCTAACGATTACGATGGGATCTGCGTTTATGATTTTTTTCTTAATAATGTTCAACGTGCACAGAGTATGTTTATTCCCCAGAGAGAATTTAGGTCAAATAATAACGATCCCAAATGGATTAACAGGAGGCTAAAACATCTATTAAGGGAGAAAAGAGGAATTTATAGGCGCATCAAAAGAGGAGATGTTAACCTTATTGACCAATATGTTCAGTTGAAAAGAGAAGTAAAAAGGGGATTAGAAAGGCTAAACGTGACTATGAGATTAAGGTTGCTAATGAATCAAAGACTAATCCAAAAGGGTTCTTTCAAGTGTACAGGACGAAGGTGAGGGAAAAGGTAGGACCTCTGAAAATTGGGAATGGACAGCTGACGGATAATGACTATTTTTTGTCAGTCTTTACACAAGAAGACGTAAATGAGATTCCAGAAATTAACAATTATTCAGTTCCTGAAGAATTCAAATTAACTAATATTACTGTCACGAGGGATATGGTTATCAAACAGATAGATAAACTGAAGCAAAATAAGTCCCCGGGACCCGACGAGTTGTTTTCCAGGGTACTTAAAGAATGCAAAATGGAACTTAGTCAGCCATTAACGAATGTGTTTAATACGTCCATCCTAACTGGTGTTGTGCCAGAGATGTGGAAGATAGCTAATGTAGTTCCTATATTCAAATCAGGGGATAAGTCCATTCCATCAAATTACCGTCCAATAAGCCTCACGTCTATAGTAGGCAAATTATTAGAATCAATTATAGCTGATATTATCAGAAGTCACCTTGAAGAACATAATTTGATTAATGAATCTCAGCATGGGTTTACGAGAGGTCGTTCCTGCCTGACAAATTTACTGACGTTTTTCAATAAAACATTTGAGGCAGTAGACAGTGATAAAGAATATGATATAGTTTACTTGGATTTCAGTAAGGCCTTCGATAGAGTACCTCACAAGAGACTCTTAAGAAAGGTGGCAGCTCATGGTATAGGAGGTAAAGTTCTAGCATGGATAGAGGCATGGCTTACCAATAGAAAGCAGAGAGTTTCCATTATGCAAAGTTCTAAAGCTCGGGAGTGTCCATAACCCAAGCACTTATAAGTTAAATAACGTAGAACTTAGTCATACAGATTGCGAGAAGGACTTGGGGGTGATGGTAAGCAGCAACCTTAAACCAAGACAGCAATGCCTAAGCGTACGTAATAAGGCAAATAGATTACTGGGATTTATATCAAGAAGTGTTAGCAACAGAAGTCCAGACGTTATATTACAGCTTTATACATCATTAGTAAGGCCTCACCTAGATTACGCAGCTCAGTTCTGGTCTCCATATTACAGAATGGACATAAATTCGTTAGAAAACATTCAGCGTAGAATGACTAAATTAATACATAGCATTAGAAATCTTCCTTACGAAGAAAGATTGAAGACCCTTAAATTACATTCACTTGTAAGACGTAGAATGAGGGAGACATGATCGAGGTATACAAGTGGAAAATGGGTATTAACAAAGGGGATATAAATAAGGTCTTGAGGGTATCTCCAAGAGAGAACCCGCAATAATGGATTCAAGTTAGATAAGTTTAGATTTAGAAAGGATATAGGAAAGTATTGGTTTGGAAATAGGGTAGTTGATGAATGGAACAGTCTGCCTAGTAGGGTTATTGAAGCAAGGACCTTGGGTAGTTTTAAATTTAGGTTGGATAAATTCATGAGTGAAAGGGGTTGGATTTGAGTGGGAATTGCACATGAGTAAATAAAATTATCAAAGCTTATTTTTTGGGTAGCATTGAAAATTAGGTTGAACAAATATTCTGTTGGTGGGATGGAATGTGAAGGACCTGCATAGAATGGGCCAACAGGCCTGCTGCAGTGTTCCTCCTTTCTTATTAAAATTACATTCACTTGTAAGACGTAGAATGAGGGGAGACATGATCGAGGTATACAAGTGGAAAATGGGTATTAACAAAGGGGATATAAATAAGGTCTTGAGGATATCTCTCCAAGAGAGAACCCGCAATAATGGATTCAAGTTAGATAAGTTTAGATTTAGAAAGGATATAGGAAAGTATTGGTTTGGAAATAGGGTAGTTGATGAGTGGAACAGTCTGCCTAGTAGGGTTATTGAAGCTAGGACTTTGGGTAGTTTCAAATTTAGGTTGGATAAATTCATGAGTGAGAGGGGTTGGATTTGAGTGGGACTCGCGCATGAGTGGGTAGAATTGTCAAAGCTTATTTCTTGGGTAGCATTGAAAATTGGGTTGAGCAAATATTCTGTTAGTGGGACGGATTGTGAAGGACCTGCCTAGTATGGGCCAACAGGCCTGCTGCAGTGTTCCTCCTTTCTTATGTTCTTATGTTCTTATGTTAATGGGGTCAAATCTGAATGGGGATTTGTCACTAGTGGCGTTCCACAAGGATCAGTTTTGGGCCCATTGTTGTTCATAATTTACATAAATGACCTTGATGAAGGAATTGCAAGTGACATGAGTAAATTTGCTGATGATACAAAAATAGGCCGTATAATCCATTCTGAGGAGGATACCAGTGAACTCCAGGAGGATTTGGATAAATTATTGTCTTGGTCTGAAAAGTGGCAGATGAAGTTCAATGTGGACAAGTGTAAGGTGCTAGTCGTTGGTAATGAAAATATCCCTCGAATTTATAAACTAGGTGAAGTTGAGCTTGATCATACAGAATGTGAAAAAGACTTGGGAGTCATGGTAAGCAGAAATCTAAAGCCAAGACAACAGTGCCTAAGTGTGCGCAATAAGGCTAACAGATTACTAGGATTTATTTCAAGAAGTATAAGCAACAGAAGTCCAAAAGTTATTTTACAGCTCTATACATCACTAGTGAGACCTCATTTGGATTATGCAGCTCAGTTTTGGTCTCCTTACTACAGGATGGATATAGATTCATTGGAGAACATACAAAGAAGAATGACTAAAATGATTTACAGTATAAGAAATCTCCCGTATGAAGATAGACTTAGAGCATTGAATCTCCACTCTCTGGAGAGACGTAGAATGAGGGGAGATATCATCGAGGTGTACAAGTGGATGATGGGCATAAACAAAGGAGATATAAATAAAATACTGAGGATATCGAACCAAGTAAGAACGAGAAATAACGGATTTAAATTGGATAAATTTAGATTTAAAAAGGACATAGGCAAGTACTGGTTTTCGAACAGAGTTGTAGATGCGTGGAACAATCTTCCGAGTAGGGTGATAGAGGCTAGGACCTTGGGTGGCTTTAAAAAGAGATTGGACAAATATATGAGTGGGAGGGGCTGGGTTTGATTAGTGTCGTGAGTACAGGAGTAAATTCTTAGGTAGTGGTGGTTTTGATAAGGACCTGCCTTGTATGGGCCAGTAGGCCTTCTGCAGTGTTCCTCCATTCTTATGTTCTTATGTTCTTATTTCTTGGGTAGCATTGAAAATTAGGTTGAACAAATATTCTGTTAGTGGGATGGAATGTGAAGGACCTGCCTAGAATGGGCCAACAGGCCTGCTGCAGTGTTCCTCCTTTCTTATGTTCTTATGTTCTAAGTTAAAACACAGATGAATCAGAGGGATGTTAGGAAACACATCCTCAGTCTCATAGTGATCAGGAATTGGAACCACATGGCAAGTGATGTGTTGAGGAGCCAGGAGTGAACCTAGGACCCACCAGTTACTTGGACAGGCTGGACACCTGGTCCAGCAACTGGCTTCTCGAGTTTAACCCCGCTAAATGCAAAGTCATGAAGATCGGGGAAGGGCAAAAAAGACCGCAGACAGAGTATAGGCTAGGTGGCCAAAGACTGCAAACCTCACTCAAGGAGAAAGATCTTGGGGTGAGTATAACACCGAGCACGTCTCCGGAAGCACACATCAACCAGTTAACTGCTGCAGCATATGGGTGCCTGGCAAACCTGAGAATAGCATTCCAATACCTTAGTAAGGAATCGTTCAAGACACTGTACACTGTGTACGTCAGGCCAAAATTGAAGTATGCAGCACCAGTTTGGAACCCACACCTCGTCAAGCACGTCAAGAAATTAGAAAAAGTGCAAAGGTTTGCAACAAGGTTAGTTCCAGAGCTAAGGGAATGTCCTATGAAGAAAGGTTAAGGGAAATCGGCCTGACGACACTGGAGGACAGGAGGGTTAGGAGAGACATGAGAATGACATACAAAATACTGCGTGGAATAGATAAGGTGGACAGAGCCAGGATGTTCCAGAGAGCCAGAGAGAGGACACAGAAACAAGGGGTCACAGTTGGAAGTTGAAGACTCAGATGAGTCAAAGGGATGTTAGGAAGTATTTCTTCAGTCATAGAGTTGTCAGGAAGTGGAATAGTCTAGCAAGTGATGTAGTGGAGGCAGAAACCATACATAGCTTTAAGACGAGGTATGATTAATTAAGCTCATTTAGCAGGGAGAGAGAGGACTTAGTAGCGGTCAGTGAAGAGGCGTGGCCAGGAGCAAAGTCTCGACCCCTGCAACCACAATTAGGTGAGTACACACACACACACCACATATGTTTCCATTTGTGTGCTTATAGTGGTGGTGATAAAAACAGTAGCAACTGTGTCGTGTGGGGTTCTTGTCGATGGATTTGGTAATAAGCACAAATGTAATTGGATGGTAACTGGTATATTGGTGAAAATGTATAGGGAGCACTCAGAGCCTTGTTGCCTTGCCTCTCTAGACTAGGACTGGTGCTCCTGTGGGCGAGGGGCGCTCATATTCAAAGGGTAACCCTTGACACGGCTTGGTCAGCAGAAAGGCTAGTAACGAACAGTGATCACGTGAAAGGCTTGTGACTCAACTAACGGTTGGTAATTTACAATTACTACTACTGAACATAAGTACTACTACTGACAGCTCGGTCATGTTATGTATGGCGTCTCGACATACAGCTAATACAACTAGAGGCAACAGGCATACGGCTCTGGGCTGATTCTATACAATGTCAAAGTACACAACAGTTGAACATTATAACTATACATAAGGATATTATCGGGATGGAAATCAATATAATGGATCTTATTGTAATGGATCTTGTAAAAGATCTTGTAATGCATTACTAGGTATGACATATCACAATTCATAGGAATTAATAGGCTCAACGTTGGAATATTACAATAAAAGAGATAAAAAAAATTTGATCGATCGATCTGTGTTCATGTGATCCACGGATTCTGAGGAAATATATTTACAAAGAAGGAAGTGATTAACAGACACGGTAGATTCGGTGCACTCAAATCTGGTACTGTTAAATCTCAGAATTCGAAGAGAACATGAACAAAATAAAAAATTCTTGAATAACACTAAGTTGATATTGTAGCACACAGTTAAAATACAATTTAAACTATATTATTCATCTATACAGGTTATTTACATTTAACCCCAACTCTGCTAGGGTAAGATTGACATATGCTGAATGATTATCATCTCTGGGAGGATCAAACTCTGTTGCAATGGGTAACTCAATTTGTGTTTGAGGAGGATCTAAATTGGTATTCACAAATGATACTTGAGGACTTCTCAATACTTGTCGTGTACGTAGGGAATAACAACATTCAGGTTGATTATCTGACTGATCATTAGAGGTAGAGGGTACAGCATCAGGAGGATTGTCAGAGTCTGTCTCATTTGTCTGGTTGTCAGGGACCTCGTCCTCACACTAACTTCATATGATCTAAATGCGATTCTTTATACTGACTCGTACTGATTTCTCTAACCGTTTATTTATTCACATTGATATGTTCAACTACTCGATAAGGACCAACAAACTTTTGGTCGAGCTTAGGCATTGCAGACGTTTTGTTAAAGTTAGTCAGCATAACTCGAACCTACTTTAACTTTGGTCGGTTTGGCTCGAGTGTTAGTTACTCTTGTAAATTCTGCTGTTGATTTATGAAGTGTTTAACGGATTTTTCTGAAAACACTCTGAATTGGCTGGTACGAGTTGCTAAGAAATCATCAGGATTGTAAGTTGGTTTCGGATTAGCATATAACAACTCATAAGGCAAACGCTTATCAACACTGTACAACGCATAATGTGGAGTGTCAGATATTGAAGCATTATAAGCAGAATTTATTGCACATTGAACATCAGGTACAACGTCATCCCAGGTTGCACTATTGGGATTGATAGTGGCTCTCAAGACGTCAAGTACTTTCTTATTAGTTCTTTCCGTTAAATCATTACTGGCAGGATGGTGAGGAACAATGGTCGATTTAATTCCGGAGCTAAGGGAAATGTCCTATGAAGAAAGGTTAAGGGAAATCGGTCTGACGACACTGGAGGACAGGAGGGTTAGGGGAGACATGATAACGACATACAAAATACTGCGTGGAATAGATAAGGTGGACAGAGAAAGGATGTTCCAGAGAGGGGACACGGAAACAAGGGGTCACAATTGGAAGTTGAAGACTCAGACGAGTCAAAGGGATGTTAAGAAGTATTTCTTCAGTCACAGAGTTGTCAGGAAGTGGAATAGCCTAGCAAGTGATGTAGTGGAGGCAGGAACCATAAATAGCTTTAAGACGAGGTATGATAAAACTCATGGAGCAGGGAGAGAGAGTACCTAGTAGCGGTCAGTGAAGAGGCGGGGCCAGGAGCTAAGTCTCGAACCCTGCAACCACAGTAAGGTGAGTACACACACACACACACACACCACATATATTTCCATGTGTGTGTTTATAGTGGTGGTGATAAAAACAGTAGCAACTGGTAAGGAATGTGTGTGTGTGTGTGTGTGTGTGTACTCACCTAATTGTGGTTTCAGGGGTCTATTCATAGCCTCTGGCCCCGTCTCCTCACTGGTTGCTACTAGGTGCACTCTCTCCCTCCTCCATGAGCTTTATCATACCGAGCTTCTTAAAGCTGTGCATGGATCCTGTGACATCACTCTCCAGATTATTTCACTTCCTGACAACTCTATGACTGAAGAAATACTTCCTAACATCCCTGTGACTCATCTGAATTTTCAACTTCCAATTGTGACCCCTTGTTGCTGTGTCCCATCTCTGGAACATTCTGTCCCTATCCACCTTGTGTGTGTGTGTGTGTGTGTGTGTGTGTGTGTTGTGTTGTGTTGTGTTTAGAGAGAGAGAGAGAGAGAAGTGGGGGGTTGGGTTTAGGGAGAGTGCTGCTTGCGCCCACAGTTCATTAACCCTATACTTGAGTGTGGACTTGCCAGCCACTGTCCACCACCCCTCCCTCCCTCAGACACTTCCTTACATACTTCCTCACATCTCAATATTAATTCCTCACTCACACACAACACATAACTCTCTACCTATATAAGACTTCTCTTGTTATTAACGCAGTAACGTTGCGTCACGGTGAGTAATATTCTATAAGGTAACGTGTGCAGTATAATAGGCAATAAATTGCAGTACAACTCAGGAGAGTCTTTGTGCCGGCGGCCACTGTGTTATGGGTGATGGGGTCGTTGCTCCCTCCACGTTATATCGACATGTCCCCGCACGTCGAAAGGCCTTGCTGCTCATTGGCCCTCAAACTGCGTGACGTCACCACTGCTCGTCTTTAATTGGTCAAGACTCAACTCTACGTTTTACTAGTTTATTATAACATTATAATATATGGTTTAAAGAGAATAATCAGCAAATGTGGCTTAGACTCCTGGAATAGTATAATATAGGTAATACCCCAGGTATTAGTAATAGTTTCCTGTCAGTCTGCAGGATAAGAGTAAATGACCGGAGGTTCAACGCCCTTGAGGTTGTGGGGATGCTTGCCAGTGATTGGCTAGAGTCAGTTGTGACGTCCCGGCAGTGAGGAGCTTGAGCTAGGATTGGCTAGCGTGTGTTGTGACGTCATGAGTGCGCAGTGTTGCCTGAGCCACGATGACTAGTAGCAGCAGCCTTGTGTGAACCAGCTAACGGATTCTTTGATTTTTTTTTTATTTCAGCTTACAGGTTTGCACGTTTGATCAGGATATCTTTATTTAGACAGTTACTCAGTATGTTTATCAGTTAGTTTGTTGCTACCACAGACAACAATGATATGTTAGTGAGTTAAGTTTGTCACCACGACAGCCGTCTGGGATAAGTCAACACAACAGCTGTCTGGGATAAGTTTGTCACCACGACAGCCGTCTGGGATAAGTTTGTCATCACGACAGCCGTCTGGGATAAGTCATCACAACAGCCGTCTGGGATAAGTTTGTCATCACGACAGCCGTCTGGGATAAGTTTGTCATCACGACAGCCGTCTGGGATAAGTTTGTCATCACGACAGCCGTCTGGGATAAGTTTGTCATCACGACAGCCGTCTGGGATAAGTCAACACAACAGCTGTCTGGGATAAGTCAACACAA
Source organism: Cherax destructor (assembly GCA_009830355.1). Classification (NCBI taxonomy): domain Eukaryota; kingdom Metazoa; phylum Arthropoda; class Malacostraca; order Decapoda; family Parastacidae; genus Cherax; species Cherax destructor. The sequence continues at coordinate 222,059 of WNWK01001891.1, read as the reverse complement.
CAGCTGTCTGGGATAAGTTTGTCACACGACAGCCTCTGGGATAAGTTTGTCATCACAACAGCCGTCTGGGATAAGTTTGTCACGACAGCCGTCTGGATAAGTCAACAACAGCTGTCTGGGATAAGTTTGTCATCACGACAGCCGTCTGGGATAAGTTTGTCATCACGACAGCCGTCTGGGATAAGTTTGTCAGCACGACAGCCGTCTGGGATAAGTTTGTCAGCACGACAGCCGTCTGGGATAAGTTTGTCAGCACGACAGCCGTCTGGGATAAGTTTCTCATCACGACAGCCGTCTGGGATAAGTTTCTAATCACGACAGCCGTCTGGGATAAGTTTGTCAGCACGACAGCTGTCTGGGATAAGTCAACACAACAGCTGTCTGGGATAAGTTTGTCATCACGACAGCCGTCTGGGATAAGTTTGTCAGCACGACAGCCGTCTGGGATAAGTTTGTCACCACGACAGCCGTCTAGGATAAGTTTGTCAGCACGACAGCCGTCTGGGATAAGTTTCTCATCACGACACCCGTCTGGGATAAGTCTGTCATCACGACAGCCGTCTGGGATAATTTTGTCATCATGACAGCCGGCTAGGATAAGTTTGTCATCACGGCAGCCGTCTGAGATACGTTTGTCATCACGACAACCGTCTTGGATAAGTTTGTCATCACGACAGCCGTCTGGGATAAGTTTGTCAGCCATCTAGGATACGTTTATCAGCACGACAGCCGGCTAAGATAATTTCTCATCACGACAGCCCTCTGGGATAAGTTTGTCATCACGACAGCCGGCTAGGATAAGTTTGTCATCACGGCAGCCGTCTGGGATAAGTTTGTCATCACGACAGCCGTCTGGGATAAGTTTGTCATCACGACAGCCGTCTGGGATAAGTTTGTCAGCCATCTAGGATACGTTTATCAGCACGACAGCCGTCTAGGATAAGTTTGTCAGCCATCTAGGATATATTTATCAGTACGGCAGCTGTCTAGGATAAGTTTGTCAGCACGACAGCCGTCTGGGATAAGTCAACACAACAGCTGTCTGGGATAAGTTTGTCATCACGACAGCCGTCTGGGATAAGTTTGTCAGCACGACAGCCATCTGGGATAAGTTTGTCACCACGACAGCCGTCTGGGATAGGTTTGTCAGCACGACAACCGTCTGGGATAAGTTTCTCATCACGACAGCCGTCTGGGATAAGTTTCTCATCACGACAGCCGTCTGGGATAAGTTTCTCATCACGACAGCCGTCTGGGATAAGTTTCTCATCATGACTGCCGTCTGGGATAAGTTTGTCATCATGACTGCCGTCTGGTATAAGTTTGTCATCATGACAGCCGGCTAGGATAAGTTTGTCAGCACGACAGCCGTCTGGGATAAGTCAACACAACAGCTGTCTGGGATAAGTTTGTCATCACGACAGCCGTCTGGGATAAGTTTGTCATCACGACAGCCGTCTGGGATAAGTTTGTCATCATGACTGCCGTCTGGGATAAGTTTGTCAGCACGACAACTGTCTGGGATAAGTTTGTCATCATGACAGCCGTCTGGTATAAGTTTGTCATCACGACAGCCGTCTGGGATAAGTTTGTCATCATGACAGCCGGCTAGGATAAGTTTGTCATCACGGCAGCCGTCTGAGATAAGTTTGTCAGCCATCTAGGATACGTTTATCAGCACGACAGCCGGCTAAGATAAGTTTCTCATCACGACAGCCGTCTGGGATAAGTTTGTCATCACGTCAGCCGGCTAGGATACGTTTGTCTTCACGGCAGCCGTCTGGGATAAGTTTGCCATCACGACAGCCGTCTGGGATAAGTTTGTCATCATGACAGCCGTCTAGGATAAGTTTGTCAGCAATCTAGGATATGTTTATCAGTACGACAGCCGTCTAGGATAAGTTTGTCAGCCATCTAGGATACGTTTATCAGTACGACAGCCGTCTAGGATAAGTTTGTCAGCCATCTAGGATATGTTTATCAGTACGACAGCCGTCTAGGATAAGTTTGTCAGCCATCTAGGATATGTTTATCAGTACGACAGCCGTCTAGGATAAGTTTGTCAGCACGACAGTCGTCCATGTGTGTGATAAAATAAAATAGCATTTTGTTGGGATTTTTAACGTGGAGGGTTAGCCACCCAGGATAACCCTAGAAAGTCAGAGCGTCATCGAGGACTGTATGTCTTATTACCATTGTGGTCCTTTAATCATGTCCCCCAGGATGCCACCCACACCAGTCCACTAACACCCAGGTACCTACTTGCTGGCTAGGTGAACAGGGACAGTAGGTGTAAGGAAACACACTCAGTGTTTCCACCCGTGCCGGGGATCGAACCACGGACACTCAGTGCGTAAGGCGAGATCATTGCCTACCAGGTACTCACCTATATGTACTTATCTTTATGTGGTTGCAGGGGTCGATTCATAGTTCCTGGCCTCGCTTCTTCGCTAGTTGCTACTAGGTCACTTTCTCCCCCCGCTCCAAGAGCCTTATCATACCTCTTCTTAAAGCTGTGTCTGGATCCTGCCTCAACTACTACTCTCTCCAGATTATTCCACTTCCTGACAAACTTCCAGCGATAGAATATCGTTGTCCACCTTGTCAATTCCTCTCAGTATTTTATGTCGTTATGTGTGTGTGTGTGTGTACTCACCTATTTGTGGTTGCAGGGGTCGATTCATAGCTCCTGGCCCCGCCTCTTCACTGATTGCTACTAGGTCCTCTCTCTCCCTGCTCCATGAGCTTTATCAAACCTCGTCTTAAAACTATGTATAGTTCCTGCCTCCACTACGTCGCTTTCTAGGCTATTCCACTTCCTGACAACTCTTTGACTGAAGAAATACTTCCTAACATCCCTTTGACTCATAGGAGTCTTCAACTTCCAATTATGACCCCTTGTTTCTGTGTCCCCTCTCTGGAGCATCTTCTCTCTGTCCACCTTATCTATTCCTCGCAGTATTTTATATGTCGTTATCATGTCTTCCCTAACCCTCCTGTCCTCTAGTGTCGTCAGGCCGATTTCCCTTAACCTTTCTTCGTAGGACAATCCCCTTAGCTCTGGGACTAGTCTTGTTGCAAACCTTTGCACTTTCTCTAATTTCTTGACGTGCTTGACCAGGTGTGGGTTCCAAACTGGTGCTGCATACTCCAGTATGGGCCTAACGTGTATGTGTGTGTGTGTGTGTGTGTTACCATTTTGTCTTAGGCACATGTCGATTAGACACTAGGCCTGTTGTATGTATGTGTGTGTGTGTGTGTGTGTAACAAAACACTTCGAAATGTTTCGGCCCCGCCGGGAATTGAACCCGGGTCCTCCGTGCGTGGAGCAAGAGCGCTAGCCACCATGCCATCGGGGCGTGTGTGTGTTAGTTAGTTACCATTTTGTCCTAGGCACATGTCAATTAGACACTAGGCCTGTTGTATGTATGTGTGTGTGTGTGTGTGTGTGTGTGTGTGTGTGTGTGTGTGTAAGGAAACACTTCGAAATGTTTCTGCCCCACCGGGAATTGAACCCGGCCCCTCCGTGCGTGAAGCGAGAGCTTTACCCACTGTGTGTGTGTGTGTGTGTGTGTGTATGTGTATGTGTGATTGTTGTGTACCGTCTTGAATTTTTTAAAGACTTTAACAGGAATTAATAATTAGGGATGATCAAAACAAGACATGGTAACCCCAGGAGGAGACCCACAACAAGTGACTAATTCCCATGTACCTACTGTATTACTGCTAGGTGAGCAGGTGTATCCACCACACTTGTCTCTACCCATGTATACCAATTTCTTTCAGGTGAACAGTAATAATAATAATACAATAATAATTAATAATAAATAATAATATTAATAATAAAATTTTAATAATAAAATTTTAATAATAAAATTTTAATAATAAAATTTTAATAATAAAATTTTAATAATAATAATTATACAAAAATTTGAAAGAACTTAAATATACACAGCTCTTACCACTGAGCTACGGTTACCTGACCAAAAAAATTTAACCGGTGGAGGGTCAGAGACCTCGACCTGGGACCATACGGTCTCCAAGCCCGCGCTTCATTTGTTTCTTTCTCAGTTCTCAGTTTACGGGTGTTGAACACTGACTCCTTGGCCCGCTTCCTGAATTTTCAATGACATTGTGTCGTATGTATCTTTGGATACGTGTGTGTGTGTGTGTATACTCATCTACTCACGTTGTGGTTTCAGGGGTCGAGTCTCAGCTCCTGGCCCCGCCTCTCTGATGGCCGCTATTGGTTTCACTCTCTTGGCTGCATGAGCCCTGTCATACCTGTTCCTAAATGTGTGTATTGATTGGGCCTGTACCACTTGACTGTCTAGGTCGTTCAACTTTCTGACCATTCTAAGGCTGAAGAAGTATTTCCTAACATCCCTGTGACTCATCTGTGCTTTTAACTTCCAGCTGTGACCTCTTGTACCTGAGACCCGCCTCTCAGACTCTCCCTGTCCACCCTGGCAATTCCTTTAAGTATTTTGTACGTTGTAATCATGTTACCTCTGGCCCTTCTGTCCTCTAGTGCCGTCAAGTTTAGTTCTAGCCTCTCCGCATAGTACAAACCTCTCAGCTCTGGGACGAGGTTTGTTGCATACCTTTCCACTTTATGCAGCTTTACATACTTAACCAGATGTGAGCTCCACACTGGCGCTGCATACTCCAAGACTGACGTGACATATACCATTTATAAGGTCGTGAAATGTCTCCTTATTTGATGTTCCTGAAAGCTAGTCTTAAATTTGCCAGTCTTGCTTTTGCTTCAGCAGTTATTCAGTGTATGTGTCTCAGGTGACATGCTGGGAACTATGTCCACCCTGAGGTCTTCTTTCATGGAAGCTTGCAGTAGTTGGCCCCAGATCCTGTACATTGTTTCCGGACGTCTTTGCTCTTGATCGATTTTCATAACTTTACAATTGTTGGAGTTAAATTCCAGTTGTCACTTGTGAGAACAATGCTAGCAACTTGTCCAGATATATTAGTAGTCCTTCCTGGTCTCCTCTTGTATCCTCCTCATTAACTTCACATCATCAGCTAACTGTGACACCTCTGACTCGTTATTCTCTGTCATGTCGTTCACATACACAAGAAACAGTATTAGTCGAGGTACTGACCCTTGTGGAACCCAACTCGTCACACTCGTCCATTCCGACACCTCCTCTTTGACAGTTTCTCGTCGCTTCCTTCCCGTTAAATACTCCTTGATCCACTGTAGTGCTTTCCCTGTAAGTCCTGCCTTCTCCTCAAGCCTTTGTTCCAGTCTCTTGCGGGGTGCTGTATCGAACGCCTTCTTGCAATTCAAAAATATACAGTCCACCTGTCCTCTCTCTCTCTCTCTCTCTCTCTCTCTCTCTCTCTCTCTCTCTCTCTCTCTCTCTCTCTCTCTCTCTCTCTCTCCTGCCTTACTTTATCAAAGAACTCAAGCAAATTTGTGAGATAGGATTTACCATCTACAAAACTGATGCTTGTTTGGGAATTCTCTCCATTCCAGGTGTTGTGTGTGTCTGTACTCACCTAATTGTGGTTGCAGGGGTCGAGACAGCTCCTGGCCCTGTGTGTGTGTGTAGAACTACAGCAACACTAGCATATGTAGGAATACAACAACACTGATAGATGTAAGACTACAGCAACACTGATAGATGTAAGACTACAGCAACACTGATAGATGTAGGACTACAGCAACACTAGCATATGTAGGAATACAACAACACTGATAGATGTAAGACTACAGCAACACTGATAGATGTAAGACTACAGCAGCACTGATAGATGTAGGACTACAGCAACACTGATAGATGTAGGACTACAGCAACACTGATAGATGTAAGACTACAGCAACACTGATAGATGTAGGACTACAGCAACACTGGTAGATGTAAGACTACAGCAGCACTGATAGATGTAGGACTACAGCAACACTGATAGATGTAAGACTACAGCAACACTGATAGATGTAAGACTACAGCAACACTGATAGATGTAGGACTACAGCAACACTGGTAGATGTAGGACTACAGCAGCACTGATAGATGTAGGACTACAGCAACACTGGTAGATGTAGGACTACAGCAGCACTGGTAGATGTAGGACTACAGCAGCACTGGTAGATGTAAGACTACGGCAACACTGGTAGATGTAAGACTACGGCAACACTGGTAGATGTAGGACTACAGCAACACTGGTAGATGTAGGACTACAGCAGCACTGGTAGATGTAGGACTACAGCAGCACTGGTGGATGTAAGACTACAGCAACACTGATAGATGTAGGACTACAGCAACACTGATAGATGTAGGACTACAGCAACACTGATAGATGTAGGACTACAGCAACACTGATAGATGTAAGACTACAGCAACACTGATAGATGTAAGACTACAGCAACACTGATAGATGTAGGACTACAGCAACACTGGTAGATGTAGGACTACAGCAACACTGATAGATGTAAGACTACAGCAACACTGATAGATGTAAGACTACAGCAACACTGATAGATGTAAGACTACGGCAACACTGGTAGATGTAAGACTACAGCAACACTGATAGATGTAAGACTACAGCAACACTGATAGATGTAGGACTACAGCAACACTGATAGATGTAGGACTACAGCAACACTGATAGATGTAGGACTACAGCAACACTGATAGATGTAAGACTACAGCAACACTGATAGATGTAAGACTACAGCAACACTGATAGATGTAGGACTACAGCAACACTGATACATGTAGAACTACAGCAACACTGATAGATGTAGGACTACAGCAACACTGATAGATGTAAGACTACAGCAACACTGGTAGATGTAGGACTACAGCAACACTGATAGATGTAGGACTACAACAACACTGATAGATGTAAGACTACAGCAACACTGATAGATGTACGACTACGGCAACACTGGTAGATGTAGGACTACGGCAGCACTGGTAGATGTAGGACTACGGCAACACTGGTAGATGTAGGACTACAGCAACACTGATAGATGTAAGACTACAGCAACACTGATAGATGTAAGACTACAGCAACACTGGTAGATGTAGGACTACAGCAGCACTGGTAGATGTAGGACTACGGCAACACTGGTAGATGTAGGACTACAGCAGCACTGGTAGATGTAGGACTACAGCAACACTTATAGATGTAAGACTACAGCAACACTGGTAGATGTAGGACTACAGCAACACTGATAGATGTAAGACTACGGCAACACTGGTAGATGTAGGACTACAGCAGCACTGGTAGATGTAGGACTACAGCAGCACTGGTAGATGTAGGACTACAGCAGCACTGGTAGATGTAGGACTACATCAGCACCGGTAGATGTAGGACTACAGCAACACTGGTAGATGTAGGACTACAACAACACTGATAGATGTAGGACTACAGCAGCACTGGTAGATGTAGGACTACAGCAACACTGGTAGATGTAGGACTACAGCAGCACTGGTAGATGTAGGACTACAGCAGCACTGGTAGATGTAGGACTACATCAACACTGATAGATGTAGGACTACAACAACACTGATGGATGTAGGACTACAGCAGTACTGGTAGATGTAGGACTACAGCAGCACTGGTAGATGTAGGACTACAGCAACACTGGTAGATGTAGGACTACAACAACACTGATAGATGTAGGACTACAACAACACTGATAGATGTAGGACTACAGCAGCACTGGTAGATGTAGGACTACAGCAGCACTGGTAGATGTAGGACTACAGCAACACTGGTAGATGTAGGACTACAGCAGCACTGGTAGATGTAGGACTACAGCAACACTGGTAGATGTAGGACTACAGCAGCACTGGTAGATGTAGGACTACATCAGCACCGGTAGATGTAGGACTACAGCAACACTGGTAGATGTAGGACTACAGCAACACTGGTAGATGTAGGACTACAGCAACACTGGTAGATGTAGGACTACAGCAACACTGGTAGATGTAGGACTACAGCAGCACTGGTAGATGTAGGACTACAGCAGCACTGGTAGATGTAGGACTACAGCAGCACTGGTAGATGTAGGACTACAGCAGCACTGGTAGATGTAGGACTACAGCAGCACTGGTAGATGTAGGACTACATCAGCACTGGTAGATGTAGGACTACAGCAGCATTGGTAGATGTAGGACTACAGCAGCACTGGTAGATGTAGGACTACAGCAACACTGGTAGATGTAGGACTACAGCAGCACTGGTAGATGTAGGACTACAGCAGCACTGGTAGATGTAGGACTACAGCAGCACTGGTAGATGTAGGACTACAGCAGCACTGGTAGATGTAGGACTACATCAGCACTGGTAGATGTAGGACTACAGCAGCACTGGTAGATGTAGGACTACAGCAGCACTGGTAGATGTAGGACTACAGCAGCACTGGTAGATGTAGGACTACATCAGCACCGGTAGATGTAGGACTACAGCAACACTGGTAGATGTAGAGCTATCAACACTACACTGGTGTTGACAACCAGTATAAGATTCCTTGTACAAAACGTGATCAGTTTTATTCTGGGTAAAGTTTAAAAGTTTTGAAGTCAGATTGCAGCGCCATAAACACAGTGTTATAACCAGCTAAGAGTCGGATGCTCTTTACTCACCTCAGAGGTTTTGATTCCATTGATTGGGATGAATGATCTAGAAAACATACAAGTTGAAGAATGAGAAATTTATGCAACATTTAGGAATCTTTATTTAGGAAAAGTTTCGCCACACTGGCTTTATCAGTCCAGTACAGAGAAGAAAAGGTGGAAAAAAGAGAAGTTTGAGGTAATCAGTCCCCCAGCCTGGAGTCGATGGAATCAGTCTATCTTAATAAGAAGACAGCATATGTGTGAAGGAGCTTATATAGTGTAGACAGGTGAGGTGAAGCAGTCGTAGGTGGTGTCACCTTGGACACATCCACGGGTGGAAGTTGGTCATGACTATAGGTTAGGTAAGCATAGAATTCTCTGTATGAAGATCCCAAGATGTTACTGTGTCTGACAGGACTGTGGATAATTGGTTCAGAGAACCCACAAGTGTCTAATTTATCAACTTGTCGGTTCTCTGAACCATTTATCAACATTCCTGCCAGACACAGCAACATCTTGGCATCTTGATAAAGAGAATTCTACGCTTGTGATTTTTTTTGTAAATGCGATGTGAATATCACATGGAAAAGCCTTCATAATGTGTGCTTTTTATTTTGGGTGCACTTTTATAATAGCATTTACAAAAAAGCATGCACTATAAGAGAGCTTTTTGTACTCAACTCAAACTTTTTAAGAATCACACCGAATACAATTCGAATATAAGTCCAGAACTATATAAACCAGATTTATTCATAATGAATTAAATTTGTGAGGATTAAGCAATCTTGTTATTACTATTTTGTGAGTCGCTTGTGAGGATTATAAAGTGTGTTGACATTCATATTTACCTGACGTGTCACTGATAACATGATAGAGAATTAAGATGACTGGTAGTGTAGTGCAGGAGTGAGTATACTACAAACTCTAATCACACAATATAGCGGAAAAGTAATGTGAAGGACCTGGGAGTAGTAATGTCCGAAGATCTCACCTTCAAGGACCACAACAATGCCACTATCACATCTGCGAGGAAACTGATAGGATGGATAATGAGAACATTCAAGACAAGAGATGCCAAGCCAATGATGATCCTTTTTAAATCACTTGTTCTCTCTAGGCTGGAATACTGCTGTACATTAACATCCCCATTCAAGGCAGGTGAAATTGCTGATCTAGAGAGTGTACAGAGAACCTTTACTGCACGTATAAGTTCCATCAAGCACCTTAACTACTGCGAACGCCTGGAAGCACTCTACTTGTACTCACTGGAGTGCAGGCGAGAGAGAGATATCATAATCTACACCTGGAAGATTCTGGAGGGACTGGTCCATAATCTGCACACAGAAATTACTCCTTACGAAAGCAAAAGACTTGGCAGGCGATGCAACATACCCCCAGTGAAAAGTAGGGACGCCATTAGTGCACTAAGAGAAAACACAGTATGTTTCTGGGGCCCAAGACTGTTCAACAGCCTTCCACCAGCCATAAGGGGAATTACCAATAGACCCCTGGTTGTCTTCAAGAGGGAGTTGGACAGATATCTGAAGACAGTGCCAGATCAGCCGGGCTGTCGTTCGTACGTTGGACTGCGTGCGGCCAGCAGTAACAGCCTCCTTTATCAGGCCCTGATCCACCAGGAGGCCTGGTCATGGACCGGTCCGCGGGGGCGTTGATCCCCGGAATACCCTCCAGGTATGTCTACTGGTCCACGCTCAGTGAGTAACTACCCACAGACTGTGTGTGTGAGGTGACAACTCTCCTCTGTATGACTTCTGTTGCTTTATTACTTTTAGTATTCCTTAATAAAGTGAGAGATCATGAATGTGCTTGTTATACTGACACTTTTTCACTGAGGCTTTGTTGTATATTAAGATGTCAAGTGATTCTTGTGATCTTATTACACACACACACAACTTATATATATGTATATATATATATATATATATATATATATATATATATATATATATATATATATATATATATATATATATATATATATATATATATATCATTAACCCATACATTGTCTACTACCACAGCTTAGTACCCCAGACATTGTCTACACCCACAGCTTAGTACCCCAGACATTGTCTACACCCACAGCTTAGCTTAGTACCCCAGACATTGTCTACACCCATAGCTTAGTAACCCAGACATTGTCTACTCCCACAGTCTAGTAACCGACTCATTGTTTACTCCCACAGCTCAGATTGAGATCATCCCATGCAAGGTGTGCGGCGACAAGTCGTCTGGTGTACACTATGGGGTGATAACCTGTGAGGGTTGTAAGGGCTTCTTCCGTCGTTCCCAGTCCTCAGTGGTCAACTATCAGTGTCCACGACAGAAGAACTGTGTCGTCGACCGTGTCAACCGCAACCGCTGCCAGTACTGCCGTCTACAGAAGTGCCTCGCTCTTGGGATGTCCAGAGACGGTGAGTGTTCATCTCTGTGTTTGTGTCCTTGTGTTCAGTGAATGTTCATCATAGCGTTCATCTCTTCTACTGTGAGTGTTCATCTCATTGTTCATCTCTAATACGGTGAGTGTTCATTTTATTGTTCATCTCTTCTACGGTGTGTGTTCATCTCATTGTTCTTCTCTTCTGCTGTGAATGTTCATCTTTATGTTTGTGTCCTTGTGTACAGTGAACAATCATCTCATTGTTCATCTCTTCTTCGGAGAGTGTTCATCTTCTTGTTCAGCTGTTTTTTAATGTACGGTGAACGTTCATCTTATTAATCTTCGTGTTCATTTTCTTGTTCATCCTTACTCTGTGTTTCGGTTACAAGGTGGGAACCCCCTCAGTGTTGTGGTACACTGTGTGGGTGTTACAAGGTGGGAACCCCCTCAGTGTTGTGCCACACTGTGTGGGTGTTACAAGGTGGGAACCCCCTCAGTGTTGTGCCACACTGTGTGGGTGTTACAAGGTGGGAATAACCTCAGTGTACTGTTACACTGTGTTACAAGGTGGGAATACCCTCAGTGTACTGTTACACTGTGTTATAAGGTGGAAACAAAGTAATGTTATGAATACACAAATAACCCGCTCATAGGAGAAAAAAACTTATGACATTTCGGTCCGACTTAGACCATTAACAAGTCACACTAACACACGAAGGTGAGGGAGTCAATAAATATACGATGGAAGGACAGGGATGATGCAAAGAGAAAAGAAAGAAAGAAATAGAGAAAATAGTGATAGAGTTGATGCTGGTAGTGGAAGTAGTAGTAGTAGTAGTAGTGGTGGCAGTAATAGTGATAGGAGAGGGGAGTAGTGGTATTGTGTCTTCGCTCTTATTGGTATGAAGTGTCTCAGCCTGAGCTGAGACACTTCAGAAGGGCAAAGAAGATATCGTCAAACTGTGGGTTCGGTCTACCTACCTGGACTCGATTTCAACGAGGAGGAAGAGGAGGTTGAAACGTCGTCCCAGCGGCCCAGTCCCAAACCAGAAATTAAAATAGTTTCGTTCCAGCAGAGCTGGAGTTACTAATACTTAGGAATTACCAACAGTTGTGTGTAGTGGGACAGATACAGGGATGTGATGAGGTGTGCAGCAATCTGCTGTTCCACAGCACGTCTGTGCTGTAGAACAGCATGGGTTATTAACCTGGAAGGTTAATAACACCAGGATAACCCGTAAACTTGTTTACATCCTGAGGTTCTTCCCCAGGATGCGACCCATGACACTCATCTGACCTCTAAGCACCTGTTTACTGAGGGGCAGCAGATGTTAGGAGGCTTGGCCAGCCGTCTGGCTGTACACTTGCCCCATTCTAGAACGTTATCAAGTCCAAGAAGGACCGAAACTCGCCCAGCTCTCGAACTATATCAAGTAACGACTTGATAAAGCTCCTGGAGAGCGAAACGCTGCCATAATAAAATATAACTATCAAGTTCAGTAAGGGCCAAAACGTAGTCTAGTCCTGAAATGCTGTCAAGTCCAGGACGGTGAGCAACGTTGCCAAGCTCGTAACATTATATTGTCCAGGAGGGAGAGAAACGTCGCCAAGCTCGTAACATTATACTGTCCAGGAGGGACCGGAACGTGGCCCAGCACTGGAACATTATTAAATCACGAACATTAACCCCAGAACAAAGTGAAACGTCGTCTGAAATAGGCGAAACGTCTTTCATTTTTCCATTTGCAATCCATGGATAGCGCATTATACCAGCCCATTAGTTGTAACTCCTCTAATTCATCAGTGGATTTCAAGTTTACAACTCTGTCGTTCTCAATACAACGCTCGTGTGACATGTACACAGTACCGTGTGACACATGTACACAGAACTGTGTGACACATGTACACAGAACTGTGTGACACATGTACACAGTACTGTGTGACACATGTACAACAGCTGGGTATCTTTATTGTGGATGTTTCGTCAACCAGTGGCTTTATCAGTACAAATTCAAGGACATAATAGGAAGAGAGGAGAATTATATACAGAAGATGAGGTAATCAGACCCTCAACCTTGGAGTTGTTGAAGAGCACCGTAGCCTAAGACTGTGGTACTCTTCGCCAAGCCTGAGGGACTGATTACCTCATCTTTTGTATAGATTTCGTCAGTCTTCCCATTATGTCATTGAATGTGTATTGATAAAGCCACTGGATGGCGAAACGTCTACAATAAACATACCCAAATGTTGCACATGTTTCTAACTCTTCCAAAAAACAGCGTACATAAACATTTCCTGTCATTCAACATTGATGATTGAGGATTGATAACCTTGCTAATGTTTATTGACACGTAAAGTCGAAAATAAAAATAGAAATAACATTTGCTTTATCCCAGTTTGACCCAGATGAGTCGACCACTTCCTGTCCTCAGTGTTTGGGAGCTGTGATCACTGGTGGCCCCTGTGGGTGGTAGGTATGATGGCCCCCTGTGGCTTTTAGTTATGATGGCCCCCTGTGGCTGGTAGGTATGGTGGCCCCCTGTGGCTGGTAGGTATGATGGCCCCCTGTGGTTGGTAGGTATGATGGCCCTTGTGGGTGGTAGGTATGATGGCCCCCTGTGGCTTTTAGTTATGATGGCCCCCTGTGGCTTTTAGTTATGATGGCCCCCTGTGGCTGGTAGGTATGATGGCCCTACTGGGTAGTAGGTGTTGTTCTTATGTGTTATAAAGACTGAAAATAATGATACCTTCGTACCTGACAAGACGAGAGAATACAGTATAACTGCTTGTAACATACGTCATTAAAGAGGGTGTTACCACTTATGACATCGTTAAAGAGGATATATTACCACTTATGACATCGTTAAAGAGGCGATATTACTGCTTAATATCGTTAAAGAGGATATATTACCCCTTTAATAACATTAAAGAGGAGATATTACCACTTATTCCAACATTAAAGTGGACTTATTAACATATCACAGAAGAAATAAGAAGGTGCTTGATCAGCCGGGCTGTGGTGCACACGTTGGACTGCGTGCGCCCAGCACCAACAGCCTGGTTGATCACACCTTGTTTAGGTGCACATCTCGAGGGAACTGACCCTCGAAACACTCACAAGGTAACGAATGTGGAGATGAAGTGTGAGAAAGTGATTGTGGGGTGGTGTTTAGCCCAGGGGACTGACTGAGATGTGGTTCAAGAATGGTATACAATACCAACAAGATGAACATTAGACATGTGCGACATCTCGGTTTCTTTATTGTAGACGTTTCGCCTCCAGTGGCTTTATCAATATAGATTCTAGGACATAACTTGGAGACAGTAGAACTATACACAATAGATGAGGTAATCAGTCCGTCAGGCTTGGAGTTGGTGTGTTCAGCACCGAAACATCATGACGACGTTTCGGTCCGATTTGGACCATTTATAATTGACTTGAAAATGGTCCAAGTCGGACCGAAACGTCGCTAAGTTTCTCTCTCCTACGTGTGGGTTATTTGTGTATTGTTCCAGTCACGGTATTGTGGATTTTTAGTTTTTACAATTATCATACACAGTAACATGTGTGTAAATTACCTATTTCACCCAGAAAGGTCAGACGAAGTGACTTATTTCCATTGAGAGTCTTTGTAATATTATTTAAAGCCTAGCTGTAAGATACAGTAGAAAGAAATCAGTCATTACTACAACCTTACAACTGCTAAGTACCTTAGCTGTGTGAAAATCAGCTACAGTAACAGGATGGAAATAAATGGTATAAAATACCGACACATTGGAAAAATAAACACATAAGCAGTATAATGTGATCCTTTATACTGCTTATGTGTTTATTTTTCTACAGTAACGGGAGGTGACTCAAGAAATCGCAATAACGCGATTGCTAACGCGTCGGTCTGGAGTTCTGCGACTCTACCGTGGGTTCAAGCCCCGCCCTTGCTATGTTTTTTTTTTAACAGGAGGTATTACAGTACACAAATAACCCACACGCATGGGAAAGAAACGTAGGACGACGTTTCGGTCCGACCTGGACCATTGATTAGTCACACTAACAATGGTGAGGGAGCCAGTATTTATAGGACAGGAACGGGACAAAGACAAGAAGAAAGGAGGAAGTGGAGAAGTAGTGGTAGAGGTTATGTGGTAGTGGTAGAAGTAGTAGTAGTAGTAGGGGGAGTAGTGGTAGTGGTAGAAGTAGTAGTAGTAGTAGGGGGAGTAGTGGTAGAAGTAGTAGTAGTAGTAGGGGGAGTGGTGGTAGTGACACAAGTTTGTGGTGTTTATTATCACGTGTTTTCTGTGCCCGGTGCCGTTAGGGCACCCTATAAAATGGTTATAATTATACCCTTAATTTTTAAAGGGATGGACCGGTAAGCCAGCAGAAGGCCTTGGTCAGATGACCAAAAGCTCCAGCTACGGGTCATCATGTGACTAAGACCCGCGTCAGGAAACACGTGTCCTGCTTACATAACGTAACAGAGTGCAGCGGACAAGTGAAGTAGCAGCAGCAGCAACATAGCAAGAGGCATTCTGGAGCTTGCCCAGCGCTCGGCCTTAATGCCCAAAGCTGGGGTGTGGCTCTAAAAGGATCCTGTAGTACTTGCTGCCTTTGCACCTCCTCACATCGTCTGATGCTATACAGCTGCCACACCCTTCGAGCCCAGTGTGGTCTGGGTTTGTGGCAGCCCAAGGTGCCTAGCTTCTCCCTCCGAGCCCCGTGGGGGCGGGGAATGGGGTAGGCCTGGGGACAGCTAGTCCCAGAAGATGAGGAGGTGCTTGTACCTCCTCCCATGGCAAACATTGGTCTGAGACACTCCCACGACAGGGAGCCAAGGCCGAGCCACCACTTGGAAAAGGCCCCACCGGGTGATTATACCGGCGAATCTACAAAGAAGAACCTAACCTAACGTGGAGGTTCTCATCACACTGCCAGTGACTGTTCTGCTCACAGGTCAGACACTCACTCTCCCCACTTACTGAGTGAGCACGGATGCTCTCTTATCTACATCATTAACACCAATTTTCTTGCTAGGCTATTTGTTAATGATTATTATTATTATTATTTTTATTATTAAAACTTATATTATTTTCTGTATTATTATTATTGTTGTATTTAATGAGAAGCGCTAAATCTGTAGGGTCATAATTCGCCTATGGAAACCTGGAAGTAATTATCATCTTTATTTTAAAAGGTGTTTGCTCTCTATCATCATAAATAATCTTGTTTGCAAGTATTTTTGTTACTTTCATGGTGTATAAATATATGTATATTGTATGTGTATGTCTATGTAAGACGCCATTTGTTCCCATGAGTACAAAAGGGTAGGCAGTTTCATAATATAGAGAGTAGTAGAATATTTACCATGAGAAGGTAGTGTGTTTCTCTCACACACATTGTCAGTGTTGGTGTCAGGTGTATGGAAGAGGATGTGGCCACCATGTGGGTCACAGGGAAGGTGTGGCCCTCATATGTCGCATCCTTGTATATATCACATCATTATAGATGTGCATGTCATCCACCCGTACATTATCTCCATCACTGTGTGTGTGTATGTGTGTGTGTGTGTGTGTGTGTATGTGTGTGTGTGTGTGTGTGTGACACAACCTTGGTTGCTTCCTTTGCTTTCCACAATTATTATAATTATATATATATATATATTTTTTTTTTTTTTTCAACAAGAGAGAGAGAGAATGTGTGTATGTGTGTGTGTGTGAGTTAAGCCTCAGAATGAAACCCTGGGGAAGGGTGACACAGACATGTTTGATACATTATTGAGGAGGGTGATGAGAGGGGTGCCAGGAGATCAATAGTGTGGTGACCCCCAGTGTGCCAGACTAGGTGCAACAAGGTGCCCATACTGACTACCTGACTCAAGTGGCACTCTCTCACCCTCCTCTGTCCTCCCTCACCCTTCCCACCCACCCCATCCTTCCCTCACCCTACTCTGGCAACACTCTTAACTTCCCCTCACCCTTCTCTCCCCTTTCTCTCCCTTTCTTACCTCTCCTCCCCCTCTCTCACCTTCTACTTCTCACTTCCACCCCCTCCCGTCCCGGAACTCTCACCCCCTACCCCCCCCTCACATTTTCACACCTGTACACCTGTGGATGTGAATACTCAGTGGAAAACTCGTTGTCTATTGGCAGTGTTGGTAACTCAGTGTTAATAACAGTAACAAAGTTAGTAACTTAGTGTTGGTAACCGTGTTGGTAACAGTGTTGGTAACAGTGTTGGTAACTCAGGGTAGATAACGCAGGTTAGTAACCTCTCCTGATGTCACTGATTCATCCGATGAAGATAACAACAGTGTGTGTGTATGTGTATGTGTGTGTTTGTGTGTATGTATGTGTGTTTGTGTGTATGTGTGTGTGTATGTGTGTGTATATATGTGTGTAGGTGTGTGTGTGTATGTGTGTGTACTCACCTAGTTGTACTCACCTAGTTGTGGGTGCAGGGGTCGATTCATAGCTCCTGGCCCCTCCTCTTCACTGGCCGCTACTGGGTCACTCTCCCTCCGCCATGAGCTTTATCATACCTCTTCTTAAAGCTATGAATGGATCCTGCCTCCACTACATTGCTTCCCAAACTATTCCACTTCCCGACCACTCTGTGACTGAAGAAATACTTCCTAACATCCTTGTGATTCACCTGAGTCTTCAATTTCCAACTGTGTCCCCTTGTTGCTGTGTCCCATCTCTGGAACATTCTGTCTCTGTCCACCTTGTTAATTCCTCTCAGTATTTTTTATGTCGTTATCATGCCCTCCCTATCTCTCCTGTCCTCCAGTGTCGTCATGTCGATTTCCCTTAATCTCTCCTCGTAGGACATACCCCTTAGCTCCGGGACTAGTCTTGTTGCAAACCTTTGCACTTTCTCTAGTTTCTTTACGTGCTTGGCTAGGTGAGGGTTCCAAACTGGTGCTGCATACTCCAGTATGGGCCTAACGTACACAGTGTACAGGGTTCTGAACGATTCCTTATTAAGATGTCGGAATGCTGTTCGTAGGTTTGCTAGGCGCCCATATGCTGCAGCAGTTATTTGGTTGATGTGCGCCTCAGGAGATGTGCTCGGTGTTATACTCACCCCAAGATCTTTTTCCTTGAGTGAGGTTTGTAGTCTCCCCTGTGTGTGTGTGTGTGTGTGTGTGTGTGTGTATGTGTGTGGGTGTATATGTGTGTATATATATGTGTGTGTGTGTGTTAGTTTGAAGAGGGGGAGGGTAGGATAATTAGGCTTAATCCAGGGAAGGGAAGGGTGGCTCCAATTCCATGGATAAAGAGTCCCTGACCAGCCTAAAAAGTTCAGAAGATATTTCATCAGTGGTGGACCATTCTTGTTCTTCCTCTCTTGGTCCCGTCCCTGTCCCCCTCGCCTATATATAGTGGCTCCTTCACTCTTGTGTGTTAGTGTGACTTTGTAAATGGACCACGTCGGACCGAAACGTCGTCGTAAACTTCTCTCTCTCCTGTGTCTCACAAAAGTCGGATCACAGCAAAGGTCCTGTTACTAGCAAATGGTAATCAGTTCATACGGGAAGGTGAACGTCGCTGTACAGAGGTCTTCATGATTCAGTAAAGTAAGTCAGTGGAAGTAAAAACAAAAGAAAACACTTTCAACCACGGTCCACCACTATATAATGCGTAACACAAGAGTTCTGTAACACATGAGTGTTGCTTAGCACTAACAACACCGCCACTTGGACTGGTCTGGTGGATATAGTCTCAGACCAGCTCTACATCACTGCTGATCGAGGTCATTACTGAAGTATTGTACCAGGGTGAACAGTAACTACGAGACGAGAACTAGACAACAAATTGAAAACATTAACACAGGTCCGAAATATTTTCCTAAGTCAATTTCAAAATGTCTACATTGTACCTACTCGTCAAGGATCTAAACAAATTGCAAGGAAACAGTCTAAACAACCCAAGCTGGCGGACTAGAACTATAGTGACTACACTCATTGCTAGGAAAAGGCGTAAAGGATAGGCCTAGTCTCCAGCCTCTTGCTAGGAAAAGGCGTACAGACTAGGCTTAGTTTTCAAAGAAACATTTACGACATATTCCTAAGCAGTTAAAAATCCAGATCCCTTGTTTACTTTGGTTCAAAGTCTATCGACTACACAAGAGTAAGGCTGCGTGTCAATGTTCACCTCCAGTCAAGAATACTCTAAGCTCTTATACAAATAGAAAAGTAAACTCTTGAGTGCATGAACAAGAGTTTATTATTGAGCATTGACAAGTGCAGAGAACACTTGTCAATGCTCTGTAATTATTGAGCATTGACAAGTGCAGAGAACACTTGTCAATGCTCTGTAATTATTGAGCATTGACAAGTGCAGTGAACACTTGTCAATGCTCTGTAATTATTGAGCATTGACAAGTGCAGTGAACACTTGTCAATGCTCTGTAATTATTGAGCATTGACAAGTGCAGTGAACACTTGTCAATGCTCTGTAATTATTGAGCATTGACAAGTGCAGAGAACACTTGTCAATGCTCTGTAATTATTGAGCATTGACAAGTGCAGTGAACACTTGTCAATGCTCTGTAATAACTCACGGGGAGACACAAACACAGGAGGTTGATTGATCTGTATATTTCGACCTCCTCCTGTGTACACAGTGACATAGACAACCCTTCAAGTGTACATATAGTGATGCTCTCAGTACATATACATCAACGGCAATACCTCTGGTGCAAACTGTAGGGAGCCATAGCCTCGGAGTAGAAGATAACGCATCTGAGAAAAATATTTTTATTTCTCCTTGATGCCGTTTGGATATTCTTTTTCTACCGTAACCCACATGCATAATATACACAGATTGTTAAGGTGGTGTTGGTAGGATGGTGGTGTTGGTAGGATGGTGGTGGTGGTAGGATGGTGGTGGTGGGGGTAGGATGGTGGTGCTGGTAGGATGGTGGTGCTGGTGGTAGGATGGTGGTGCTGGTGGTAGGATGGTGGTGCTGGTAGGATGGTGGTGCTGGTAGGATGGTGGTGGTGGTGGTAGGATGGTGGTGTTGGTAGGATGGTGGTGGTGGTGGTAGGATGGTGGTGCTGGTAGGATGGTGGTGCTGGTAGGATGGTGGTGGTGGTGGTAGGATGGTGGTGTTGGTAGGATGGTGGTGGTGGTGGTAGGATGGTGGTGCTGGTAGGATGGTGGTGCTGGTAGGATGGTGGTGGTGGTGGTAGGATGGTGGTGTTGGTAGGATGGTGGTGGTGGTGGTAGGATGGTGGTGCTGGTAGGATGGTAGTGGTGGTGGTGTGGTTGAGTGTAGGAAGGTCCAAACACCACACTCTGAATGCTTGCTTACACCACCTGTCTGCTCACACTCTCCTGGTTTAAGCACAGCTTGTTGCCTTGCCTTATAAGGCAGTGATCGTTTTGCCAGACAAGTCGGGTCTGACTTGTTACAGTAAATCCATGAAAATTCATCTGAAGATCACGAAATTAACAAATATAATATGTTGTAAATAATATTAACCAAACTTAGGCTGGCCTAAAATAGGTTGGGTGGGATTACGGTATATTATGTTAATTTTAACAGGTTAAAAGTTAGATTGCTAAATTTAGGTGTAAACTTATAAATTTGCATAGTATCTTAATTCACAAAAATATATCAATGAATATAATTATTTTTTTCAACAAAAGATGTACTTCAGGGCTGTTGTTGTTATTTTATGGACTGTTTAACAGTGACAACAGTGTCATTCCTGGCCACCCGTTTAAGTGACAACAGTGTCATTCCTGGCCACCCGTTTAAGTGACAACAGTGTCATTCCTGGCCACCCGTTTAAGTGACAACAGTGTCATTCCTGGCCACCCGTTTGTTTAACAGTGACAACAGTGTCATTCCTGGCCACCCGTTTGTTTAGCAGTGACAACAATGTCATTCCTGGCCACCCGTTTAAGTGACAACAGTGTCATTCCTGGCCACCCGTTTAAGTGACAACAGTGTCATTCCTGGCCACCCGTTTAAGTGACAACAATGTCATTCCTGGCCACCCGTTTAAGTGACAACAATGTCATTCCTGGCCACCCGTTTGTTAAGGAAGATGTGACAAGCATCTCAAGACGCTGCATGAGAAGCTGAAGAAAACTTCTCAGTGTGTGGGTGATTGTTGGCCCACGTGTGTAGTGTGTGGGTGATTGTTGGTCTACACGTGTGTAGTGTGTGGGTGATTGTTGGCCCACGTGTGTAGTGTGTGGGTGATTGTTGGCCCACGTGTGTAGTGTGTGGGTGATTGTTGGCCCACGTGTGTAGTGTGTGGGTGATTGTTGGTCTACACGTGTGTAGTGTGTGGGTGATTGTTGTCCCACGTGTGTAGTGTGTGGGTGATTGTTGGTCTACACGTGTGTAGTGTGTGGGTGATTGTTGGCCCACGTGTGTAGTGTGTGGGTGATTGTTGGCCCACGTGTGTAGTGTGTGGGTGATTGTTGGTCTACACGTGTGTAGTGTGTGGGTGATTGTTGTCCCACACGTGTGTAGTGTGTGGGTGATTGTTGGTCTACACGTGTGTAGTGTGTGGGTGATTGTTGGTCTACACGTGTGTAGTGTATGGGTGATTGTTGGCCCACACGTGTGTAGTGTGTGGGTGATTGTTGGTCTACACGTGTGTAGTGTGTGGGTGATTGTTGGTCTACACGTGTGTAGTGTGTGGGTGATTGTTGGTCTACACGTGTGTAGTGTGTGGGTGATTGTTGGCCCACACGTGTGTAGTGTGTGGGTGATTGTTGGCCCACACGTGTGTAGTGTGTGGGTGATTGTTGGCTCTCACGTGTGTAGTGTGTGGGTGATTGTTGGTCTACACGTGTGTAGTGTGTGGGTGATTGTTGGCTCTCACGTGTGTAGTGTGTGGGTGATTGTTGTCCCACACGTGTGTAGTGTGTGGGTGATTGTTGGTCTACACGTGTGTAGTGTGGGTGATTGTTGGCTCTCACGTGTGTAGTGTAGTGTGTGGGTGATTGTTGTCCCACACTGTGTAGTGTGGGTGATTGTTGGTCTACACGTGTGTAGTGTGTGGGTGATTGTTGGCCCACACGTGTGTAGTGTGTGGGTGATTGTTGGCCCACACGTGTGTAGTGTGTGGGTGATTGTTGGTCTACACGTGTGTAGTGTGTGGGTGATTGTTGGCCCACACGTGTGTAGTGTGTGGGTGATTGTTGGCCCACACGTGTGTAGTGTGTGGGTGATTGTTGGTCTACACATGTACTAGCCAAGATGACAAACAGCAAGCAGTGTGTGACACTATCACCCCTTAGCCACACGTGTCACAAGCATCAGGCAGTGTGTGCGCGCGCGCGCGTGACTCCGCGTAAATAACGCCAATATTTGGTTTGTGAGGATGCCACAATAACCGCAGTACACTACAGCAGATGTGTTGCTGACATATACTATGTGATACTCAGGCAGTAGGAACCCAAGTTAACTGTGTTACCCTTGTATTCCGCCATACAGGATGGGTCACATGCACAGTGTGGAAATGTGTCAGCCTCAGCTGGGAGATGGCAGTGTGGCGAGGAGGATCTCAACTATTACATTAAGCCTTCATCAGCTATGGCAGCTTAGAAGGTTTTGTTAAAGCACAGCCGGAGTTTACTGTTGCATTGTCGTTCTGGATGGTCCATCACACACACACACACACACACACACACACACACACACACATCTTGGCAGCAAAACAAAACAAAATACACATACGCAAAGCAGGCCAAGTGTCTATCGACAAGTGCCTTTGTTGCAAAGGTCTGCAACAAGACTAGTCCCTGAGCTAAGGGGATTGTCCTACAAAGAAAGGTTAAGGGAAATCGGCCTGACGACACTGAAGTACAGGAGGGTTAGGGAGACATGATAACGATATATAAAATACTGCAAGGAGTTGACAAGGTGGACAGAAACAAGATGTTTCAGAGATGGGACACAGAAACAAGGGGTCACAATTGGAAGATGAAGACTCAGATGAGTCAGAGGGATGTTATGAAGTATTTCTTCAGTCATAGAGTTGTCAGGAAGTGGAATAGTCTGGAAAGTGACGTAGTGGAGGCAGGAACCATACATAGCTTTAAGAAGAGGTTTGATAAAGCTCATGGAGGAGGGAGAGAGTGACCTAGTAGCAATCAGTGAAGAGGCGGGGCCAGGAGCTATGACTCGACCCCTGCAACCACAAATAGGTGAGTACACACACTCGACCCCAGCATCACATACAGGTAAGTAAACACAGTTGTTGTTGTTGTTGGTGTCATGGGTTGGCCTTATTTGGTGCAAAGTGAAAGTGATAACATGTGTGTTGTATGACAGTTGTTTGTGTACGCCTTTGATGGTGCAGGTGTGTAGGGGGAGTGGGTGGGGGAGGGGGGTTAAACAGGTGTTCCTGACACTTCATCACTCTCCCTCTTCTCCCTTCTCTTCGGTTTTTCTCTCCCTCTCCTATTTTCCTCTCCCTCTTCTATTTTTCCCTCCCTTTTCTATTTTCCTCTACCTCTTCTCTCTTCTGTTTTCCCCTCCCTCTTCTCTCTTCTATTTTCCTCTCCCTCTTCTCTTCTATTTTACCCTCCCTCTTCTATTTCCCCCTCCCTCTTCTGTTTTCCTCTGCCTTTTCTCTTCTATTTTCCTCTCTTCTCTCTTCTCTTCTATTTTCCTCTCTTCTCCTTCCTCTTCTATTTTCTTCTCCCTCTTCTGTTTTACTCTCTCTCTTCTCTCTTTAGTTTCCTCTCCATTTTCTGTTTTCCTCTCTTCTATTTTCCTCTCCTTTCTTTTGTTTTCCTCTCCTTTCTCTTCTAGTTTTGTCTCCCTTCTCTTCTATTTCGTCTCCCTCCTCTTCTATTTTCCTCTCCCTTTTCTTCTATTTTCCTGTCTTCTCCTTTTTCTTCTATTTTCCTCTCCCTCATTTCCCCTCTCCTATCATCATCCCCTTCTATTTACTCCTATCTTTCCCTCCTATCTAACCTTCCTGCCTCCCCACCATATCTCCTTCACCATAGTCTTGGTGGGGTTATTGGGTTGAAATTTAGAGGGGGGTGGGGATAGAAGGGGTGAAGATAGAGATGGTGGGGATAGAGGTGGTGGCGTGGAATAAATTGTTGGGAGGGTCGAGGTGGTGATTTTGTTTGGTAAAACTGGAAACGTCAGCAGCACACACACACACACACACACACACACACACACACACACACATACACACACACACACACACACACACACACACACACACACACACACACAATATATATATATATATATATATATATATATATATATATATATATATATAATCTCAGGCCGGAGGAGACTCGAACCTACGGACATTGGAACAAGGTACGCAAGTGAGTGATAACTCGGTAACCAAACAAGTGAGGTGATAACTTAGTAACCACACAAGTGAGATAATAACTAAGTAACCACACAAGTGAGGTAATAACTCAGTAACTACACAAGTGAGGTAATAACTCAGTAACTACAAAAGTGAGGTAATAACTTGGTCATGTAGTTTCTACAGTCGTAACTAAAGTCCCTCGTGGCGAAACGTTTACTTTAATGTGTTGAACTGTAAACAAGGGTCATTTTTCCATATTATATGATCAAATGAACAAGTTCTCTAACTTGTAATAAAGTTCAACAGGTTCTCAAACTTGTAATAAAGTTCAACAGGTTCTCTAACTTGTAATAAAGTTCAACAGGTTCTCTAACTTGTAATAAAGTTCAACAAGTTCTAACTGTATAAAGTTCAACAGGTTCTCTAACTTGTAATAAAGTTCAACAGGTTCTCTAACTTGTAAGTTAACAAGTTTCAACTTAGTAATAAGTTCAACAGGTTCTTTGTAATAAAGTTCAACAAGTTCTCTAACTTGTAATAAAGTTCAACAGGTTCTCTAACTTGTAATAAAGTTCAACAAGTTCTCTAACTTGTAATAAAGTTCAACAGGTTCTCTAACTTGTAATAAAGTTCAACAAGTTCTCTAACTTGTAATAAAGTTCAACAAGTTCTCTAACTTGTAATAAAGTTCAACAGGTTCTCTAACTTGTAATAAAGTTCAACAAGTTCTCTAACTTGTAATAAAGTTCAACAAGTTCTCTAACTTGTAATAAAGTTCAACAAGTTCTCTAACTTGTAATAAAGTTCAACAGGTTCTCTAACTTGTAATAAAGTTCAACAGGTTCTCTAACTTGTAATAAAGTTCAACAGGTTCTCTAACTTGTAATAAAGTTCAACAGGTTCTCTAACTTGTAATAAAGTTCAACAGGTTCTCTAACTTGTAATAAAGTTCAACAGGTTCTCTAACTTGTAATAAAGTTCAACAGGTTCTCTAACTTGTAATAAAGTTCAACAGGTTCTCTAACTTGTAATAAAGTTCAACAGGTTCTCTAACTTGTAATAAAGTTCAACAAGTTCTCTAACTTGTAATAAAGTTCAACAAGTTCTCTAACTTGTAATAAAGTTCAACAGGTTCTCTAACTTGTAATAAAGTTCAACAAGTTCTCTAACTTGTAATAAAGTTCAACAGGTTCTCTAACTTTTAATAAAGTTCAACAAGTTCTCTAACTTGTAATAAAGTTCAACAAGTTCTCTAACTTGTAATAAAGTTCAACAAGTTCTCTAACTTGTAATAAAGTTCAACAGTTCTCTAACTTGTAAAAGTTCAACAGTTCTTACTTAAGTTCAACAGTTCTCTAACTTGTAATAAAGTTCAACAGGTTCTCTAACTTGTAATAAAGTTCAACAGGTTCTCTAACTTGTAATAAAGTTCAACAGGTTCTCTAACTTGTAATAAAGTTCAACAAGTTCTCTAACTTGTAATAAAGTTCAACAGGTTCTCTAACTTGTAATAAAGTTCAACAGGTTCTCTAATTTGTAATAAAGTTCAACAAGTTCTCTAATTTATAATAAAGTTCAACAGGTTCTCTAACTTGTAATAAAGTTCAACAAGTTCTCTAACTTGTAATAAAGTTCAACAGGTTCTCTAACTTTTAATAAAGTTCAACAAGTTCTCTAACTTGTAATAAAGTTCAACAAGTTCTCTAACTTGTAATAAAGTTCAAGAGGTTCTCTAACTTGTAATAAAGTTCAACAAGTTCTCTAACTTGTAATAAAGTTCAACAAGTTCTCTAACTTGTAATAAAGTTCAACAAGTTCTCTAACTTGTAATAAAGTTCAACAGGTTCTCTAACTTGTAATAAAGTTCAACAAGTTCTCTAACTTGTAATAAAGGTCAACAAGTTCTCTAACTTGTAATAAAGTTCAACAGGTTCTCTAACTTGTAATAAAGTTCAACAAGTTCTTTAACTTGTAATTAAGTTCAACAGGTTCTCTAACTTGTAATAAATTTCAACAAGTTCTCTAACTTGTAATTAAGTTCAACAAGTTCTCTAACTTGTAATAAAGTTTAACAGGTTCTCTAACTTTTAATAAAGTTCAACAGGTTCTCTAACTTGTAATAAAGTTCAACAGGTTCTCTAACTTGTAATAAAGTTCAAGAAGTTCTCTAACTTGTAATAAAGTTCAACAAGTTCTCTAACTTGTAATAAAGTTCAAGAAGTTCTCTAACTTGTAATAAAGTTCAACAAGTTCTCTAACTTGTAATAAAGTTCAACAAGTTCTCTAACTTGTAATAAAGTTCAACAAGTTCTCTAACTTGTAATAAAGTTCAACAAGTTCTCTAACTTGTAATAAAGTTCAACAAGTTCTCTAACTTGTAATAAAGTTCAACAAGTTCTCTAACTTGTAATAAAGTTTAACAGGTTCTCTAACTTGTAATTAAGTTCAACAGGTTCTCTAACTTGTAATAAAGTTCAACAGGTTCTCTAACTTGTAATAAAGTTCAAGAAGTTCTCTAACTTGTAATAAAGTTCAACAGGTTCTCTAACTTGTAAAGTTCAAGTTCTCTAACTTGTAATAAAGTTCAACAAGTTCTCTAACTTGTAATAAAGTTCAACAAGTTCTCTAACTTGTAATAAAGTTCAACAAGTTCTCTATCTTGTAATAAAGTTCAACAAGTTCTCTAACTTGTAATAAAGTTCAACAAGTTCTCTAACTTGTAATAAAGTTCAACAAGTTCTCTAACTTGTAATAAAGTTCAACAAGTTCTCTAACTTGTAATAAAGTTCAACAAGTTCTCTAACTTGTAATAAAGTTCAACAAGTTCTCTAACTTGTAATAAAGTTCTGTCTTGAAAAAAGATTTTTTTTTAAAAGCTTTACCAATAAATAAGTTGGATGCAATATCATAGAATTTATTATATATTTTTTTCTTTGATGTAAAAACAGTAACTGGTGTTTGGTGAGTGGACTTGTGATGTGTGAACATGTGTTAGTTTCTCTATGATAATCATTGAACTTTAAAGTTTCTCTGATTTTCCCACTCCCTTAGTTACATAAACAGTGTGGGTTTGTAGCCTCTGCTGCCTCGTCCTCTCAGAGTGTGTATGCTAGCGCATGACCACACTCACTTGTCTTCTTTCTATCAACACTCACACACACGCGCACACACACACACACACACACACACACACACACACACACACACACACACACACACACATCACACACACACACACACACACACACACACACACACACACACACACTACACACACACAGACACACATCAACCAAATAACTGCTGTAGCATATAGGCTCCTGAAGAGTCGTGACCAGGACTCGTCCAGCTCTTGTGTGGTAACCTCCATGACACCAGTGTTATACCTGGTGACCTTGTTATCCCTGGTAACCTTGTTATAGTCTGGTGACCTTGTTATACCTGGTAACCTGGTTATAGTCAGGTGACCTTGTTGTACCCTGGTGACCTTGTTATAGCCTGGTGACCTTGTTATACCTGGTAACCTTGTTATAGTCTGGTGACCTTGTTATACATGGTAACCTGGTTATAGTCTGGTGACCTTGTTGTACCCTGGTGACCTTGTTATAGCCTGGTGACCTTGTTATACCTGGTAACCTTGTTCACTCAGCCATGATTTTCCCAAAGTTCACCAAGGTGTTATTCAGAACATGGTAGCCCCATAACTCCTGGTATCAGAGAACTTGATCCCCCGATGATGACTGAACTGTTCACCTAACTGCTTAACTATAGCTGTTCACCTAGTTGTTCACGTTTGTCTAAATTTATACGCTTAATATTGAAGCTTGTATGTAGGTGCTAGTTGGTCTACACCTATATGTCTGTAGGTGCCCAAGACTAGGTGTCAACAGGTGCTTGTGGAACTACACCTGTGTGTCTGCAGGTGCAATGGGCTAGGTGTCAGCAGGTATTTGTTGGCCCGTCATCTCACGGACAGTAACCATCCCGTCCCCCTTACGGACAGTAACCATCCCGTCCCCCTGACGGACAGTGACCATCCCGTCCCCCTGACGGACAGTGACCGTCCCGTCCCCCTGACGGAATTATGTAAGTACATTACGAACAAGTCCCCACCTCCTCCTGGCGGCTGTCAAGGGGAGGGTGAGCGTGTGTGAGGGAATCACCCACCTTTGACAGGGTGTTAAGCCAGAGTTTCAGATCTTGTTACCAATCTCTTGAACCCACTGAAGGAATCCCAACTGTTCTATACATTATTCTAGGAACTGGTTGTTAGATACCTGGGAGGTTCTAAATGCTACTCTCTCTCTCTCTCTCTCTCTCTCTCTCTCTCTCTCTCTCTCTCTCTCTCTCTCTCTCTCTCTCTCTCTCCTCTCTCGTATTCAAAAAAACAGAGAGAGGAATTATACAGAAGTGAGTTGACAAATTTCATGATTATTTTGTTGGTTTAATATGTCGTTATCTCCCCTCTGTCACCCTATTATCTCCCCTGTCACTCTATTATCTCCCCTGTCACCCTATTTTTTAGCCCTTTTGTCACCCTGTTATCTTTCATCTAGCACCCTATTCATTTCTCTCCCTACTCTTCCCTCTCTGCCAACCTTTTCCTTCTCGTCTTCCTTCCCCCCATCTCACTTTTCTTCCTATCTTTCCCTCCTCCTATTCTCGCTTCCCATCGGCAGTAACAGCCTGGTTGATCAGGCCCTGATCTACCGGGGGGCCTTGTTAAGGACTGGGCAGCAGGGGCGTTGACCCCCGGAATACCCTCCAGGTAGTGTTTCTTTGTAGGTCAGCTCACAGCAGAAGGGGCCCGGGTGTGAATCCTGGGCAGGGCGAGATGTCTATGCATGTTTCCTGACACCTGCAGCCTGTGTACACCTGTACCACCATGTGATAACCACACACCTGCACCACCATGTGATAACCACACACCTGTACACCTGCACCACCATGTGATAACCACACACATGTACACCTGCACCACCAGGTGACAAACCACACCTACATAAATGTTAGTCACAGTGACCAACTTGTGTGTAGCTGGGGTACTGTTGGCCACTGCCGCACCTGTGTGTGGGTGGGGCAGTGACTAACCTGTGTGTGAGCGGGGCAGTGACCAACCTGTGTGTTGGTCGGGCAGTGACCAACCTGTGAGTGGGTGGGGCAGTTACCAACCTGTGTGTGGGTGGGGCAGTGACTAACCTGTGTGTGGGCGGGGCAGTAACCAACCTGTGTGTTGGTGGGACAGTGACCAACCTGTGAGTGGGTGGGGCAGTTACCAACCTGTGTGTGGGTGGGGCAGTTACCAACCTGTGTGTGGGTGGGGCAGTAACCAACCTGTGTGTTGGTGGGACAGTGACCAACCTGTGTGTTGGTGGGGCAGTGACCAACCTGTGTGTGGGTGGGGCAGTTACCAACCTGTGTGTGGGTGGGGCAGTAACCAACCTGTGTGTTGGTGGGACAGTGACCAACCTGTGTGTTGGTGGGGCAGTGACCAACCTGTGAGTGGGTGGGGCAGTTACCAACCTGTGTGTGGATGGGGCAGTTACCAACCTGTGTGTGGGCGGGGCAGTAACCAACCTGTGTGTTGGTGGGACAGTGACCAACCTGTGTGTTGGTGGGGCAGTGACCAACCTGTGAGTGGGTGGGGCAGTTACCAACCTGTGTGTGGGTGGGGCAGTTACCAACCTGTGTGTGGGTGGGGCAGTAACCAACCTGTGTGGGTGGGGCAGTGACCAACCTGTGTGGGTGGGGCAATGACCAACCTGTGTGGGTGGGGCAGTGATCAGCCTGGGTGTGGGTGGGGCAGTGACCAACCTGTATGGGCGGCGAAGTGACCAACTTGTGTGGATGGGTCAGTGACCAACCTGTGTTTGGGTGGGGCAGTGACCGACCTGTGTTTGGGTGGGGCAGTGACCAACCTGTGTGTGGATGGGGCAGTGACCAACCTGTGTGTGGGTGGGGCAGTGGCCAACCTGTGTGAGCGAGACAGTGATCAACCTATGTGGGTGGGGCAGTGACCAACCTGTGTGGGTGGGGCAGTGACCAACCTGTGTGGGTGGGGCAGTGACCAATCTGTGTGGGTGGGGCAGTGACCAACCTGTGTGTGGGCGGGGCAGTGACCAACCTGTGTGGGTGGGGCAGTGTGGGTACTCTATTGTAATGTAGTCTGGGGTATAGGGGGGCGCACGCCCCCCTGCGACCACTTCCCATGCAAATCACATTAGGGGGGGCGGTTGGGGGCAGTGAAGTGAGAGAGACAAGTGACATGATTCACTTGCGCTCACTGTGGCCACTTTTAAACCAATTTGGGAAACAACTTTACAGGGATTAATGTTACACTGAGTGAGGAGGTCCTTTTTGTTGTCTACACTGAGTGAAGTCCACTTACTACACTGAGTGAAATCCACTTACTACGCTGAGTAAAGTCCACTTACTACACTGAGTGAAATCCACTTACTACATTGGGTGAAGTCCACTTACTACACTGAGTAAAGTCCACTTACTACACTGGGTGAAGTCCACTTACTACACTGAGGGAAGTCCACTTACTACACTGGGTGAAGTCCACTTACTACGCTGAGTAAAGTCCACTTACTACACTGAGGGAAGTCCACTTACTACACTGAGTAAACTCCACTGAGCAAACCCACACGGGAGTAGGAACGTACAAGTCACCCACTTGGGAGTAGGAACGTACAAGTCACCCACTTGGGAGTAGGAACGTACAAGTCACCCACTTGGGAGTAGGAACGTACAAGTCACCCACTTGGGAGTTGGAACGTCCAGACCAGCAACTTACAAGGACATACGTACGTCATTGCCACACAAAGTTTCAGAAAACATTTCCATGAATATCAACGATCATACCTTTAAAATAGTCGAGCATGTGATGATTAGTGAAGAAGTTAGGGAATTGTAGGATGGAGAAGAGGTGGAGAAGGGGAGAGATGGGGAACGAAATGGATAGGAAAGAGAGAGGGAAGGGAAGAGTGATACACGTGGGAGATGGGAATTTGAGGACGCTGTGATGTTTGTTTTGAAGAAGGGAGACATGGGGTGCTGGTGTTGTTTACGTCGCTTGCGTCTCTAGTACGACGTACTGGTGCTGTTTTCGTCGCTAACATCTCCAGTACAACGGCTGTCAGATGATTACATTTTTAGATTTTGGCGTCGAAACTGCACTTTTGGTAACCCCTACGCCCATCCTGTGGACGGTAACGCAGGGGTATATAGGTACACAAGAGGCCTAGGAACTAGGCCTCAAAAAAGTTAATAGGAGTACTTCTGGATTTATATCTACAGTTGAGTTATATTTAGGATATTCGCTTAATATTTTTAGTATCTCATTTTCATTTAAATACCTTGACATTTCACATATGTACCACAATAAGTGGACAATGAAACACATAGTGTTCAAGATAGTGAACATAAGGCTGTCTACATACTTTGCATTTAGTTTGATCATCTTCTGTTTGTCTGCCAGACTGCCACAAGTACTTGTAACCAAGCCTAATCCTGACTGCTACATCAGTCAGTTTGTTCACATTGCAAGTTGCTCCTTAAATATTCTTATCTACGTTCATGTTACAATGAAATATACAGTAGATAGACTCAGGTTTCTAACTGCATTTCTATGACATTCACTTTATATATTTCCTAATATTTCTAATGCTAAACACACATATATGCCCAAGTTATATTCTGCATTTTCCTTTAGGATACTTTACCATGAAGGATTAATTGAGTGTGTGATGGAATCCGTGGGAATTGTACATTAATTCCATTTTCTCTTGCTTTTGAGTACTATACTCGTTGATCAGGTCCTGATCCAGCGGGAGGCCTGGTCATAGACCGGGCCGCTGGGACGTCGATCCCCGGAATTCCCTCCAGGTAGACTCCAGGTAGATACCTGGCTCCTTCAGTAAGCATGTTGTTAGTCATTTTGTGAGCCAAAAATGATGACATAGAATCATTAATAATCAGAGATAAGCTCAGTGACATAAGATGAAAGAATACAGAGCCACAATACCGCGACTGGAATACACAACCCGCACTTAGGAGACTGCAACTTATGACGACGTTTCGGTCCAACTTGAACCGTTAACTAGTAAATGGTTCAAGTCTTCTAAGTGCGGGTTATTTGTGTATCGTGTGTCATAAAGTAACTTTAGTACCATTAGGATGGCAAGCAATCCAGTTTCCAGGTAGACGCCCATCTCTTTATTCTTATGCCTGGCTCAACCTGCTTGATATAGTTCTTAACTAGGAAGATGACAACAAAAGCAGGTGCACCCCTGCTAGTAGACTCCTGCTTAGATCCATCACTGCACTGTATATATTGTGAGGAGCCCAGATTGATTTCCAGGGATATAGTTACATTAATAAAACCCGTGGAAGCGGTAGTCTACATGGAGGGGTCCTCAGTCTTACCCATTCAGCATCCTCATACAAGTAGTGAAATTTTCTTTCCAGACTGTCACAAGACTGGAGAAAGGTTTGGTGTAGATGAAGACTCTGTAGCTCGAGTGTTAGTGCACTCAGCTCACACAGTGAGGTCCCTGGTTCGATCCCCGGTACGTTTGGAAACATTAGGACGTATTTCCTTAAGACACCTGCTGTCCTTGTTCATCTAGCAGTAAATAGGTATCTGGGTGTTAGTCGACTGTTGTGTGTCGCATTCTGGGGACAAAATTAACCTAATTTGCCCGAAATGTTCTGCATAACCATAACTATATAGTATGTCAGTGATGTCAGCTATGGTATGTATACGTTGTATCCCATACTTGTAGAAATAAAGATTATTATTATTATTATTATTATTATTATTATTATTATTATTACAAGGTGGTCAGTCTCTTAGGCTGAGAGACTGACCACCTTATAATAAGACTGAGAGACTGATAAAGTTACTTAAGTTTTGCACGTGTCTTACTCATCAGTTACAATTTGCCTACTATTCAGATAAGGTTTATTGATTTGAACACTTTCATTATGTATTTTTCACATCTTTCATTTGCAGTTAGGCTAGGTGAAATTTGTCAGGAAACAGGACAAGTGTTTCCTAACGAGGGTCTTAGTCATATGGTGACCGGCAGCGGCAGCTTTTGGTCAACTGACCGAGGCCTTCCGCTGGCTTGCCCGTCCACCCCTTTAAAAATTATAGTTATGATTATAACCATTTGCAGTGATATAGTGAAGAAGCTTGGTAGTGACTCGCTAATTTCCACTTTGCATTCTACAAGTACCTGGAAAACAGCTTGTCTGAGACCTGGGGATTTTCTGTCTTCATTTTTAACAATCTTGTCCCTAATGACCGTGATATTACTTAATTTGTTACCTCAGGTCCTCTGTAGTTGTTAATTACTGGGATACTATTTGTATCTCAAGTGTGATGTTACTTTATTTACCTCAGGTCCTCTGGAATTATTAGTTACTGGGATACTATTTGTATCTCCAGTGTGTGATGTTACTTTATTTTACCTCAGGTCCTCTGGAATTATTAGTTACTGGGATACTATTTGTATCTTCAGTGTGTGATGTTACTTTATTTTACCTCAGGTCCTCTGGAATTATTAGTTACTGGGATACTATTTGTATCTTCAGTGTGTGATGTTACTTTATTTTACCTCAGGTCCTCTGGAATTATTAGTTACTGGGATACTATTTGTATCTCCAGTGTGTGATGTTACTTTATTTACCTCAGGTCCTCTGGAATTATTAGTTACTGGGATACTATTTGTATCTGCGGTGTGAAGGACGACAGTAAATAACAGCTGGAGAGAAAGCACATTTCCTGCTCGTTATCAGTAAACTGTCCACACTCAGTTTTAAATGGGTCGTTATTTCTCCAGTCATCTTTGTCCTGAATGCTTTTTTTTTTTTTTACACGGGGTTTTACAAGGTTAGGTTAAGGATCCCTAACTTTATTGACAAGCTATTGACAAGTTAAGGATCCCTAACTTTATTGACAAGCTATTGACAAGTTAAGGATTCCTAACTTTATTGACAAGCTATTGACAAGTTAAGGATTCCTAACTTTATTGACTAGCTATTGACAAGTTAAGGATCCCTAACTTTATTGACAAGCTAAGAGCTGTTGAAAGAATCTCTCCTGATCTGTCTTCCATTTACTTGCTACTTTCATTAATTTTCGTAGTCTCGTTTAGCTTTTTTTTTTATCCCTTAACTCTGTTTTTTTAATGTACTTATAATTTCTCTCTTCACTCAAGTTTAGTCTCATTGTTATTCATTTGTCTTTGATCTTGTTATTGATCTTCTTCTTTTGCTCCTGCTGTTGTTGCTGCTGCTGCTGCTGCTGCTGCTGCTGCTGCTGCTGCTGCTGCTGCTCCTCCTCCTCCTGCTGCTCCTCCTGCTGCTGCTCCTCCTCCTGCTGCTCCTCCTCCTGCTGCTCCTCCTGCTATTGCTGCTGCTGTTGCTGCTGCTGCTGCTGCTGCTGCTGCTGCTGCTGCTGCTCCTCCTCCTCCTCCTCCTCCTCCTCCTCCTCCTCCTCCTCCTCCTCCTCCTCCTCCTCCTCCTCCTCCTCAAAATATGATTTGCTTAAGAGAAAAAATATTCTAACAGCTTCAATGAGAAATATTAAAAAAAAAAAAAACGTAAAACCTTATATATTTACTTCTCTGATGCCATAAGTTCTCTTTAATGTACTCGCACAAGACCCCAGTCATATATTTTATTTCTATAATTATTATTACTATTATTATTATTATTAATATTATTAATAATAATAAATAAATAATAATATTATTATTATTATATTTGAGGATAGTGTGGGTAAGAAAGAAGAAAGAAGCTTGAGTGGTAGGTGGAGGTGCGGCAACGCTGCTAACGGAACTACCCTCCCTCTCCCCACCTCCACCCCTTCCCTCTCCAACACCCCCTCCCCCACCTATCACCGCCCAGGGGTGGCTTCTTGCTGGGAGGGGGAAGAAATACATTACTCACACCAGTCCTTCCCTCATCCTCCCCTACCTACTAGTGTACGGACAGGGATGGGTAGGGGAAGGGGCGGTGGTGGAAAATTGGGGGAGAAGGAGAGAGGGGTGGTTGATGGTGGGGGTGGTAGTGGTGAAGAGGGGTTATATTACCTCTTCTCTGCGTCTGATATATTGCCTCCTGTTCACCACTGTTCACACCTGTTACACTGCAGCTACTGGTCATGTGATGACCAGGTCAGTGGAGCTTTGCTCGTGTATAATTTACACTTATCTCCAATATGTTAGAGAATTATATTGTGCTGTGAGTGTAGGTATTGTTATTGATGGTACACAATACAGACAGGTTGATGAATACGACACATGTGCAACACCTAGGTATCTCTAGTCACGAAACATTTCGCCTGCAAAGCAGGCTTCTTCAGTGGAATACATGGGAATATAACACTGGTGGCAGTAAAAGCACTTAGATTTGTCGAGATTCTCCAAAAGTAAGATATCGTCTATTTTGATGCCCATAGCAATCAGATAAATTTATTGCGTGTATGGAAGGTTCATCTCGCCCCGAGCGAAGTTCATTTTGTATCCTGTGAGGTTCATTCCGCCCCCTGTGAGGTTCATTCCGCCTCCTGTGAGGTTCATTCCGCCCCCAGCGAGGTTCATTTCGCGTCCCGGGGCGAGGTTCATTTTGCGCCCAGCGGGGTTCATTTCGCGCCTAGCGAGGTCCATTTCGGGTCCCGCGAGGTCGCCTTGCGCCTCGCGTGCTTCGTCTCACTGGGTAGTGTCATTTTCAAAACGTCATCCTTAACATTAATTACTAACAATAACAAAACATTCATTTAGTGTGGATAACAAGAACTTATATGTGGATAACAAGAACTTATATGTGGATAACAAGATTTGGAAGGATAGTACCAAATCTTGTAAAAGCTTGGATAAACAAGGCGTCTAATGGACTCGAACCTAGGTCCTCTAGGTGGCAACCACACACCTGTACAGCTGCACCACGAAGTGACAACCACACACGTGTACGCCTGTACCACCAGGTGACAACCACACACACCTGTACCACCAGGTGACAACCACACACCTGTACCACCAGGTGACAACCATACACACCTGTACCACCAGGTAACAACCACACACACCTGTACCACCAGGTGACAACCACACACACCTGTACCACCAGGTGACAACCACACACACCTGTACCACCAGGTGACAACCACACACACCTGTACCACCAGGTGACAACCACACACACCTGTACCACCAGGTGACAACCACACACACCTGTACACCTGCACTACAGAATACCTATAACTACTATAATTAGGAATTTAATTTCTAATGAGTGTGTAAAATACATCGATAATTACCTATAATCTACCATCCTCTTGTGTGGTTAATTAGGTTTAAAACCTATCGGCTATACGAGGGGTCATTAGGGCTGCACGTCACCTGTTTACCACCTGTCAAGGACACATTACTCTCTAGAGTATATATTAATCCTTACTCTAGAGTCTAGAGTAAGGATTAATGTAAGCTGTCAGTGTATATACACTGAGTGATTAACACCACACAGTGTATTCTGTGGTGGTACATTGAGATAAACACCTCACAGTGTATCCTGTAGTGATACACTGGGAGATAAACACCTCTCAGTGTATCCTGTAGTGATACACTGAGAGATAAACACCTCTCAGTGTACCCTGTAGTGATACTGAGAGATAAACACCTCTCAGTGTATCCTGTAGTGACTAATCTGCCTTGTTGGAAGTCTTCATGTATTGGGAGTTACCTGGATATATAACAATTTATCTTTTGGTGTAGGGAACAGTAGAGGCGCCAGGGAGTGTGACAGTGAGGTAGGGGAGGCAGGGGTTGTAGGTGAGGCAGGGGTAAAGGTGTAGGGCTCCGTGGACGCCTCTGGAAGGGAAGAGAGACAGTTACCCAGCTCGCTTAGGTCCATCACCTGAGGTACCGTAACAATAGGGATGGTGGTATTAGAGGTAGGGTGGTGGGGGAATAAAGAGAGAGTGGGGTATTGGAGGTATGGAGGAGGGAGGAGGGGGAGGAGAGATGAGAAATCAGGGGGACAGTTTTACCTGCTGCTCACTGGAGACGATTACCTGGGGCGGTTATTATGGCTAGGCCTAAGACCTGGGCACATTTGCCTTTCCCTCTCACCCCTCTCCCCCATCAACCCTACTCATGGCTCGTACCCTTTCCCCACCCCCTTATCCCAAGGGTAGTGTCGTGGCCCACAGATTTATTCTATTGGAATGGTCATTGTTATTAAGACCAGGGGAAGGTGTGTGTGCGGGGAGGAAGGCAACTGTGATTACAGCACCTGTGTTAAGCTGGAATTTTTTTATTAAATAAAATTGGATGCAGTGTGCTGTTTCTCTATTCTATATGAAAGTTACACAGTGGGGACAAAAGCTAGCCACGTTCTACTTGTCATATTCCATCACCCAGAATGGGCTCCATACAGTTTTGTAATGTGTTAGCCTGGGCTGGGAGTCTTTAATAGGGCAGTGAGGATATCGTCAAACATTCCATTAAAGATTCATCAGCTACGTCAGTCAGTTTTTAAAGGTTTCATTCCGGCAGAATTGGAGTTACTGTTAATTGGGAGGCCATCCATCTCATGCAAATACATACACCACACATACACGTCTTTACATACACTCACATACACGAAGGTACAACAATACAAACACTATTGACATAGCTGAACTAAGTGTACTTGGGTGTTCACTACACATACGTCTAGGTCTACATGAACTCAGATTAAGTAGTAATAAGCGACTCTCAGTGAATAAACACAAGCATGAACAGTTCGAGCCTCCTGTTCATCCTTCTCTTTATTCATAGATCTACATATTTACTTGTACTTTGTACATTATGCATTGTTATACAACTGGGGGACCACTAGGCTGCTAATGAGTGCCCATATATTCAGGATGGATAGTAAAGACATCCTGAGGCACTCCGGAGTATATAGAGTATTTACACAGTTCCAAGTACACCATTCTACCAGGTCTAAATTCACTGACAACTGGACTTAACTATGCAGTGGTAAAGGTCGTGTGCCACCTTATTGTCACAAAAAATACACGTAGAATAAGCAGGGATGACAGGCTAATTGCATTCATCTGCCACAAGTGACGATATACCAGCCTGATTCTGCAGTCCCCGTGTTACATAATCTGGTGCACCTGATGTGCTGCCCTACACACGCCTTCCCTGAAAACCTCTGTATGGGTTAATGGGGTTTCAAGCCTATCGACATTACTATCGTTATTAAGGCTACATGTAACTTTTCACCACCAGAGAAGAATACTTTAATACCTAAAATAGGGATTAAAGTAAACTTTCAATATATATACAATGAGAAATACACCTCTATTTACAGCTCTTTCTAACTTAGATTTTGCCACCGAAGTGGCTAGTTTTATTGTACACCCCATATCCATCCCGTGGAGGGTAGCGCAAGGGCATATGGATACACAAAAGGCCTATGAACTAGTTCACTTATCTGTTTGTAACTTAGGGCTTTATAGGTTCTGTTGTCATCCAATTGTGTAAAAACTATGTACTTTGTGGACATTCGCTGCCCAGCCTTTGCGGAGTGCGGGTGTGCTTGTTTCTGGTCCCTAGCGGTGGAGTTGAGAACTGGTAGTTTTCATCAACATGGTGGAGCGCTACAGACGACGTGTCAATACTGTCTGTATTGAAGTGTTGCAGGGCGCGATTTACCCAAGCAACGCAGATGTTCTCCTCCCAGCTATTTTGAGGGATTCTTTAGGGATATCCATTGAAGAATTATTTGGGATATCTCTCAACGGTTCGTCGAGGATTTTTGTCAAGTTTGCAGTGGCCAGCGCATATGAGCGAGTGGTTGACACGTATCAGGAGAAGAGGATTGTCGTCAACACGGGATTAGAGGTACGGCTTCGAGATGTGTCACGGTACTACACTTATATACGAGTCCGAAACGTGCCGTTCGAAGCGTTGGAGTTTGATGTGCGAAACGTCTTCAGTCAATTTGGTGACGTCCATGCAGCCACGGTGGGCCGGTGGGCACAGGGGACTTATGCCGGGCTGCAAGAAGGTTCATTTTCTTTGAAAATGACGCTCAAACGTCAGATACCTTCATACGTCATGATGGAGGAGTTCAGGCAGCAAGTCTATGTGACTTACGCAGGCCAAGTTCGAACGTGTCGCCTGTGTGGATTACCTGGACATGTGGCGGCGGCATGTGATCGTCGGATGGGCCAACAGAGACATGGAGCTGCTGATGGTATGAGGAAGGATGAAGTGGTGGTCGTGGATGCTATGGATGAGTCGCCACGGGAGAATATGAGCGTGGTGCCAAGTGGACAATGGAGTGACATTGTTGATAAGGAGGATGAGCGTGTACTAACGTTGTCACAGGTGACCCAGGATGGCGAGACAGCGGAGACAGAGGAAGTGGCTCTGCCGGAAGGTGTGAACTTGGTTTTGTCTGAGCCGCTTTTGGAGGATTTTCCACTGTTGTTGGACAGTCCTGTGTGTGAGGGCACACAGCATGGTGTGGTGGACTTAGGAGCAGAGGTGAGGAGGGACGAGAGTGAGACGAGTGTGATGGGCGTCTCAGTGAGTGGGCCTTGCCTTCAGGTCCAGGAGGTTGGTGTAGAAGTGCACAGGGGAGAGGATTGTGAGGCTATGGAGGCTACAGGGGACTCCAGGAAAAGGCCTAGTGGTCTAGTTGAGGACGATGTCCTAACACCTGGGCAACAGGTGTGCAAGAAGGCCTGGGTGGAGGTGGCAAAAGGGGGACGGGGGAGTGTCAAGGGTAGAGAGGGGATGAGGGACAGGAAAGCAGACAGGCAAGTACTGGGAGTGTCAGTAGAGGAAGAGAGCATTAGTAAGGAAAAGTCGGTAGTGACGAGGAAGTTGAAAAGTAGAGGAAAGCCCACTGCGTTCTTTTCAGGTGTTTAACGATGAATGTAAATGGCCTCCGAGCGGAGGTCAAACGTAAATGGGTAGAGGTGACATTAAGACGTTTAAATGTGGATGTGTGTATATTGCAAGAGCATAATTATAGGATGGGGAGAGAGTTGACGTTAAGTGGATTTACAGTTTATGCGGGTAGTGCGGGTAGTTTCAAGGGAGGGGTGGCGATAGGTATACGTGTGACCAGTCCCTTTCGGTTGTTGGCTTGGGAAGAGGGGGGGGGTGGGAGGGTGGTAAGGGTTGAGGGTTTATGGGGGAATGTCAGAGTGTGTATAGTGGGAGTTTATATGCCGGCTATAAGTTGTAGAAAAACTAAGGAAGAATTTGTGAGAGAGGAGTTGATATATTTCTTACGGGGGTTGCCGGTTGTGACTATTGTCGCAGGGGATTGGAATTGTGTGATTAGGAAGAGGGATGTGGAACCGAGAGGGGCGGGGTGTGAGTTGGGGGTTTTGCGTGATGTTTTGGGTGCGGCAGGAGTCAGAGATGTGGTAGGGGGCGGTGGGTGGCATATAGAAAATACGTTCATACGTAGGGGCTATGCTGCAAGACTCGATCGTGTGTATGTGTCGAGGGATGTTATAGTGGAAGGCGTGGATTGCGTTGATGTTGGGTTTTCCGATCACAGGGGTGTGTTGGCAGTGTTGGGATGGGAGGGAGCTGTTAGAACGTATGCTAGTTATTGGAAGCTAACGTGGGCTTATTGCAGGGGGAACAGGGTAGGAGGAGTTTTGAGGAGTGGTGGGAGGGGATGTGGAATGATGGGAAGGACCGGGAAGATGTGGTGGGTTGGTGGAATGGAGTGGCGAAAGTGGGTATTCAGGATTTTTATAAACGGGAAGGTAGAGAGCAGGCGAGAATGCGTTATGGCCTGCAGAGGTATTTGGAGGGGCAGTTGCGGGATTGTTATGTGGGGGGGGCGGGTTACTCGCTGGAGGACATAGAGGTTTTGAGGGCCAGTTGAAGGATATACAGAATGAGAGATTCCAGGCTATCAGAGTGAGGGCAGGTATTGAGGATGTGCTACGGGGGGACAAACCGTCTTTGACTGTCTTGAGTGGTTTTCGAAAGAGGAGGCAGGGTATGACGATGACGTCATTGAAGGTACACGAGGAGTTGGGTGGGTATATGGAGGGACAGGTACTGAGGTCGACAGAGGGTATGAGCGGGTTTGTGGATGTTTGGTTTGCGGTATCTAGACCGTAGGTTGGAGGAGGTGGAGGCGAAAGAGGAAGTTTTGGAGGGTATACAGGTAGGGATTAGTGAGGAGGAGAGGAAAGGGATGGAGGGTAGTATAACTGAGGAGGAAGTGTGGTTCGCAGTGAAGGGGATGCAGATGGGTAAGCGCCGGGAGTCGATGGATTACCTAGTGATTTTTATGTTCAACATTGGGGAGTGTTGAAGGAATGTTTGACGAAAGTTTTCAATCGTTTGAAGGAAGTAAGGTATATGGGTGAGGATCAGCGCACTGGAGTTGTGGTTTTAGTGCCTAAGGGAAAGTGGTGGAAACGATTGGGGATTACAGAGCTATAACACTTTTATGTGCAGATTACAAAATCTTTGCACGGATTTTGGGTAATAGGGTTAAAAAGGTTTTGAATTCTATCATAGAACGTGGTCAGTATGGGATACCGGGGAGGTGTATGGGGAATGGGCATGGTAGGATTAGGTCATTCATCGAGGGTCGAGAGGGGGGTGGGGTTTTAGGGCTTGATTGGGAAACGCTTATGACAGTGTGGATAGGAATATGTTATTTGACATTCTTCGTAAGCAGGGTTTTGGGAATGAAGTAGTGGGTTGGGTGCAAACGTTGTATGAGGGGCTTTGGTGCGGGTTCAATTGAATGGAAGGGTGGGAAACGTGGTGGACATGAAGCGGGGTTTGCGACAGGGTGCCCTTTGTCGCAAATTCTGTTTGCATGCTTACAGGATCCTTTTTATAGGTTAGTATCGAAGGGGGTAGGGGAGGAGGGTCAGGTACCTGGTTGTGCATCTGGAATAGTGGGTTATGTTGATGACACAACAATTCTCGTAGGTGGGTGGGAGGGGTTAGATGCTATAGGGAGGATTATAAGTGTTTTGGGGCAGCTACAGGGATGCGGATTAACAGGGTGAAATCTAAATTGTTAGAGGTGGGGACGTGGGTGGGCGGGGACTTGGGGAATAGGTATGGTTGGCTTGTTGTTGAGTGCTTGAAAATTTGTGGGATAATATATTGTAATGATGCGAGTAGGGCGAGGGTTGAAAATTCTTCTAAGGTGGTAACGGCGACAATCTCGCGAATGAGTGGATGGAGACCGGGAGATGTGACGTTAATGCAGAGGGTTATGGTAGTGAATGTTTTACTGTATAGTAAATTGTGGCATGTGGCAAGGGTATACCCACTCGTGGGGAGAGATGTTGAATTATTACAGCGGAGAGTGTTGCGGTATATATGGGGTTTTGGTAGACATTGGCTTAATAAGGAGGTTGTCATGACGCCGGTTAGTAAGGGAGGTTTGGGGTTGATACCCTTACATAGGAGGCTTATAGGAATATATGTAAAGCAGAGATATGTGGAGGAGGGGGGGGGGGGGGTACGCGGGTGGGAGTGGTCATGCGTGAGGTACGGAGGTGGTGGAGTGGACGTGACCTGAGTTTATGTGAGGCAATGTTGAGAGTTTTACTAGTTGTCAGAGAGCCAAGGGGTTTTCAGGTGGGGTTTTGGACAAGCTTGGGGAGGCGGGGGTATAGTGCAAGGGGTAGCAGAGTACCCAAAGTATAATTGGCGGGCGACTTGGGTAGGTTTCCGGAAGTTGAGGCTGAGGGCGAGGGTTAGGGAGACGGTTTTTCGATTCCTACATGGAATCTTGGCTTCTAAAGCGCAATTGTTTTTAATGGGTTTAGCGAGTGAGGGTACTTGTTTGAGATGTGGGCTTTTGGATACGTCGTACCATGCGGTGTATTTTGTGAAGATTTAGGCGGGGTACGGGAATGGTTTGGAAGAGTCATGAGGAGTGTAGGTGGGTGTGGGCTTTCGATGTTAGGGGCTTTAAGCCTGGATATTGGTGGGTTTGAGGAAAATGTACGTAGAAGTTTAATGTACCTGGTGGTTGATTTCATATATGTGTCGTGGGGTATGCGCGAGGTAGTGGGTGGGAGGCTGGTTCGTGCCTTGGCGGCACATTTTTACAGGACGAAATGTAGGAATCAGGGTTTGTATGGGAGAACTTGGGTTGAGGCTTTCTCTGAGGGTTATAGAACGATGACGGTGGTGTCCCTTTTAAGGTTTTGGGGTTGACGTAGGAACCATTCGAGGGGGACTGGTCGATTGGGGGAGGGGAGGTTGGGTATATCCGGAAGGGGTTGACTAGGGTATAGTATGGTTGATTGATGTGTGGTTGGTTAGGCGTGGGTATACAGGGTTGAAGCTAGGATGGGTTGGGACGGGGTGGTATCGTGGGTGTCCGATTTTTGGACGTTTCGGGGATGGGGTTGTAGGTAAATGTTCAGGTGTGTGTTGACTCAGACTTGGAGTGATGTTGGTTGGGGGGTCATAGGGGTCATGGACGCATGGGGTTTTCCTCTAGGATGTAGTAGTGTAATCTAATGTTAAAGTAGTAGGGTTTGTCAGTGGTGATGTGCTGGCGTTTTGCATTTATGTGGCTGGTTGGAGGTTAGGAGGTATTCGGTGTTAGACAACCGACAGTGTGCAGGTGTGCTTGGGTGAAGTTGTCCCAGGTATCTGTGGCAATTCATGTAGGATAAAGTTGATGTTTTGCTATGTTTGTCTTAAGTTTAACGGTTTTAGTATTGTATTCTGTATGTGTTCCCTATCTTTTGTTTGATTATTGGATTGTTATGTATATATGTGTTTCTAATAAAATATAAAAAAAAAAAAAAAACTTTGTGGAGATAAATTATTATTATTATTATTATTATTATTATTATTGGTAGTATAGTGCTTGATACTAAGACTTTCCAGGTCACTGGGTATACGCGTTTTCTCATTCAGCAGAGCTTCTGAACTGAAGTATCCCAGCAGAGGCTGACACTGCTGCTACAGCATCTGCTGACTCAATGGAAAAAATAACACCAATGCAGTATGATGAGAAGCCCTTAGCTTAGGCCTCAAATTTATACCATCGGTGTAGTAGTAGGTTCTCCGGTCTTGTCCCGGCCCGGGTCTTTTCCATAGCGCGTGCCACTTACAACCAGGACTACCTGGAGTCTTCCTGGAGGGTGTTCTGGGGTCAACGCCCCCGCGGCCCAGTCCTTGACTAGGCCTCCCAGGACTCGGGTGGGACGTACTCTCCCAAGAATGTAAGAGAGGCTACCAAGGCTGACCTATCTAGTTTTTTTTTATTTGATGGGATGGGAAGGGAAAGGGGATTATCATGGGGTAGTAACACTCCGGGACATTAATCCTGTCTTCTTTCACACTCTAAGGCTTTTTAATGTTGCCTCGATTTTCCTGACTGAGAAAACATCATATTTTCTATTCCAACCTACCATGTATTTACTGTATCTCCTTCCCTACACTTTTCCCTCCCACTACCCTCCTTTCCTTCCCTTTCCCTGTTCCCTTCCTCTTTTCCACCCCT
This sequence comes from Cherax destructor, assembly GCA_009830355.1. Taxonomy (NCBI): domain Eukaryota; kingdom Metazoa; phylum Arthropoda; class Malacostraca; order Decapoda; family Parastacidae; genus Cherax; species Cherax destructor. The sequence goes on along the minus strand of WNWK01001891.1, from coordinate 177,216 downwards.
TTCCTTCTCCCAACCCTACCAAGTGTTTTGTTTGTGGTTGTCACTCTTCAGAGGAAAGAAGAACCTTCCGCGACAGGTTTTACATCAGGGTTCAAATTGCGCTGAGCTAGTGTGGTTCAGTCAGGACACCAGAACTTTTCTTTGACTGTATTGCCAGTGAAATGTATTGACGGAATTCAGGGATCTCTGTGGGAAGTTTCCATGTTTACCGTCCGTCTCCGTCGTTTACCGACCGTCTCCATCGTTTACCGTCCGTCTCCGTCGTTTACCGACCGTCTCCGTCGTTTACCGTCCGTCTCCGTCGTTTAACGACCGTCTCCGTCGTTTACCGTCCGTCTCCGTCGTTTACCGACCGTCTCCGTCGTTTACCGACAGTGTTAGTAACGATATCAGCGAACTGAGCTTCGATATCACGTGGTGCCAAACGTAAGTCGTTTGTTTATACGTTAATCTAACCAAGAATAAGAGAAGTTTTGAGTCTTGACGTTATGTAAATGGGACACAAATTCAAGAACTAGAATCTAGCTCTCTTATAAAGCTCCACTATACAGTGCGATTTTTTGTGAATGCGATTGAAAATTTATATTGAAAATTGAGTAACGATTGGGATTGAAAATTGAGTAACGATTGGGATTGAAAATTGAGTAACGATTGGGATTGAAAATTGAGTAACGATTGGGATTGAAAATTGAGTAACGATTGGGATGGCCTTCACAGTTCGCGTTTTTCAATTTACTTAAAAATCACTCTATAGAGGAGCTTTATAGAGCTGACTGTACTTGCTAATAAAGCTCCTCCTAATTAGAGAGGTACTTATAAGTTTAGTGTAGCGTCTGGCAGCGCCGCTGCTTAAATCGTTGGGAACGGTACGCTGTTTATGTATGGTGGGAGTGAAGGCCACAGTACGAGATTGTTTCCCACGTATTGACGATGATGACACAGCTGGTACCCCAACCCCGTTATAACACACGCGCAGCCTCTGGTTGTCATGGTAACACACGTGGCCTATAACAGAGTCCAACAGAGTCCTACGGAGTCCTATATAGTCCTACATAGAGCTAGGGCCTACACTGAGTATCCTACTGAGTATTGTAAAACTGACCTACACAACATTCTCACTGGCCTTACACAACATTCACACTGACTTACACAACATTCACACTGACCTACACAACATTCACCCTGACCTACACAACATTCACACTGACCTACACAACATTCACCCTGACCTACACAACATTCACACTGACCTACACAACATTCACCCTGACCTACACAACATTCACACTGACCTACACAACATTCACACTGACCTACACAACCTATGACAGGTAGGATTATAATATCTTAGTCTATACTCCCTATCTCCCTTACCTGTTCCGCCCTTTTCTCTCCATTTCCGCCCTTCTCTCCCTCCCCCCTTCCTCTTCTCTCCCTCCGTCCTGTTTTCACCTCACTCTTATTATATATGTAAGAAGTGACAAGTTACAGCTTGTTGTTGTTGTTGGTGGTGGTGGTGATGGTGTTGTTGTTATTGTTGTTGGTGGTGATGGTGTTGTTGTTAGTGTTGTTGGTGGTGATCGTGTTGTTGGTGGTAATGGTGTTGTTGTTGTTAGTGTTGTTGGTGTTGGTGGTGATGTTGGTGTTGTTGTTGGTGGTGGTGGTGTTGGTTTTGTTGGTGGTGGTGATGTTGGTGGTGATGATGGTGTTGGTGAAGCGCTCTTGCTCCAGCAAGGGCGCTCCCTGTGATCGTGTTTGCTTGGACTTCATCCTCTTGTCTGCAACATTGCAAGCTCCTGATGATGTGTTGATTGCAACACGAAAGGCCAAAAGCTATTATTCAACTCACCCCCCCCCCCTCCCGTGGATGTTTTGCATAAGACTGTATCGAAATTTGTTAATTTTTTTATACATATATCTAATAAATTGAGGTTAAGAAAAGTTAGTATTTGTTATTGTACGACTCTCACTTAATATCCATGAATAATAATAATAATAATAATAATAATAATAATAATAATAATAATAATAATAATAATAATAATAATAATAATAATAATGGGAGGCAACATATATTACGTGGTTCATCAAATTTTAATAAATAGCCAAAATATTGATTATAAAATTTTATAAAATAAAATCTTCTTTTTCTTCTTCTTCTTCTTCTTATTATTATTTATTATTATTATTATTATTATTATTATTATTATTATTATTATTTTTATTTCTTTTAATTTTTATTCGTATTATTATCATTAGTAGTAGTATTAGCATATCTCTATTATTCCTGGCCACTCGTTTCTTTGTTCAGTTGAGTTAGCTCAAATTTATGTTTGAAAGATATTTCACATGTTCGGGAGACTTGGTGTCTTGTAGGTGATAATTCCACGGATGACACTGTACAGGCAGAGTTAGGTACAGGGTGGGTGTGGGAAGTGTGTTAGGTACAGGGTGGGTGTGGGAAGCGTGTTAGGTACAGGGTGGGTGTGGGGAGCGTGTTAGGTACAGGGTGGGTGTGGGAGCGTGTTAGGTACAGGGTGGGTGTGGGGAGCGTGTTAGGTACAGGGTGGGTGTGGGGAGCGTGTTCAGGAGATGGTAGAGGTGGGCAGGGGTATTTACCCACCTCGACAAAGACTCGGTCAACATTATCAGTCAAACAGCCGGGGGTGGAAATAGCGGAAATATTATGGAAGCGGAAACGAGACCCAGATATATATAAGTCCTGGGTATACGTACACACACACACACACACCTATCTCTCTCTCTGTATCTCTCTGTATCTTTCTGCTCTGATCCTGTAACTACAGTTGAAACAGGTAATGCAACATATATCAGTACTTTAGTACACACAAAGCCATCTCAGCTCATATTGAGATCTGACTCGTGTTTGTTTATTGTATGTATTGTTTGCAGGATTTGTACTTGTTTATTGTATGCATTGGTTGCAGGATTTGTACTTGTTTATTGTAGCAATGTTTGCAAGATTTCTACTTGTTTATTGTATGCATTGTTTGCAGGATTTGTACTTGTTTATTGCATGCATTGTTTGCAGGATTTGTACTTGTTTATTGTATGCATTGCTTGCAGGATTTGTACTTGTTTATTGTATGCATTGGTTACAGGATTTGTATTTGTTTATTGTATGCAAGATTTGTACTTGTTTATTGCATGCATTGTTTGCAGGATTTGTACTTGTTTATTGTATGCATTGTTTGCAGGATTTGTACTTGTTTATTGTATGCATTGTTGGTTACAGGATTTGTATTTGTTTATTGTATGCATTGTTTGCAAGATTTGTACTTGTTTATTGTATGCACTGTTTGCAGGTTTTGTATTTGTTTAAGACGCTTAGGTTGATTATTTTTAATTGATTGTAAAGTTTGTTTACAGTCGATTTTTTTTTAGTCTGTGTAGGTTAGTTCTTTGATTGTTTCCTGAGTATATTTCCTTGATTGTTTCGTAAGTATATTTCTTTGATTGTTGCCTAAGTATATTTCTTTGATTGTTGCCTAAGTATATTTCTTTGATTGTTGCCTAAGTATATATTTTTGTTTTCTAAGTGTATTCCTTTGATTGTTTCTTTAAGTGTTTCAAAGTTTTTCTTTGATCCAAGTACAGCTTTGTGATGTCTATTAATTTCTTCTAAGTTCACAAACTTTATTCCTTCAAGTTTTGACTAAGTTTTTTTCCCCTCCTCAGTTGTCTCTTCCCACAATTCCTCCTCTTCCCCTCATCCGTTTTTTCGTTACTTCTGTCCCGGTTTTTTCTTTAAGATTTTTCTCAGTCTTAATTTGTGATGTTTAACGTCTGTTTTTTGTTGTTGTTTTCGTTCGTAAGGCAGAACTAGGTACACCCGCAGCGTGCTGCTACAGTATTCTATGTGATAGCTATATTGTGGGAACACCTGCAGTGTGTGTGGCTATCTTATATGATAGTTACATTGTGGGAACACCTGCAGTGTGTGTGGTTATCTTATATGATAGTTACATTGTGGGAACACCTGCAGTGTGTGTGGCTATCGTATATGATAGTTACATTGTGGGAACACCTGCTGTGTGTGTGGCTATCTTATATGATAGTTACATTGTGGGAACACCTGCAGTGTGTGTGGCTATCTTATATGATAGTTACATTGTGGGAACACCTGCTGTGTGTGTGGCTATCTTATATGATAGTTACATTGTGGGAACACCTGCAGTGTGTGTGGCTATCTTATATGATAGTTACATTGTGAGAACACCTGCTGTGTGCTGATGTCTTATTGTATATGTAAGTTACAGGGTGGGAACAAAAGCTGGCTGTGTTTCCCTGTCATATTCCATCAGACAGGATGGGTCACATAGTGTCGAAATGTGTCGTCCTGAGCCAGGAGACTTCAGTAGTGTCAGCCTGACCTAGGAGACTTCAGTAGTGTCAGCCTGACCTAGGAGACTTCAGTAGTGTCAGCCTGACCTAGGAGATTTCAGTAGTGTCAGCCTGACCTAGGAGATTTCAGTAGTGTCAGCCTGACCTAGGAGACTTCAGTAGTGTCAGCCTGACCTAGGAGACTTCAGTAGTGTCAACCTGACCTAGGAGACTTATAAGTTAGGGCAATGCTAATATTGTTGACTTGAGTCACTTGTTGCAACACTGATGACCTCAACTGACTCACCAGAAGAATGTTTGTGGTATCAGCAGAAGGCTGCGCAGACCACCTAACCGACATTAGTACAAATCCCATAGATTTCGAAAAAGAAATGGCCAACATGCCCACTCACTCAGCACCTGGACCAGATTCATGGAATGCTTTATTTATAAAGCAGTGCAAAGTACCATTAGCAAGAGCCCTTAGTATTCTGTGGAGAAAGAGCTTAGATCTAGGTGAAATTCCAGAGGCCTTAAAGAGTGCAGACATAGCTCCTTTGCATAAGGGAGGTAGTAGAGCACTAGCTAAAAATTACAGACCAGTAGCCCTCACTTCTCACATCATAAAAATCTTTGAAAGAGTGATGAGACGGCAGATTACAAAGTTCATGGACCAGCACAACCAACATAACCCGAACCAGCATGGCTTTAGAGCGGGTCGATCATGCCTGTCACAGCTGCTGAACCATTATGACAGAATTACGGAGGCATTGGAGGACGACCAAAACGCAGATGTGATTTACACAGATTTTGCAAAGGCGTTTGACAAATGCGATCATGGAGTGATAGCGCACAAAATGAGGGCCATAGGCATTACGGGGAAGGTAGGCAGATGGATTTTGAGTTCCTAACACAAAGAACACAAAAAGTAGTAGTGAACAGGGCAAGATCCAGCATCAGCGAGGTCAAAGCTCAGTGCCCCAAGGCACTGTCCTGGCGCCTCTGCTGTTTCTCATCCTCATAGCAGACATAGATAAAAACACCCAGCACACTTTTGTATCATCATTTGCAGATGACACTAAAATAAGCATGAAAGTCACTACGGTAGAGGACACTGAAAAATTACAGGAGGACATAAGCAAGGTCTTCCAATGGGCAGTGGAGAACAACATGACGTTCAATGGTGATAAGTTTCAGCTGCTTAGGTATGGAAAAATGAAGAACTCAAAAGGAACACTATATACAAAACGCAAGAGGGTCACCACATAGAACGAAAGGAACACGTAAAGGACTTGGGAATAATTATGTCTGCTGATCTGTCGTTTAAAGACCATAACAAGACAAAGATCACAACAGCCAGGAAGATGACGGGGTGGGTATTGAGAACTTTCAAAACAAGGGAAATAATGCCGATGGTGACACTATTCAAATCGCTAGTGCTCCCTCACTTAGAATACTGCTCAGTGCTGACGGCCCCGTTCAGGGCAGGAGAAATAGCAGAGCTGGAACAAATCCAGAGATCGTTTACGGCTCACATTGAGCCATTGAAACATCTAAATTATTGGGAACGCCTTCAAGTCTTGAACATGTACTCATTGGAGCGGAGGAGAGAGAGATACATGATAATATATACATGGAAAGTACTTGAGGGCCTGGTCCCAAATCTGCACACTGCCATAACAACATACTGGAGTGAGAGATATGGGAGAAAGTGTAAAATAAACCCAGTGAGGAGCAGGGGTGCGGTGGGGACAATACGGGAGCACTGTATTAACATCCGGGGTCCCAGACTATTCAACATCTTACCAGAAGATATCCGAAACACGGCTGGAACCAGTGTAGAAGCCTTCAAGAGGAAACTGGACAAATATCTTCACCAGGTGCCAGATCAACCAGGCTGTGATGGATATGTGGGGCAGCGGGCCTCCAGCAGCAACAGCCTGGTTGACCAGGCAAGCACCAGACGAGCCTGGCCCATGGCCGGGCTCAGAGAGTAGATACTCTCGAAACTCTTCAAAGGTATATTCAAAGGTATTCAAAGGTCCCATGTATCTTTACTCTCCCATGTGTCTTTACTGTCCCATGTGTCTACTGTCTCGTGTGTCTTTACTGTCCCATGTATCTTTACTGTCCCATGTATCTTTACTCTCCCATGTGTCTTTACTGTCCCATGTGTCTACTGTCTCGTGTGTCTTTACTGTCCCGTGTATCTTTACTCTCCCATGTGTCTTTACTGTCCCGTGTGTCTACTGTCTCGTGTGTCTTTACTGTCCCATGTATCTTTACTCTCCCATGCGCCTTTACTGTCCCATGTGTCTACTGTCTCGTGTGTCTTTACTGTCCCATGTGTCTACTGTCTCGTGTGTCTTTACTGTCCCATGTATCTTTACTCTCCCATGTGTCTTTACTCTCCCATGTGTCTTTACTCTCATGTGTCTTTAATATTCCCTATGTCTTTATTGTCCGATGCATCTTTACTGTCCCATGTGTCTTTACTGTCCCATGTATCTTTACTGTCCCATGTATCTTTACTCTCCCATGTGTCTTTAATGTTCCCTGTGTCTTTACTGTCCCACGTGTCTTTACTCTATCCCATATGTCATTACTCTGCTCCAAGTGCCTTTACTTTGCCCCTTGTGTCATTACTCTGCCCCAAGTGCCTTTACTCTGCCCCATGTGTCATTACTCCGTCCGATGTGTCTTTACTCTTTCCCATGTGTCATTACTCTGCCCCAAGTGTCTTTACTCTGCCCCATGTGTCATTACTCTGCCCCAAGTATCTTTACTCTGCCCCATGTGTCATTACTATGCCCCATGTGTTTTTGATTCAATATGTGTGAGCTACTCCCGTCAGCCTCCCTGGGGCGGGGAAGATGGCAGACCAGAGAGGCCTAGCTTCTCCCTACGAGCCCCGTGTAGGTGGGGAATGTGGCTAGGCCTGGGGACAATTAGTCCCAGACGATGAGGGGGTACTTGTACCTCCTCCCATGGGAGACATAGGTCTCAGACACTCCCACGACAGGGAGCCAAGGCCGGGTCACCATCTGGAAAAGACCGGGGCCGGGGGTGTTCCGGCGAATCTACACCTTTCCCTGAGTAGCAGTTCTCCAGAGTGTCAGTAACAGTTATAGCCACACTTGAGAGCATCACACACCAGCACTGCGTCTTCATCACCCTCACTATATTACTTTGGCTACGAACGTCAGAAGTGTGACTGTGACAAATAAATGAAAACGTGATTACCTGACTGTGTAACACGTGTTGAGTGGGATGGGGGAGGGATCTCCTGATTTCGTTCACTCTTCAAGAGTTGATATTGTATTAATCGAAAATTTTGCTTAAAACCGTATGTGGGAAATCGATATTTTCTACAGGACCACAGATTGACATGTGCGGTAAGGTTTGTCAGGAAACAGGACAAGTGTTTCCTGACGCGGGTCTTAGTCATATGATGACCCGCAGCTGGAGCTTTTAGTCATCTGACCGAGGCCTTCCGCTGGCTTGCCTCTCCACTACTTTAAAAATTATGGTTATGGACGTGCCAAGCGTGGTAGACCTGTGTCAGAGTTTGACGTGCAGTGTTAAGAGGCTGTGCTGGGTGTGAGGTGCTCTCAGAGTGACCTTTATAACTGCTGATATTTACTGACAGACAGTCTGGAGAACTGTTGTGTGTAACCCAGGGAGTAGCTCACACATGTTGAATCAAAGACACATGGGGCAGAGACACATGGGCAGAGTGATGACATATGGGATAGAGTAGACACATGGGGCAGAGTGATGACACATGGGATAGAGTAGACACATGGAGCAGAGTGATGACATATGGGATAGAGTAGACACATGGGGCAGAGTGATGACACATGGGATAGAGTAGACACATGGGGCAGAGTGATGACATATGGGATAGAGTAGACACATGGGGCAGAGTGATGACACATGGGATAGAGTTGAGACATGGTACAAAGTAAAGACACAAGGTACATAGTAAAGACAAATGGGACAGAGTAAAGACACATGGGACAAAGCCAAGACACACGGGTCAGTGTAAAGACACATGGATCAATAAATACACATGGGAGAGTAAAGACACATAGGACAATAAAGCCTCGTATATTGAACCACATTAAGTTCTGGATGAACCTATGTTCAGTGTTGCTACAGCTTCGCCCAGAGAGAGAGAGAGAGAGAGAGAGAGAGAGAGAGAGACTCGAAATGTGTCTTAGGCAAGAATTGTCTTTGGATTGTAGTTAAGGAATTACTGTTGTATTTATAGGTAAGGAATTACTGATTTTTGTTAAAGAATTACTGACGTATTTATGAGTAAGGAATTACTGACGTATTTATAAGTAAGGAATTACTGAATTGTTTTTAAGGAATTATTAAAGTGTTTTTAAGTGAGGAATTACTTGTCTTAGGTTTACTGTAGGTTACTTTGAGATAGGAAATGTTAGGTGACCCTGTCCTCCATGTTAGGTGACCCTGTCCTCCATGTTAGGTGGCCCTGTTCTCCATCTTAGGTGACCCTGTCCTCCATGTTAGGTGACCCTGTCCTCCATGTTAGGTGACCCTGTCCTCCATGTTAGGTGACCCTGTCCTCCATGTTAGGTGACCCTGTCCTCCATGTTAGGTGACCCTGTCCTCCATGTTTAACTTCATTTAAATTTTTTCTTTCTTGTATATATTAAATAACATTCCTGGAGTGTTTGATTAATAAGATTTTTATTATCCTGGACGTGGGAAGTGTTGTAATGGGAAGTGTTGTAGTGGGAAGTGTTGTAGTGGAAGGTTGATGGGAAGTGTTTAATGAAGGTTGAGTGGAAGTGTTGTAATGGAAGTGTTTAAAGTTGTAGGAAGTGTTGTAGTGGAAGTGTTGTAATGGAAGTGACTGAAGGTTGTAGTGGGAAGTGTTGTATGAAGTGTTGTAGTGGAAGTAGTTGAATGAAGTGTTGTAGTGGTAAGTGTTGTAATGGGAAGTGTTGTAGTGGGAAGTGTTGTATGGGAAGTGTTGTAGTGGGAAGTTTGTAATGGGAAGTGTTGAGTGGAATTTGTAGTGGGAATTTGTATGGAAGTGTTGATGGAAGTGTTGTAATGAAGTGTTGTAAGTGGAAGTGTTGTAATGGAAGTGTTGTAGTGGGAAGTGTTGTAGTGGGAAGTTTGTAGGGAAGTGTTGTATGGGAAGTGTTGTAATGTGGAAGTGTTGTAGTGGGAAGTGTTGTAATGGAAGTGTTGTAGTGGTAAGTGTTGTAATGGGAAGTGTTGTTAATTTAGGGAAGTGTTGTAATGGGAAGTGTTGTATGGAAGTGTTGTAGTGGGAAGTGTTGTATGGGAAGTGTTGTAGTGGAAGTGTTGTAATGGAAGTTTGTAGTGGAAGTGTTGTAGTGGGAAGTGTTGTAGTGGGAAGTGTTGTAATGGAAGTTGAGTGGAAGTGTTGTATGAAGTGTTGTAGGAAGTGTTGTAGTGGAAGTGTTGTAAGGAAGTGTTGTAGTGGGAAGTGTTGATGGGAAGTGTTGTAGTGGGAAGTGTTGTAATGGAAGTGTTGTAGTGGAAGGTTGAATGGGAAGTGTTGTAGTGAAGTTGAGGAAGTGTTGTGGAAGGTGGGAAGTGTTGTAATGGGAAGTGTTGTAGTGGAAGTGTTGTAGTGGAAGTGTTGTAGTGGAAGTGTTGTAGTGGGAAGTGTTGTAGTGGAAGTGTTGTAGTGGGAAGTGTTGTAATGGAAGTGTTGTAATGGGAAGTGTTGTAATGGAAGTGTTTAGTGGTAAGTGTTGTAATGGGAAGTGTTGTAGTGGAAGTTTGTAGTGGGAAGTGTTGTAGTGGGAAGTGTTGTAATGGGAAGTGTTGAGTGGAAGTGTTTAATGGAAGTGTTGTAATGGAAGTGTTGTAGTGGGAAGTGTTGTAGTGGGAAGTGTTGTAGTGGAAGTGTTGTAGTGGGAAGTGTTGTAGTGGGAAGTGTTGTAGTGGGAAGTGTTGTATGGGAAGTGTTGTAGTGGGAAGTGTTGTAATGGGAAGTGTTGTAGTGGGAAGTGTTGTAATGGGAAGTGTTGTAGTGGGAAGTGTTGTAGTGGGAAGTGTTGTAATGGGAAGTGTTGTAGTGGAAGTGTTGTAGTGGGAAGTGTTGTAGTGGGAAGTGTTGTAGTGGGAAGTGTTGTAGTGGGAAGTGTTGTAGTGGGAAGTGTTGTAATGGAAGTGTTGTAATGGGAAGTGTTGTAATGGAAGTGTTGTAGTGGGAAGTGTTGTAGTGGGAAGTGTTGTAGTGGGAAGTGTTGTAGTGGGAAGTGTTGTAGTGGGAAGTGTTGTAATGGGAAGTGTTGAAGTGGGAAGTGTTGTAGTGGGAAGTGTTGTAGTGGGAAGTGTTGTAATGGAAGTGTTGTAGTGGTAAGTGTTGTAATGGGAAGTGTTGTAGTGGGAAGTGTTGTAGTGGGAAGTGTTGTAATGGGAAGTGTTGTAATGGGAAGTGTTGTAGTGGGAAGTGTTGTAATGGGAAGTGTTGTAGTGGTAAGTGTTGTAATGGGAAGTGTTGTAGTGGGAAGTGTTGTAATGGGAAGTGTTGTAGTGGGAAGTGTTGTAATGGGAAGTGTTGTAGTGGGAAGTGTTGTAATGGGAAGTGTTGTAGTGGGAAGTGTTGTAGTGGGAAGTGTTGTAATGGGAAGTGTTGTAGTGGGAAGTGTTGTAATGGGAAGTGTTGTAGTGGGAAGGGTTGTAGTGGGAAGTGTTGTAGTGGGAAGTGTTGTAATGGGAAGTGTTGTAGTGGTAAGTGTTGTAATGTGAAGTGTTGTAGTGGGAAGTGTTGTAATGGGAAGTGTTGTAGTGGGAAGTGTTGTAATGGGAAGTGTTGTGGGAAGTGTTGTAGTGGGAAGTGTTGGAGTGGGAAATGTTGGAGTGGGAAGTGTTGGAGTGGGATGTGTTGGAGTGGGAAGTGTTGGAGTGGGAAGTGTTGGAGTGGGATGTGTTGGAGTGGGAAGTGTTGGAGTGGGATGTATTGGAGTGGGAAATGTAGTGGAAAAAGTTGTAGTGGGAAGTGTTGTAGTTAGTAATATGAGAGAAGAAAGTGCTCGGAGTGGGAAATATTTGAACAGGAAATTTCGTAACCGGGAAAACTTTACTAGAAAATATACTGATGTATAATGTTTAAAATTGTGATGGTGAAGAAGAATGTTGGAGTGGGGAATGTTTGGGTAGAAGGTGAGTGGGGAATGTTTGGGTAGAAGGTGAGTGGGGAATGTTTGGGTAGAAGGTGAGTGGGGAATGTTTGGGTAGAAGGTGAGTGGGGAATGTTTGGGTAGAAGGTGAGTGGGGAATGTTTGGGTAGAAGGTGAGTGGGAATGTTTGGGTAGAAGGTGAGTGGGAATGTTTGGGTAGAAGGTGAGTGGAGAATGTTTGGGTAGAAGGTGAGTGGGGAATGTTTGGGTAGAAGGTGAGTGGGAAATGTTTGGGTAGAAGGTGAGTGGGGAATGTTTGGGTAGAAGGTGAGTGGGGAATGTTTGGGTAGAAGGTGAGTGGGAAATGTTTGGGAAGAAGGTGAGTGGGAAATGTTTGGGTAGAAGGTGAGTGGGGAATGTTTGGGTAGAAGGTGAGTGGGAAATGTTTGGGTAGAAGGTGAGTGGGAAATGTTTGGGAAGAAGGTGAGTGGGAAATGTTTGGGAAGAAGGTGAGTGGGAAATGTTTGGGTAGAAGGTGAGTGGGAAATGTTTGGGTAGAAGGTGAGTGGGAAATGTTTGGGTAAAAAGTGTTTAAATAGAAAATGTTTTAGCATCAGCGAATGTTAAGAAGCATGTAAACAAAATTTATCTTACTGTGGACAATCTCTCCTGTCATCTGCGTCTAATATGACAGCTAAAGTGTCAAAAAATGACAGAAAACTCTCTCTCTCTCTCTCTCTCTCTCTCTCTCTCTCTCTCTCTCATTTTTGCGGGTTCACCTTAATATTTCTCTTGGTAAGACGTGTTGAAGTCTGGCAGCGAGGCATTGTGTTGGGTTGAAAGCCTATCTACTGCACAGTGCTTGTTATCAGGCTACCAACCACCTGTATGCTAACATCAGTGTATACATACAAAGATATACACAAGTTAGTTAAGTAAATAAGTTAGAAAAATAAATCAGTAAACAATTTACAAAAGGAATAAGTAAAGTAAACAAGTTAGAAAAGTAAACAACTTACAAAAGTAAACAGGTTACAAAAATAAACAAGTTAGTAAACAACTTACAAAAGTAAACAGGTTACAAAAATAAACAAGTTAGTAAAGTAAACAAGTTAGAAAAGTAAACACGTTAGAAAAGTAAACAAATTAGAAAAGTAAACAAGTTAGTAAAGTAAACGAGACGGCTGCGGTAGGGGTGAACGTCCGCTAGCTCCGCGTAGTAAGGGACACACACACACACACACACACACACACACACACACACACACAGTGGACCCAGCAGTTTGGCTGCCTTGCTTACTGCTTGACGTGTTTGCTGACTGACAGACTGGTTGACTGACAGACTGGTTGACTGACGGACTGGTTGACTGACGGACTGGTTGACTGACAGACTTGGTGACTGACGGACTGGTTGACTGACAGACTTGGTGACTGACGGACTGGTTGACTGACAGACTTGGTGACTGACGGACTGGTTGACTGACAGACTTGGTGACTGACGGACTGGTTGACTGACGGACTGGTTGACTGACAGACTGGTTGACTGACGGACTGGTCGACTGACAGACTGGTTTAATGACAAACCGGTTGACTTACAAACTGGTTGATTGACAAACTGTAACTTCAGGGGATACCAGTCAGGTGAACTAGTGTACTTTCAGGGGATACCAGTCAGGTGAACTAGTGTACCTTCAGGGGATACCAGTCAGGTGAACTAGTGTACCTTCAGGAGATACCTGTCAGGTGAACCAGTGTACCTTCAGGGGATACCAGTCAGGTGAACTAGTGTACCTTCAGGGGATACCAGTCAGGTGAACCTGTGTACCTTCAGGGGATACCAGTCAAGTGAACCTGTGAGTGTACCTTCAGTGGATACCAGTCAGGTGAACTAGTGTACCTTCAGGGGATACAGTCAGGTGAACCAGTGCACTTTTAGGGGATACCAGTTAGGTGAACCAGTGTACCTTCAGGGGATACTAGTCAGGTGAACCAGTGTACCTTCAGGGGATACTAGTCAGGTGAACCAGTGTACCTTCAGGAGATACCAGTCAGGTGAACCAGTGTAATTTCAGGGGATACCAGTCAGGTAAATCAGTATACCTTCAGGGTATATCTCAGTGTATTAACACTGCTGAAGATATAGTCTGTATGCTGTTTCTTTTCGAGTATCCTCAGTGTATATACTCCAAAGTTTACATTAATCCCAGGTTTAGGGATACAAGTATACCTGAGTGTTAGAATACAAGTAGTCTTTATGAGTACGATAGCTTTAAACCTGACACACTCACACAAACACACTCACTCACACAAGCTCTCACAAACACACACAAACTTGCACAAACACACTCACACAAGCTCTCACAAACACACTCACACAAGCTCTCACAAACACACTCACACAAGCTCTCACAAACACACTCACACAAGCTCTCAGAAACACTCACACAGACTCGCACAAACACACTAGCTAATACAATCTTTCACAAACATACAAACTCATAGTGCTCACAGTGTTGTCACAGTATTCACAGTGTTGTCACAGTGTTCACAGTGTTGTCACTGCTCATACTGTTGTCACAATGCTCACACTGTTGTCACAGTGCTCACACTTGTCACAGTATTCACACTGTTGTCACAGTGCTCACACTGTTGTCACAGTGCTCACACTGTTGTCACAGTATTCACACTGTTGTCACAGTGCTCACACTGTTGTCACAGTATTCACACTTGTTACAGTGCTCACACTGTTGTCACAGTATTCAGTGTTCACAGTGTTCACAGTGTTGTCACAGTGCTCACACTGTTGCCACAGTATTCACAGTGTTGCCACAGTATTCACAGTGTTGTCACAGTGTTTACACTTCTCACGGTGTTCACAGTGCTCACATTTTTGATACAGTGTTCGCAGTACTCACACTCTTGCCATAGTGCTCAGAGTGGTGTCACGGTATTCGCAGTGCTCACAATGGTGTCACTGCCTTCACAGTGCTCACAGTGGTGTCACAGTGTTCACAGTGGTGTCACGGTGTTCACAGTGCTCACAGTGGTGTCACGGTGTCAATGGCTCCTTGAATTTAACCCAGCCAAATGCAAAGTCATGAAGATCGGGGAAGGGCAAAGAAGACTGCAGACAGAGTACAGGCTAGGTGGCCAAGGAATGCAAACCTCACTCAAGGAAAAGGATCTTGGGGTGAGTATAATACGGAGCACATCTCCTGAGGCACACATCAACCAGATAACTGCTGCAGCATATGGGCGCCTGGCAAACCTGAGAATAGCTTTCCGATACCTCAGTAAGGAATCCTTCAAGACTCTGTACACCATGTACGTCAGGCCCTTACTGGAGTATGCAGCACTAGTTTGAAACCCACACCTGGTCAAGCACGTCAAGAAATTAGAGAAAGTGCAAAGGTTTGCAACAAGACTAGTTCCAGAGCTAAGGGAAATACCCTACGAAGAAAGGTTAAGGGAAATCAGCCTGACTACAATGGAGAACAGGAGGGTTAGGGGAGTCATGATAACGACGTACAAAATACTGCGAGGAATTGACAGGGTGGACAGAGACAGGATGTTCCAGAGAGGGGACACAGAAACAAGGGGTCACAAATGGAAGTTGAAGACTCAGATGAGTCAGAGAGATATTAGGAAGTATTTCTTTAGTCATAGAGTTGTCAGGAAGTGGAATAGTCTGGCAAGTGACGTAGTGGAGGCAGGAACCATACACAGCTTTAAGACGAGGTATGATAAAGCTCATGGAGCAGGGAGAGGACCCAATAGTGATCAGTGAAAAAGCGGGGCCAGGAGCTATGTCTCGACCCCTGCAACCACAAATAGGTGAGCGCGCTCACACACACACACACACACACACTGTTGTGGACAAGGACGGCCAGCGAACTCTGGCCTAGCGGAATGTGGAGTTGCAAGTGAGGAGGAGAATGGGGAGGAGGATGGGAGGGGGTGGGGAGGATTAGGGGGAGGTGGATGGGGGAGGAGGATGGGGGAGGAGGAGGAGGAAGGGGAAGAGGATAGGGGAGAAAGAGGATGAAAAGGAAAAAGAGACTGAGGAGGACGAGGAAGAGATGAGTATTAGGAGGAGGAGAAACAACAGCATCATTTGCATTAGCAAAAGCAGCATCAATAACAACAATAGCAGCAGCAGCAACCTCAGAAGCAACAACAGCAGCAGCAACCTCAGAAGCAACAACAGCAGCAGCAACCTCAGAAGCAACAACAGCAGCAGCAACCTCAGAAGCAACAACAGCAGCAACAACCTCAGAAGCAACAACAGCTGCAGCAACCTCAGAAGCAACAACAGCTGCAGCAACCTCAGAAGCAACAACAGCAGCAGCACCCTCAGAAGCAACAACAGCTGCAGCAACCTCAGAAGCAACAACAGCTACAGCAACCTCAGAAGCAACAACAGCTGCAGCAACCTCAGAAGCAACAACAGCAGCAGCAACCTCAGAAGCAACAACAGCTGCAGCAACCTCAGAAGCAACAACAGCTACAGCAACCTCAGAAGCAACAACAGCAGCAGCACCCTCAGAAGCAACAACAGCTGCAGCAACCTCAGAAGCAACAACAGCAGCAGCAACCTCAGAAGCAACAACAGCAGCAGCAACCTCAGAAGCAACAACAGCTACAGCAACCTCAGAAGCAACAAAAGCTGCAGCAACCTCATAAGCAACAACAGCAGCAGCACCCTCAGAAGCAACAACAGCAGCAGCAACCTCAGAAGCAACAACAGCAGCAGCAACCTCAGAAGCAACAACAGCAGCAGCAACCTCAGAAGTAACAACAGCAGCAGCAACTTCAGAAGCAACAACAGCTGCAGCAACCTCAGAAGCAACAACAGCAGCAGCAACCTCAGAAGCAACAACAGCTGCAGCAACCTCAGAAGCAACAACAGCAGCAGCAACCTCAGAAACAACAACAGCAGCAGCAGCAACCTCAGAAGCAACAACAGCTGCAGCAACCTCAGAAGCAACAACAGCAGCAGCAACCTCAGAAACAACAACAGCAGCAGCAAACTCAGAAGCAACAACATCAGCAGCAACCTCAGAAGCAACAACAGCTGCAGCAACCTCAGAAGCAACAACAGCAGCAGCAACCTCAGAAGCAACAACAGCAGCAGCAACCTCAGAAGCAACAACAGCTGCAGCAACCTCAGAAGCAACAACAGCTGCAGCAACCTCAGAAGCAACAACAGCTGCAGCAACCTCAGAAGCAACAACAGCAGCAGCAACCTCAGAAGCAACAACAGCAGCAGCAACCTCAGAAGCAACAACAGCAGCAGCAACCTCAGAAGCAACAACAGCTGCAGCAACCTCAGAAGCAACAACAGCAGCAGCAACCTCAGAAGCAACAACAGCAGCAGCAACCTCAGAAGCAACAACAGCAGCAGCAACCTCAGAAGCAACAACAGCTGCAGCAACCTCAGAAGCAACAACAGCAGCAGCAACCTCAGAAGCAACAACAGCAGCAGCAACCTCAGAAGCAACAACAGCAGCAGCAACCTCAGAAGCAACAACAGCTGCAGCAACCTCAGAACCAACAACAGCAGCAGCACCCTCAGAAGCAACAACAGCAGCAGCAACCTCAGAAGCAACAACAGCAGCAGCAACCTCAGAAGCAACAACAGCTGCAGCAACCTCAGAAGCAACAACAACTGCAGCAACCTCAGAAGCAGCAACCTCAGAAGCAACAACAGCAGCAGCAACCTCAGAAGCAACAACAGCTGCAGCAACCTCAGAAGCAACAACAGCTACAGCAACCTCAGAAGCAACAACAGCAGCAGCAACCTCAGAAGCAACAACAGCTGCAGCAACCTCAGAAGCAACAACAGCTACAGCAACCTCAGAAGCAACAACAGCAGCAGCAACCTCAGAAGCAACAACAGCTGCAGCAACCTCAGAAGCAACAACAGCTACAACAACCTCAGAAGCAACAACAGCAGCAGCAACCTCAGAAGCAACAACAGCTGCAGCAACCTCAGAAGCAACAACAGCAGCAGCAACCTCAGAAGCAACAACAGCAGCAGCAACCTCAGAAGCAACAACAGCTGCAGCAACCTCAGAAGCAACAACAGCAGCAGCAACCTCAGAAGCAACAACAGCTACAGCAACCTCAGAAGCAACAACAGCAGCAGCAACCTCAGAAGCAACAACAGAAGCAGCAACCTCAGAAGCAACAACAGCAGCAGCAACCACAGAAGCAACAACAGCAGCAGCAACCTCAGAAGCAACAACAGCAGCAGCAACCTCAGAAGCAACAACAGCAGCAGCAACCTCAGAAGCAACAACAGCTGCAGCAACCTCAGAAGCAACAACAGCAGCAGCAACCTCAGAAGCAACAACAGCAGCAGCAACCTCAGATGCAACAGCAGCATCAACAACAGCGGAAGCAGCAGCTGCATCAATAACAACAGTAGCAGAATCAACAACAGATGCAGCAGTAACATCAACAACAACAGCAGAAGCAGCAGCATCAGCAACAGCAGCAGAAGCAGCAGCTGCATTAACAACAACAGCAGAAGCAGCAGCAGCAGCAGCAGCAGCAGCATCAACAACAACAACAACAACAACAACAACAACAACAACAGAAGCAGCAGCAGCTGCAACAGCAGTAGCAGTAGTAGCAACAGAAATCAGGGGTTGGTGCCCAGGGCAGCATACGATACACACACGACACGCAGATACGCACAAGATACACACACGACACGCAGATACGCACAAGATACACACACGACACGCAGATACGCACAAGATACACACACGACACGCAGATACGCACACGATACACACACGACTCGCAGATACGCACACGATACACACACGACACGCAGATACGCACACGATACACACACGACACGCAGATACGCACACGATACACACACGACACGCAGATACGCACACGATACACACACGACTCGCAGATACGCACACGATACACACACGACACGCAGATACGCACACGATACACACGACACGCAGATACGCACACGATACACACACGACACGCAGATACGCACACGATACACACACGACACGCAGATACGCACACGATACACACGACACGCAGATACGCACACGATACACACACGACACGCAGATACGCACACGATACACACACGACACGCAGATACGCACACGATACACACACGACACGCACAAGACAAGCACAAAACACGCACTCAAGGATTTTTTTTTTTAAGCAAGATCGCTAACCACTTTTGGATTCCCAACAACTGGGAGTGGAAAAGCTCTCGGAACTCATCAAAGGTATATCAAAGGTAAAGGTCAGGTAACTGCACAACCCAAGGTGGCCCCGTAGCCTGGTGGCTAAAGCTCTCGCTTCACACGGCTAGGGTCCGGGTTCGATTCCCAGCGAAGGTAGAAACATTGGGCGTGTTTCCTTACACCTGTTGTCTATGTTCACCCATCAGTACAATAGGTACCTGGGTGTTAGTGGACTGGTGTGGGTCGCATCCTGGGACAAAACTGACCTAATTTGCCCGAAATGCTCAGCATAACAAGGGGCTTTCTATATAGTAGTATGTCATTGATGTCAGCTAGGACTGTATACCATGTACATGTACTTGTAGAAATAAAGATATTATTATTATTATTATTATTATTATTATTATTATTATTATTATTATTATTATTATTATTATGGGTTTAGAGCAGGTCACGCCAGCCTCTCGCAACTATTGGACCATTATGACAGTCTTGGACACACTGAAAAAAACAGAGTGCATATGTAGTATACACAGATTTTGCAAAAACCTTCGACAGTTGCGATTATGGTGCAACAGCGCACAAAATGCGTGCGAAAGGAATAAATGAGAAACGGGCAGATGGATTTTCAGCTTTCTAACCAACAGAACGCAAATAGTAACAGTAAACAGAGGCTGCCACGGTGAGCAACTCTGTTCCCGAATATTTATGATATACCTTTGACGAGTTTCGAGAGTTTTTCTACTCCCGAAGTCCGGCCATAGGCCAGGCTCGTTTGGTGCAAGCCTGGTCAACCAGGCTGTTGCTGCTGGTGGTCCGTTGACCCACATATCCATCACAGCCTGGTTGATCTGGCATCTGGTGAAGATACTCGTCCAATTTCCTCTTGGGCACAGTACTCACTACCATACTTTTCCTCATATTGACATAAACGGGAACATGAATTATGTAACACATTATCATCCTTTGCAGACGATACTAGAATGTTGATGAGTAACATCCATACGGACATCGCAGTTCTCCAGGAGAGTGATGTCCAAGGATCTCATATTCAAGGATCACAACAGTGTTGTTACCACACTTGTGAGGAATAGGATAAGATGGATAATGAGAACCTTCGAAACAATTGAAGCCAAGCCATTGATGTTCCTCTCTAAATCACTTGCTGGACACTAACAGCCCCTTTTTATTAAAGTGGGCGAAACCGCGGATCTAGAAAATGACGTATATAAATTCATTCAAGCACCTTAATTACTGGGAATGTTTGAAGTCTCTTGACGTCTACTTTTCAGAATGAAGGCGAGAAAAATACATTATAATTTACACCTGGAAAATCCAAGAGAGACTGGTCCCAAATCTGCACTCCCTACGAAAGCAAGAGGCTCAGCAGACTGTTCAAAATACCTCTACTGAAAAGCTGAGAGAGAATTCAGTAAGTGTAAGAGGCCCAAGACTATTCAGAAGCCATACATAGACCCTTTGTTGTCTTTGAGAGAGATTGGACGAGTTGGTAAGTCAGTTCCTGATTATCCGGCTGGACTGCGTGCGGCCAGCAGTAACAGCCTGGTTGATCATGCTGTTACCAGAAGGCCTCTTCTGGGACAAGGCTACGGGGGAAGTGAGCCGCCAAACACTTTCCAGGTAGACTACAGGTAAGACACGTACAAGATACGCACAATACTGGACCTTCACGGTGTCCTTGACCGTTAAATCACGTCCAGTATTGTTTATGTTCCCTGGTCAGCACTTTCATTTAATGTTTGGTTTAGACAACTCGTCCTGAACTCCGTAACATCTATGTGGATTTCACACACAAGTTTTGTAGCAAATTTCTCGATTAGGTTAGGTTATTCTCTATGCATAAAAAAAAGGCCAATTATAACTTACCACAGCGAAAAAAATATATATAAATGGAGATATGTTGCAGTTTTTGAACTGAAGTGTAGTAGCGCTTCTGGCAAGACAGTGATGGAGTGAATGATGATGAAAGTGTTTTTCATTTTTCGGGTCACCCTACCTGTGGGAAACGGCCGATGTGTTAAAAAAACGCTAATGGGAAACAAGCAGCCACTGAGCGAGGTAGATATAACTATGTCAGATTCTCACTGTAAACATTGTTATAACTTGTATTATCACTAGGATGGTCAACATTGTTATAACTTGTATTGTCACTAGGATGGTCAACATTGTTATAACTTGTATTGTCACTAGGATGGTCAACATTGTTATAACTTGTATTGCCACTAGGATGGTCAACATTGTTATAACTTGTATTGTCACTAGGATGGTCAACATTGTTATAACTTGTATTGCCACTAGGATGGTCAACATTGTTATAACTTGTATTGTCACTAGGATGGTCAACATTGTTATAACTTGTATTGCCACTAGGATGGTCAACATTGTTATAACTTGTATTGTCACTAGGATGGTCAGCATTGTTATAACTTGTATTGTCACTAGGATGGTCAACATTGTTATAACTTGTATTGTCACTAGGATGGTCAGCATTGTTATAACTTGTATTGTCACTAGGATGGTCAACATTGTTATAACTTGTATTATCACTAGGATGGTCAACACTGTTATAACTTGTATTGTCACTAGGATGGTCAACATTGTTATAACTTGTATTATCACTAGGATGGTCAACACTGTTATAACTTGTATTATCACTAGGATGGTCAACATTGTTATAACTTGTATTATCACTAGGATGGTCAACACTGTTATAACTTGTATTGTCACTAGGATGGTCAGCATTGTTATAACTTGTATTATGCATGTACTCACCTGTTTATGGTTGCAGGGGTCGAATCTCAGCTCCTGGTCCCGCCTCTCTACTGGCCACTTGTGGATTTACTCCTGGCTACGTGAGCCCTATCATACCTATTCTTGAAGCTATGTATGTATTCTGCCTCTATCACTTAGCTGTCTAGGTCGTTGAACTTTCTAAAGCTAAAGAAGCATTTCCTAACTCCCCTGTAACGCGTTTGTAATTTTAACTTCTAACTGTGACCTCGTGTACCTGAGACCCGCCTCTCAGACTCTCCATGTCCACCCTGGCAATCCGTTTTGACCATTTTGTACGTTGTGATCATATCACCTCTAGTCCTGTCCTCTAATGTCGTCAGGTTTAGCTCCTTTAGCTTCTTTTCATTGTTCATACCTCTCAGCTCTGGGACTAGTTTTATTGCAAACCTTTGCTCTTTTTTTCCTGCTTTACATTACCAAATGCAGGTTCCATACTGGCGCTGCATACTCCAAGACTGACCTGGCTTATACAGTGTATAAGGTCGTGAATGTTTCCTTGTTGATGTTCCCGAAAGGTAGATTTAAATTTGCCAATCTTGCTTTTGCTCCGTCAGTTATTTAGTGTATGTGTGTCTCAGGTGACATGCTGGGAACTATGTCCACCCCGAGGTCTTCTCTCAGGGAGGTTTGCAGCATTTGTCCCCAGATCCTGTACATTGTTTCCGGACGTCTTTGTTCTTGTATGTATGTGCAAGTGTCTACATGTTTATTTACATGTGTGCATATGTATATTCATGCGAATATAATCGTGTGTGTACAGTATGTATACGTGTGTGCATGGCAGACCAGAGCTGTACCCATTGAAACACTCAGCGATACTTACCAACTGATTTCCTTAGAGTTTTTGCAACTCAGAAATGTGTTGAGAGTGTCTCTGAGAATGGTCTCTGGGATTAGGCTTGTTTTCTCGTTTATACTATTATAAATAGAGGAGGGGGGAAGGGGGGGGATTTTACTGGGGTTAGGGGAGGGAGGGGAGGGGAGGGGTTACTGCAGGTTGATGACCCCTTCCTCTGGCTCAGTGTAGAGATCTGTGAGCTGATCCTCACGTTGGATCGTTTTGCGTTGATTTTCGTGCTGATTGGCGGAGATCGTGTCGGTTTGTAGGGGGAGGGAGGTCGTGTCAGCTTGGCGGGGGTCGTGTCAGAGAGTGACTGACGTTGTGGCAAGTGGACAGGGGTCGTGACGGAGGTCGTGTTGGACTACCAGGGGTCGTCTTTCTGTGTGCGAAAGTTTTTTTTTTCGTTTCCTCCAACGTTCACTGTTTTCACTGAAGTCTTGTGTATTTTAAGTAGAATTCGTAACCTTGTTGATATTCTTCTGTGAAGCTTTTCGGAGGATAATTTCTGAGATTTTTGTGTGTCCATTTCTTCCTGCGCTACCGTCCATAGGATGGATGTATTCTGCTTAATGTTGCGTGTGAGTGGGGGAAGTAGCGGGCACATTGTGTGGGAGTGTGGAGCTGCTCGTGGTAGCAGTGAGTTGTAGCACCAGTCACTGTGGTAGCAGCGAGTTGAAGCACCCGTCACTGTGGTAGCAGTGAGTAGTAGCACCCGTCACTGTGGTAGCAGCGAGTTGTAGCACCCGTCACTGTGGTAGCAGTGAGTAGTAGCACCCGTCACTGTGGTAGCAGTGAGTTGTAGCACCCGTCACTGTGGTAGCAGTGAATTGTAGCACCCGTCACTGTGGTAGCAGCGAGTTGTAGCACCCGTCACTGTGGTAGCAGTGAGTAGTAGCACCCGTCACTGTGGTAGCAGTGAGTTGTAGCACCCGTCACTGTGGTAGCAGTGAGTTGTAGCACCCGTCACTGTGGTAGCAGCGAGTTGAAGCACCAGTCACTGTGGTAGCAGCGAGTTGTAGCACCAGTCACTGTGGTAGCAGTGAGTTGTAGCACCAGTCACTGTGGTAGCAGTGAGTTGTAGCACCCGTCACTGTGGTAGCAGTGAGTTGTAGCACCCGTCACTGTGGTAGCAGTGAGTTGTAGCACCCGTCACTGTGGTAGCAGCGAGTTGTAGCACCCGTCACTGTGGTAGCAGCGAGTTGAAGCACCAGTCACTGTGGTAGCAGCGAGTTGTAGCACCCGTCACTGTGGTAGCAGTGAGTAGTAGCACAGGTCACTGTGGTAGCAGTGAGTTGTAGCACCCGTCACTGTGGTAGCAGTGAGTTGTAGCACCCGTCACCGTGGTAGCAGTGAGTTGTAGCACCAGTCACTGTGGTAGCAGTGAGTAGTAGCACCAGTCACTGTGGTAGCAGTGAGTTGTAGCACCAGTCACTGTGGTAGCAGCGAGTTGTAGCACCAGTCACCGTGGTAGAAGTGAGTTGTAGCACCAGTCACTGTGGTAGCAGTGAGTAGTAGCACCAGTCACTGTGGTAGCAGTGAGTTGTAGCACCAGTCACTGTGGTAGCAGTGAGTAGTAGCACCAGTCACTGTGGTAGCAGTGAGTTGTAGCACCAGTCACTGTGGTAGCAGTGAGTTGAAGCACCCGTCACTGTGGTAGCAGTGAGTAGTAGCACCAGTCACTGTGGTAGCAGTGAGTTGTAGCACCAGTCACTGTGGTAGCAGTGAGTTGAAGCACCAGTCACTGTGGTAGCAGTGAGTTGTAGCACCAGTCACTGTGGTAGCAGTGAGTTGTAGCACCCGTCACTGTGGTAGCAGTGAGTTGTAGCACCAGTCACTGTGGTAGCAGTGAGTAGTAGCACCAGTCACTGTGGTAGCAGTGAGTAGTAGCACCAGTCACTGTGGTAGAAGTGAGTTGTAGCACCAGTCACTGTGGTAGCAGTGAGTAGTAGCACCAGTCACTGTGGTAGCAGTGAGTTGAAGCACCAGTCACTGTGGTAGCAGTGAGTAGTAGCACCAGTCACTGTGGTAGCAGTGAGTAGTAGCACCAGTCATTGTGTGTGTGTGTGTGTGTGTGTGTGTGTGTGTGTGTGTGTGTGTGTGTGTGTGTGTGTGTGTGTGTAAACTTGAGCGACACAGAGACCCAGGCGGGAAGCAGATAGTGGGTATTGACATGAACCCGGGGTGAGGGTCATGTGTGAGGGTGGGCAGCGTGAGACTGGTTGGGTGGGCTGTGAGGGCATGGTGCCGTGGGCAGGTGCGATGACCATAGCAGTGGGTCAAGGGGTGAGACAGTGGGTTACGGCAGAGGATGTCCCAGTGCCTTAGGGCAGGCCATGGGCGCTCCTTGGAAGACTGCCAAGCTGGCTGCTGACTTCCGTGTTGCACCGGCGACTTCATGGTCTTGGGTACACTGCCCTTGTCATACGCTTCTGGGATTAGGTAAAACACATGTTTATGGTAAAACAGAATGAAGATATAGAAGACTGTTGGTTAGGAGGTTAGGTAAGATTTGTCAGGAAACAGGACAAGTGTTTCCTGACGCGGGTCTTAGTCATATGATGACCCGCAGCTGGAGCTTTTGGTCATCTGACCGAGGCCTTCCACTGGCTTACCTCTCCACCACTTTAAAAATTAAGGTTATTATAGAGTACTGTTGGTACAGGGAAGATAGATAACAGATGTGCAAGCTCACACCCAGGCTATCTGATTAAGGAATATCGTGAATTATCTAAGCGTGTGAAGCAAGAATAAAAAAAAAACGAAAGGCTCTTTCCCCCTTCTCCACTCCCTCCAGTCACTGCCGGCATGAAAACACGGAAAATATGTCATTACATAAAAACACAAAGGTTACGTTTTACACACACACACACACACACACACACACACACACACACACACACAAGGGTAAAAACAATACAGGGTGACACACACAGAAAGAAAAGCTACAATATCATGTGTGAGGTGATGATGCAGGTAGCAGAGTATTCCCGTGTAAGATAATGTCTCCTTAGGAGTTTTCCGATGCTGAAAACTTTTCTTATTTAAGAAAATTAGATCCATCAGCAGTTTGTTGCTACGATATTCTGTATAATAGTTACACAGTAAAAGTTAACTATGTTTCCCTGACTTATTCCATCATGCAGTATGGGGCTTAGACAAGGTGTTGAAATATGTCATCCTGGGCTGCATGGCTCAGGACCCGGGCCAGGATGTCCTGGCGAACCTATCTGTACTTATACGTACATGATGGGGATCAGGTACGGTAGGTTCACGCACCCTGGCTCTCTTCTGCAGTGTCTGTTGTGGCAATGGTCGCTGCTTCTAGGCAGCTTCTTCTGGATCTGTTCTCTTTTATACTAAGGTTGGCTCAGTTCAACGCCATAAAGACCCCAATGGAAATAAGTCACTTTGACTTTTTGGGTTATCCTAGGTAATTTACATATATGTTCCTTTCAATGAACTACGCAGAAACGAGCGGCTGTATACAGAGAAAGATCGCAGTCAGCAGGATTCGAACCCACTACAGGCCTTCCCAAAACTCATAAACCTGATATTCCTCTACGTCGCATCATATCCTCTAGAGGTTCTGTCTCTTATTCTCTTGCTTCTTGGCTAGCCAAAACCCTCACTCCCTTTCTTGGTACTTTTTCTCCTGCCCACCTTCGTTACTCTCAAGACTTCATCGAACGTTCGCTCTCTCTCAACCTGTAAGATGCTTAGTCTTGACGTTGAGTCCCTCTACATGATGTCCTTAATTTTCTCACAGAGAAGACTGGGCAGCCTGCTAAATGAGGCTACTCAGTCTTCCTGTAGTGGGTTCGAATCCTGCTGACTACGATCTTTCTCTATATGTTGTTAAGTATGATAATTGTAATTACTTCAATTTGCGTAACTGTACTTATGTGTACCTGTACCTAGATAAACTTACTTAAGGTGTGCGTGTTAGTCCCGTTGAATGACCCCCTCATTGATTTTGCTGCAGTCCTATGAGCCTACTGGTGTTCCCAACTTGTGGCCAATAAGCTGTGAAGGTTGTCGTATGTATTGATGTCACAGCCTGCACATGGGAAGGTGTATACCAACACTGCTGCTGTTTGGGTCTGTGTCTAGGTATGGTAATGTTGCTCAGGTTCTGATCCAACGCGAGGCCTGGTCATGGACCGGGCCGCAGGGGGCGTTGACCCCCCGGAACACCCTCCAGGTAAGGTTTTTTTTGACGTGACTCCTGCTACGTTAGTACCACTAGTGCCTCTTGCTGCACTGCCTTGTTGAGTACAGCTGTCTGAGTTGTTATCTTTGGCAGTGGATAGGTTTTCAACCCTCATCCTCTGAATGAACACAGCGCCATTATGGAACTACATAATATCAGTCACAATAATTGGCACTCTTGGAGTGCCATTAGCTGCTTCCATATACAGACATCACTACCTGTATTTATAATAACATTATTTACAGGTATCGCTATAAAACACCTGGTGGTGATGGTGTTTTTCTTGTCAAAAGCAATGGGGAAAGTTTATGTTGATGCGGGTGTTAGTCATATAATCTGCTTAGTGGAGTTTTTGGCTACACGAACGAGACCTTCAACTGGCTTGCCGAGTCATCGTATACTATATATATCTCATTAATATGTTATATTTAGGGCTCTCCGCCTCGATTAAAAACATAGTACTCATTTCATTGGTAAAAATACCCGTGCAGATTTCTCAGTAACATGGATGGACCAGTGTACTCTATACTGCTGTAGTGCTCACTGCTGGAGGCGACCATGACCTTGAATACTGCAGATCAAGCACGTTGGTGCAACATCCCAGCAACATCGCTGAACATGCAATCTCTCCTCATTTTAGCTACGTTCATTTTCTTACGAAGTCCCCAACCTCACTTTCTTGGTTTCTTGTACGCTACAAATACCGTTTCTTCGTTAGAGTGGCTGAGGTTAAATAAACACAAAAGCAGTATAATGTGATCCTTTATTGACAACGTTTCGCCCACACAGTGGGCTTTATCTAGTCACAGACAGATCTGTTTGTGACTCGATAAAGCCCACTGTGTGGGCGAAACGTTGTCAATAAAGGATCACATTATACTGCTTATGTGTTTATTTTTCCATTGTGTCGGTATTTTATACCATTTATTTCCATGGCTGAGGTTAGGTTATGTGGAGTTAGGTTACGTTACAGAAAACTATAAAATGTATGTTTATTCGTAAATAAGCACATTATAAAAACTGCTGCCATACGGCTGGCAACGCGGTGGCTGAGCACAATGAAATAACGTTCAGATCTACACGAGATGTGGTGCTAGAATGGGTTGAAACCTTGCACTACATAGCCCTGCAGTATAGGCTGGCAGTACCTGCCATGTCGATACGACATAACATGCGGTTTATAACATTTAACTGAGAAAACGTTTCATCCACTAGTCTTATTAGGTCCCTGGTGGGCGAAACGTTTTCTCAATAAATTGCCATAAACCGCATATTTTGTCTTATACAAGTCTTTGTCGCTATACAGCGTTATAAATACACTGCAGTGTCAACAAAACCGTGAGGCTCTCATCACACATTTGACCACTAAATGTGACCCACTTGTGTAGGAAGGTTGAAGACCACTGATTTACCAGATCAACCAGGCTGTGATGGATATGTGGGGCAGCGGGCTTCCAGCAGCAACAGCCTGGTTGACCAGGCAAGCACCAGACGAGCCTGGCCCATGGCCGGGCTCAGAGAGTAGATACTCTCGAAACTCTTCAAAGGTATATCAAAGTAGTACCTGTCCATCACTCGCAATAGACGACAGGCAACTGTCCACACAACACTGATGTTCCTCTTTTACACACGCATATATATATATATATATATATATATATATATATATATATATCGAAATGGATGAAAACCAAGTGGGAATAGTAGCCACCACGAGGCTGACCACGAGGCTCACCACGAGGCTCACCACGAGGCTCACCACGAGGCCAGGTCTCAGACTGAGCCGCGGGTGTATATATATATATATATATGTGTGTGTGTGTGTGTGTGTGTGTGAATATAACAAAGATTCGCTTGATGCACACGTGTTCGTAATACAGCTCTCTGTATAAGTGACTACACACAGAATACAGTATGCTTGGAATGCTCCTTACATGGTGTATTAACTGGTGAGGTAGCAGTGTTGTACTTGTACACCCCTGGTGATGACGTACATACACAACACCCTACACAACACAGAACCCTACACAACACCCTACACAACACAGAACCCTACACAACACCCTACACAACACAGAACCCTACACAACACAACACTAGACGGTCCTGCACAAGTCCAGGGATGATGACCTTCCACATTAATGCACAGTACTTGGTTGATACTCTAAATCAGTGGTCTTCAACCTTCCTACACAAGTGGGTCACATTTAGTGGTCAAATGTGTGATGAGAACCTCACGGTTTTGTTGACACTGCAGTGTGGAGTCTACATAAAAGTGAATTTATAATTTCATGTGAGGACCTCATCCATTTCCTAGAAGGGCCACATGCGGCCCGTGGACCGCAGATTATGGATCCCTGCTCTAAACGATGCCAGATTACAATATGTATGTCCTATATCATTCCTGGAACACTGAGAACCTCCACAACTCTGGAAAATGGTATGGTAATACCGACAAGATGTGGAAAAAAACAGTTATATACAGTTCAAAATGCTGCCCTAATTGCTGTCAGTAACATTGTCCATCAAAATTCGGGAACTTACTCTATATCCATATTGTTAAGCAATTGGATCTTAGCCATTCTAGAGACCGCTGTAATATAATATTGACAGATCCCTCTCAGTCCCATCTTATCTCACCACAATTACTTTTACCCTCGCGAATTTCCTCCTGACTTGTCCTGTATTAGGGCTGAAGAAGCCACTCGTGGAGAAACATTTCCTCTAATAAATGTCCTGAACTGTCTTTTTCCCACATCCATAACTCTGGAAGACCTCTCAAGGTAACGCACGTGATCGTGAATGTGTTGCTGTCCAGTTAGTTTGATATCTTTATTATGCACCCCATACCCATCCTGTGGGCGGTAGTCAAAAGATTACAGAGGTACATAATGGGTCCAGGGACTGGACCTCAAAGTTTGATAGCTGAGCAAGTTACAAAGGTAATGAACTCAGATGGTCACAATCATGACAAGTTACAAGACATTGACATTTACTGTCGCCTCACAGCTTCAAATACTGCTGCCTCGAAATACAATCTAGGTCATCTAGTAGGATGTGCTCCCGAGGCCTGAACAAAAGTAAATTTGTATTTTATTTTCTCTGAGTGCAAGGTGCGGAGATCGCTGCCCGATCTCTGCTCCACCAAGTCTTGGTAATCGCGTCTTCTTCTTGAGAGTATGAATTAAGGTACATAAAATTGCTATTGATTGACAAAATCTATGGATTTTTGTTTTTAAGAAACTTTTTTAGCCAACTGCTCAGGGCCACATCCTTAATAAGATAACTAGGATCCCGGCAGAAATAAGCCTGGTCTTAGAGGCGATGATCCTACAACCATCAACATAAAATAATATTGTAGTCATGTGCCAGAGGAAACAAAGTGTTTGAGAAGCCAGATCAAAACAAGGTGGAGTCAGCACCGAGCAGTGCTACAATACACACCGCAGGCTACAAGACGTTCATACTGCTACAATACACACCGCAGGCTACAAGACGTTCATACTGCTACAATACACACCGCAGGCTACAAGACGTTCATACTGCTACAATACACACCGCAGGCTACAAGACGTTTCTACTGCTACAATACACACCGCAGGCTACAAGACGTTCATACTGCTACAATACACACCGCAGGCTACAAGACGTTCATACTGCTACAATACACACCGCAGGCTACAAGACGTTCATAATGTTGATAAATTAAAAACATGTGCAACACTTGAGTATCTTTATTACGGTTACGTTTCGCCACACAGTGGCTTCCTCATTCCAATACAGAGAAGAATGGTTGAAGATGAGAAACGTTTCCACAATACTGATACCCGAGTATTCCATATGTGTCTAAGTTATCAACTTGTTGGTTCTCTGAGCCACTTATCTACGTCGATACTGTCCCTGGCTGAGGCTAAACTGTACACATTACATGTGATAATAACTGATGCAGTGATGTACACCTTTTATAATCGGTGCACATAACTGCTTAAATGATAATGTGAGAAATCATGAAAGCGCTTGGAATTTCACATATTTGCACTGTGGTTATTATACATATTGTAATATCACCTGTTTACTGTGACCTTTTTGTGCCTTTTTACTAATTTTTGCAGCATTGCAAGCTCCTGCTGTGTTAATTGCAATGTGAAAGGCTTAGGGCTATTATTAAACTCTCCCTGTGGTTATTTTACATCTTTTTTCGCACGTTTTGCGATTTGTGTATATTATTGAACTGATTAAACTTTGTGTCATGGATTGCATGATAGTGCCTAATAGGTAAAACTGGTCAGTTAGCAAGAACTCATTTAAAATTGTATATATATATGTCGTGCCGATTAGGTAAAACTGGTCAATTAGCAAGAACTCATTTAAAATTAAGTCCTTTCTAAAATTTTCTCTTATACGTTTAAAGATATATTTTTTTAATTTATGTTAATGTAAGAATTTATAATTTTGTACCAAGAGAAACTTTGAAAACCTACCTAACCTTATTACAACAAGCGCAATTTAATTTAGCCTAACCCAACTAAATATATTTTAGATACGTTAACATTAATTTAATAATAAACAAACACAGTGAAATATATTTTTTTCGTTAGGTTCAGAATAATTTTGGCGAAATTATTGCATACACAAATTTTCGCTTGTGTTATATGGCAAGAAGAGCGTTGCTATTTAAGCCAAAATCGCAAGTTTTACCTAATCGGCACGACATATATATATTCTTGTATATATATATCTTCAAATACTCGTGTTATATTTCATCATTTTCAGGTAGCCACAATTATTAATAGTATAATTAAAATTTAATTTTTTAATTTTTAATTTTTGCATTGTACAGTTACATTAAAAGCATTAATGAAGAGTGTTTGTGTTGGCAGCTGTGAAGTTCGGGCGGATGAGCAAGAAACAGAGAGAGAAGGTTGAAGATGAGGTACGATACCACAAGGCAGCACAGATGGTCAGCATGACGGGTCAAGAAACCTCACCAGACTCCTCCATGTATGAACCTCCCACACCCACCTCTTCAGATATATACACGCCGTAAGTCGCATCTTCTCTACATAATACGTGTGACAGGCAAGTGCCTAAAATATGTGACTCAGTACATTGTAGGAACTAGAAACACCTGAAAGCTTTCGTGTGTTAATACGCACTGCATATATATATATATATATATATATATATATATATATATATATATATATATATATATATATATATATATAGATAGATAGATAGATAGATAGATAGTTATGTTCAGATTGGTTTCCTCTGATTCATGGCAAAAAAAAATCATTCTGCTAAGGTGTACGTAATCTTACAAGGAAGATTACTTAAGAACATCTAGAAGCCATCTAGATAACCATAATTTGATTAATGATACCCAGCATGGATTCACGAGGGGCCGTTCCTGCCTATCTAATTTATTAACCTTCTTCAGTAAAGCTTTTGAGGCTGTTGATCACGATAAAGAATTCGATATTGTTTATTTAGACTTTAGTAAGGCTTTTGATAGAGTACCGCACCAGAGACTGTTAAAGAAAGTGGCAGCTCATGGCATTGGGGGAAAAGTGCTGTCATGGATCGAGTCATGGCTCACCAATAGGAAGCAGAGAGTGTGCATAAATGGGGTTAAATCCGAATGGGGACTTGTAACAAGTGGTGTTCCACAGGGATCAGTCTTAGGCCCATTGTTATTTATAATATATATCAATGACCTTGATGAGGGAATTACTAGTGATATGAGCAAATTCGCCGACGACACGAAGATAGGTAGGATATAGATAAATGGTTCAGAGAACCATATTGGACTGATGAAGCCACTGTGTGGCGAAACGTTTCCACAATAAAGATACCCAAGTGTTGCATATGTGTCTAATTTAACAACTTGTCGGTTCTCTGAACCATTTATCTACATCCTGTCTGACACAGCAACTTCTTGGGTTCTTGATACAAAGGGATTCTTCAACATTTGTCCAAACCTTTGGACAAGGACTTACTTCGACTAGTGGTTGATACCACTATGACCTGCCTCCTACTGCTGCATCTCACCTGATTACAGCATATAAGCCATCTCTACGGCCGTTTGCTACACTTCCAACAAGATTGATGGACTGAACACATCGACTCCAGGCCGAGGGACTGATAACCTCAAACTCCTCCTCTCCTTATACCTTTCTACTTTGTTTTGGGACTGATGAAGCCACTGTGTGGCGAAACGTTTCCACAATAAAGATACCCAAGTGTTGCATATGTGTCTAATTTAACAACTTGTCGGTTCTCTGAACCATTTATCTACATCCTGTCTGACACAGCAACTTCTTGGGTTCTTGATACAAAGGGATTCTTCAACATTTGTCCAAACCTTTGGACAAGGACTTACTTCGACTAGTGGTTGATACCACTATGACCTGCCTCCTACTGCTGCATCTCACCTGATTACAGCATATAAGCCATCTCTACGGCCGTTTGCTACACTTCCAACAAGATTGATGGACTGAACACATCGACTCCAGGCCGAGGGACTGATAACCTCAAACTCCTCCTCTCCTTATACCTTTCTACTTTGTTTTGGGACTGATGAAGCCACTGTGTGGCGAAACGTTTCCACAATAAAGATACCCAAGTGTTGCATATGTGTCTAATTTAACAACTTGTCGGTTCTCTGAACCATTTATCTACATCCTGTCTGACACAGCAACTTCTTGGGTTCTTGATACAAAGGGATTCTTCAACATTTGTCCAAACCTTGGACAAGGACTTACTTCGACTAGTGGTTGATACCACTATGACCTGCCTCCTACTGCTGCATCTCACCTGATTACAGCATATAAGCCATCTCTACGGCCGTTTGCTACACTTCCAACAAGATTGATGGACTGAACACATCGACTCCAGGCCGAGGGACTGATAACCTCAAACTCCTCCTCTCCTTATACCTTTCTACTTTGTATTGGACTGATGAAGCCACTGTGTGGCGAAACGTTTCCACAATAAAGATACCCAAGTGTTGCATATGTGTCTAATTTAACATAGGTAGGATAATTGATTCAAACATAGATGTCATAGAACTTCAGGAAGATTTAGACAAACTTAATTCGTGGTCAGAAAAGTGGCAGATGCAGTTCAATGTAGATAAATGCAAGGTTCTGAAGCTCGGGAGTGTCCATAACCCAAGCACTTATAAGTTAAATAACGTAGAACTTAGCCATACAGATTGCGAGAAGGACTTGGGGGTGATGGTAAGCAGCAACCTTAAACCAAGACAGCAATGCCTAAGCGTACGTAATAAGGCAAATAGATTACTGGGATTTATATCAAGAAGTGTTAGCAACAGAAGTCCAGAGGTTATATTACAGCTTTATACATCATTAGTAAGGCCTCACCTAGATTACGCAGCTCAGTTCTGGTCTCCATATTACAGAATGGACATAAATTCGTTAGAAAACATTCAGCGTAGAATGACTAAATTAATACATAGCATTAGAAATCTTCCTTACGAAGAAAGATTGAAGACCCTAAAATTACATTCACTTGTAAGACGTAGAATGAGGGGAGACATGATCGAGGTATACAAGTGGAAAATGGGTATTAACAAAGGGGATATAAATAAGGTCTTGAGGATATCTCTCCAAGAGAGAACCCGCAATAATGGATTCAAGTTAGATAAGTTTAGATTTAGAAAGGATATAGGAAAGTATTGGTTTGGAAATAGGGTAGTTGATGAGTGGAACAGTCTGCCTAGTAGGGTTATTGAAGCTAGGACCTGACTTAACTCAGTGGTGGACCTGACTTAACTCAGTGGTGGACCTGACTTAACTCAGTGGTGGACCTGACTTAACTCAGTGAAGACGTGTCTTGTGGGCTCTCTGTCAATCTGAAGAAGATGTCCTCTCTTGAGCTACTCTACCAGCAGCTGAAGGAAGAACTGAGGGTAGCTAAGCTTGAGATACAGCGTCTGACTGAGGAAAACAAGAGGATTCGTAGTAATCCTCCTGTTGAGAATCCTCAAGCCAGGAAAGGAACCTGGACAGTGGCTAAAACGCATGGGACAAAGTTAAGGCTCAAGAGGACGGGTGGAGAGGTAGAAACAACGAAGACCCAGGAGAATGTTGTGGAAACATCGAACCCATTCTCCGTGCTACCCGATGAATGTGAGTCGACTTCTGGGAGCGTCACGACGAAAGACACAAAGGAAGGTAAAAACATTGTTGTTGTTGGGGACAGTCAGGTTAGGTACATGGATAGGGCTTTCTGTTTGATTGATAGGAGTAGGAGACAGAGGGTTTGCTTTCCTGGGGCTGGGATGGAGGATATTGTTAGCCGTCTGGACGACATCATGAGAGGTAATGGGAGCAATCCTATTATCTGTCTCAGTGCTGGAGGCAACGATGTTGGCAGACGTAGGAGTGAGGACCTGACTAGCAGGTTTAGGTCAGCAATAGACATAATTAGGAAGAAGGGTGGGAACCCTGTCATATGTGGTATTTTGCCAAGGAGAGGAGTTGAAATGAATGGCTGTCCAGGGCAATTGGTGTCAATTGCTGGCTGGACAAATACTGTAAGGAAAATTCAGTAACATTCATTGACAACTGGGACCTCTTCTATGGCAGAAATGACATGTATGCCAGGGATGGGGTTCACTTATCCAGGTCTGGGGTGGGGGCACTGGCAACTGCAGTGGAGGGAGCTGTTAGGGCTTTAAACTAGAAATAGTTAGTGGTATGGGTTTTGGGGGGAAAACAGAGAAGTCCCAGTGTAGTAATATTATAAGTTGTAGGAGAACTAGTAATAGGCAGAATAAGGTGGATAGTGGAAAGCTAGTGACACTAGATGACAAGGACAGTAATAGGTATAGGGGAAAAAACAGAGATGAGCAGGAAGGGTAAAGAGAAAGGAGGGTCTCTAAATATATATTACACCAATAGTCGTAGTGCTAGGAATAAGATGGACGAGTTGAGATTAGTTGCAAGTACGGGTAATATTGATGTTTTTGCAATAACTGAGACATGGTTTAATATGAAAATCGGGACTTGCCTGCCGAATGTCACATTCAGGGTTTTAAATTGTTCCAAGTAGACAGAAGTATCGGGAAAGGGGTGGGTGGCACTCTATGTCCGTGATCATTTAAATTGTTGCATAAAAACGGGTATAAAGTCTGAATTAACACATACAGAGTCTGTCTGGATAGAATTTTCAGAGGGGTGTGAAAAATTGATTTTAGGCGTGATTTACCGTCCTCCAAACTTAGATAGGGAACAAGGGAGACTACTTTGGGAGGAAATTGTTAAGGCCACAAGACACGATAACGTAGTAATTCTAGGGACTTTAACTTTAGTCAGATTGATTGGAATTTCATGACAGGGAATTTAGAATCTAACGACTTTTAGAAGTAGTTCAGGATTGCTTTTTGAAGCAGTTTGTAACAGAACCTACAAGGGGAAATAACCTACTTGACTTGGTTCTGGCAAGCAAGGAAACCCTTGTTAATAATTTAGAAATTACAGAGGAACTCGGCTCAAGCGACCACAAGTCAATTACCTTTAGCATTGAATGGATGTATGATAGTAGGGATAATTCAGTAATGGTCCCAGATTTTCGCTTAGCAGATTATAATGGACTTAGAGAACACTTATCAACTGTGGACTGGGGTGAAGAAGAGAGGTATCAATATGACAGTTTTCTTAACACTATACAGGCTGCCCAAAGAACATTTATCCCGTATAAAGAAATTAGATCAAGTAGAAATGACCCAAAATGGATGAATAATAGGCTCAAATATCTTTTAGGGCAGAAGAAAGGAATTTATAGGCGCATAAAAAGAGGTGAGGGTCATCTTATAAATCAGTATACTGACATTAAGAGGGACGTTAAAAGGGAATAAGAAAAGCTAAACGGGACTATGAAATTAAAGTTGCTAGGATTCAAAACTAACCCAAAAAGTTTTTTCCAGGTTTATAGAACAAAAGTTAGGATAAGATAGGTCCCCTTAAAAATAACTTTGGGCATCTTACTGACAAGGAGAATGATATGTGCTCTATTTTTAATAATTATTTTCTCTCGGTTTTCACACAGGAAGACATTAATAATATCCCAGTAATTAATTTTTACAGAGGCCCAGAAGAAGATAAATTATGTAATATCACAGTCACTAGCGAAATGATTATGAAACAGCTGGACCGACTGAAACAAAATAAATCGCCGGGTCCTGATGAGCTTTTGCAAGGGTTCTTAAGGAATGCAAAATGGAACTCTGTGAACCAATATCTAACATTTTTAATTTATCTCTTCAAACAGGTGTAGTGTCTGATATGTGGAAGATGGCTAATGTAATTCCTATTTTTAAAGCAGGGGACAAGTCACTACCGTCAAACTACCGCCCAATAAGCCTGACCTCAATTGTAGGCAAATTACTAGAGTCAATTATAGCTGATATTATTAGAAGCCATCTAGATAACCATAATTTGATTAATGATACCCAGCATGGATTCACGAGGGGCCGTTCCTGCCTATCTAATTTATTAACCTTCTTCAGTAAAGCTTTTGAGGCTGTTGATCACGATAAAGAATTCGATATTGTTTATTTAGACTTTAGTAAGGCTTTTGATAGAGTACCGCACCAGAGACTGTTAAAGAAAGTGGCAGCTCATGGCATTGGGGAAAAGTGCTGTCATGGATCGAGTCATGGCTCACCAATAGGAAGCAAAATGTGCATAAATGGGGTTAAATCCGAATGGGGACTTGTAACAGTGGTGTTCCACAGGATCAGTCTTAGGCCCGTTTTTTACCATATAGAGCAAAAGACAGAAGAAGGTAGGAAATTGCAAAAGCAGGAGCCGTTGGCCCATATAGGCAAGCCTCAATTCCATCCCACCAACAGAACATCATGTTCAACCTCAACTTCCTTCAATGCTACCCAAGAAATAAGATTTGATAATTTTATTTACTCATGTGCAATTCCCACTCAAATCCAACCCCTCTCACTCATGAATTTATCCAACCTAAATTTAAAACTACCCAAGGTCCTAGCTTCAATAACCCTACTAGGCAGACTGTTCCACTCATCAACTACCCTATTTCCAAACCAATACTTTCCTATATCCTTTCTAAATCTAAACTTATCTAACTTGAATCCATTATTGCGGGTTCTCTCTTTGGGGAGATACCCCCAAGACCTTATTTATATCCCCTTTGTTAATACCCATTTTCCACTTGTATACCTCGATCATGTCTCCCTCATTCTACGTCTTACAAGTGAATGTAATTTAAGGTCTTCAATCTTTCTTCGTAAGTAAGATTTCTAATGCTATGTATTAATTTAGTCATTCTACGCTGAATGTTTTCTAACAAATTTATGTCCATTCTGTAATATGGAGACCAGAACTGAGCTGCGTAATCTAGGTGAGGCCTTACTAATGATGTATAAAGCTGTAATATAACCTCTGGACTTCTGTTGCTAACACTTCTTGATATAAATCCCAGTAATCTATTTGCCTTATTACGTACGCTTAGGCATTGCTGTCTTGGTTTAAGGTTGCTGCTTACCATCACCCCCAAGTCCTTCTCGCAATCTGTATGGCTAAGTTCTACGTTATTTAACTTATAAGTGCTTGGGTTATGGACACTCCCGAGCTTTAGAACTTTGCATTTATCTACATTGAACTGCATCTGCCATTTTTCTGACCAGGAATTGAGTTTGTCTAAATCCTCCTGTAGTTCACTGACATCTACGTCTGAATCGATTATCCTACCTATCTTCGTGTCATCAGCGAATTTGCTCATATCACTAGAAATTCCCTCGTCAAGGTCATTTATATATATTATAAACAACAACGGGCCCAAAACCGATCCCTGTGGAACGCCACTTGTTACAGATCCCCACTCAGATTTAACCCCATTAATGCACACCCTCTGCTTCCTATTGGTGAGCCATGACTCGATCCATGAAAACACTTTTCCCCCAATGCCATGAGCAGCCACTTTCTTTAACAGTCTCTGATGTGGTACTCTATCAAAAGCCTTACTAAAATCCAAATAAACAATATCGAATTCTTTATCATGATCAACTGCCTCAAAAGCCTTACTGAAAAAAGTTAATAAATTAGTTAGGCAGGAACGGCCCCTGGTGAATCCATGTTGAGTATCATTAATCAAATTATGCCTATCGAGATGGCTTCTTATGTTATCAGCTATAATCGACTCTAATAATTTGCCTACAATTGATGTTAGACTTATTGGGCGGTAATTTGATGGTAACGACTTGTCCCCTGCTTTAAAAATAGGAATTACATTAGCCATCTTCCACGTATCAGACACTACACCTGTTTGAAGAGATAGGTTAAAAATGTTAGTTAAGGGTTCACAGAGTTCAATTTTGCATTCCTTAAGAACCCTTGAAAAAGCTCATCAGGGCCTGGCGATTTATTTTGCTTCAAACGGTCTATCTGTTTGATAACTATTTCGCTAGTGACTGTGATACTACATAATTTATCTTCTTCAGGCCTACTAAAATACCTAATTCTTGGGATATTATTAGTGTCTTCCTGAGTGAAAACCGAGAGAAAATAATTATTAAAAATAGAGCACATTTCATTATCTTTGTCAGTAAGATACCCATAATTATTTTTAAGGGGACCTATCTTATCTCTAACTTTTGTTCTATACACCTGGAAAAACTTTTGGGTTAGTTTTCGAATCCCTAGCAACTTTAATTTCGTAGTCCCGCTTAGCTTTTCTTATCCCCTTTTTAACGTCCCTCTTAATGTCAATATACTGATTCATAAGATGACCTCACCTCTTTGATACGCCTATAAATTCCTTTCTTCTGCCCTAAAAGATATTTGAGCCTATTATTCATCCATTTTGGGTCATTTCTATTCGATCTAATTTCTTTATATGGGATAAATGTTCTTTGGGCAGCATGTATAGTGTTCAGAAAACTGTCATATTGATAGCTCTCTTCATTACCCCATCCACAGATGGGGTTAATCCGAATGGGGACTGTATCAAGTGTTCCTCAGGGATAGTCTTAGGCCCATTGTTATTTATAATATATATCTATGACCTTGATGAGGAATTACTAGTGATATGAGCAAATTCGCCGACGACAGAAGATAGGTAGGATAATTGATTCAAACATAGATGTCATAGAACTTCAGGAAGATTTAGACAAACTTAATTCGTGGTCAGAAAAGTGGCAGATGCAGTTCAATGTAGATAAATGCAAGGTTCTGAAGCTCGGGAGTGTCCATAACCCAAGCACTTATAAGTTAAATAACGTAGAACTTAGCCATACAGATTGCGAGAAGGACTTGGGGGTGATGGTAAGCAGCAACCTTAAACCAAGACAGCAATGCCTAAGCGTACGTAATAAGGCAAATAGATTACTGGGATTTATATCAAGAAGTGTTAGCAACAGAAGTCCAGAGGTTATATTACAGCTTTATACATCATTAGTAAGGCCTCACCTAGATTACGCAGCTCAGTTCTGGTCTCCATATTACAGAATGGACATAAATTCGTTAGAAAACATTCAGCGTAGAATGACTAATTAATACATAGCATTAGAAATCTTCTTACGAAAAGATTGAAGACCCTAAAATACATTCACTTGTAAGACGTAGAATGAGAGACATGATCGAGGTATACAAGTGGAAAATGGGTATAACAAGGGGATAAAATAGGTCTGAGGATATCTTCCAAGAGAGAACGCAATAATGATTCAAGTTAGATAGTTTAGATTTGAAAGATAGAAGTATTGGTTTGGAAATAGGTAGTTGATGAGTGGAACAGTCTGCCTAGTAGGGTTATTGAAGCTAGGACCTTGGTAGTTTCAAATTTAGGTTGGATAAATTCATGAGGAGAGGTTGGATTTGAAGTGGGACTCGGCATGAGTGGGTAGAATTAAGTCTTATTTCTTCCAGGAGACTGAAAATGGATTAGAGCAAATTTTGATTAAAAGTAGGACGGATTGTGAAACCTGGTAGTTGATGGGCAACGGGTCTGCCTAGTGGTTATTTTAGTTAGACCTTGGTAGTTTCAATTTTAGGTTGATAAATTCATGAGTGAGAGGGTTGATTTGAGTGGACTCGCGCATGAGTGGTAGAATTGTCAAAGCTTATTTCTTGGGTAGCATTGAAAATTGGGTTGAGCAAATATTCTGTTAGTGGGACGGATTGTGAAGGACCTGCCAGTATGGGGCCAACGGCCTGCTCGCGTTCCTCCTTTCTTATGTTCTTAATGTTTGACTAGAGCATAATTGAGATGAGAGGTTGATTGATGAGAGTATGAATTGATCAAAGATTATTCTGTAGCATTGAAAATTGGTTGAGCAAATATTCTCTTCATGAGGAGGA
Source organism: Cherax destructor (assembly GCA_009830355.1). Lineage (NCBI taxonomy): Eukaryota > Metazoa > Arthropoda > Malacostraca > Decapoda > Parastacidae > Cherax > Cherax destructor. The sequence goes on along the minus strand of WNWK01001891.1, from coordinate 136,276 downwards.
TTCTGAGACCCTAGATGTGCAGTCCTCTCAGTTTCTTATGTTCTTATAAGAACATAAGAAAGGAGGAACACTGCAGCAGGCCTGTATGGCCATACTAGCAGGTCCTTCACAATCGTCAAACTAACAGAATATTTGCTCAACCCAATTTTCAATGCTACCCAAGAAATAAGCTTGACAATTTACCCACTCATGCACGAGTCCCACTCAAATCCAACCCTCTCACTCATGAATTTATCCAACCTAATTTGAAACTACCCAAGGTCCTAGCTTCAATAACCCTACTAGGCAGACTGTTCCACTCATCAACTACCCTATTTCCAAACCAATACTTTCCTATATCCTTTCTAAATCTAAACTTATCTAACTTGAATCCATTATTGCGGGTTCTCTCTTGAGAGATATCCTCAAGACCTTATTTATATCCCCTTTGTTAATACCCATTTTCCACTTGTATACCTCGATCATGTCTCCTCATTCTACGTCTTACAAGTGAATGTAATTTTAGGATCTTCAATCTTTCTTCGTAAGGAAGATTTCTAATGCTATGTATTAATTTAGTCATTCTACGCTGAATGTTTTCTAACGAATTTATGTCCATTCTGTAATATGGAGACCAGAACTGAGCTGCGTAATCTAGGTGAGGCCTTACTAATGATGTATAAAGCTGTAATATAACCTCTGGACTTCTGTTGCTAACACTTCTTGATATAAATCCCAGTAATATATTTGCCTTATTACGTACGCTTAGGCATTGCTGTCTTGGTTAAGGTTGCTGCTTACCATCACCCCCAAGTCCTTCTCGCAATCTGTATGGCTAAGTTCTACGTTATTTAACTTATAAGTGCTTGGTTATGGACACTCCGAGCTTCAGAACCTTGCATTTATCTACATTGAACTGCATCTGCCACTTTTCTGACCACGAATTAAGTTTGTCTAAATCTTCCTGAAGTTCTATGACATCTATGTTTGAATCAATTATCCTACCTATCTTCGTGTCGTCGGAATTTGCTCATATCACTAGTAATTCCCTCATCAAGGTCATTGATATATATTATAAATAACAATGGGCCTAAGACTGATCCCTGTGGAACACCACTTGTTACAAGTCCCCATTCGGATTTAACCCATTTATGCACACTCTCTGCTTCCTATTGGTGAGCCATGACTCGATCCATAAGAACATAAGAACATAAGAAAGGAGGAACACTGCAGCAGGCCAGTTGGCCCATACTAGGCAGGTCCTTCACAATCCGTCCCACTAACAGAATATTTGCTCAACCCAATCTTCAATGCTACCCAAGAAATAAGCTTTGACAATTCTACCCACTCATGCGGAGTCCCACTCAAATCCAACCCTCTCACTCATGAATTTATCCAACCTAAATTTGAAACTACCCAAGGTCCTAGCTTCAATAACCCTACTAGGCAGACTGTTCCACTCATCAACTACCCTATTTCCAAACCAATACTTTCCTATATCCTTTCTAAATCTAAACTTATCTAACTTGAATCCATTATTGCGGGTTCTCTCTTGAGAGATACCCTCAAGACCTTATTTATATCCTTTGTTAATACCCATTTTCCACTTGTATACCTCGATCATAGCCCCCTCATTCTACGTCTTACAAGAATGTAATTTTAGGGTTTTCAATCTTTCTTCGTAAGGAAGATTTCTAATGCTATGTATTAATTTAGTCATTCTACGCTGAATGTTTTCTAACGAATTTATGTCCATTCTGTAATATGGAGACCAGAACTGAGCTGCGTAATCTAGGTGAGGCCTTACTAATGATGTATAAAGCTGTAATATAACCTCTGGACTTCTGTTGCTAACACTTGATATAAACCTGCATAATCTATTTGCCTTATTACGTACGCTTAGGCATTGCTGTCTTGTTTGGTGCTGTCTACTATCACCCCCAAGTCCTTCTCGCAATCTGTATGGCTAAGTTCTACGTTATTTAACTTATAAGTGCTTGGGTTATGGACACTCCCGAGCTTCAGAACCTTGCATTTATCTACATTGAACTGCATCTGCCACTTTTCTGACCCCAATGCCATGAGCTGCCACTTTCTTTAACAGTCTCTGGTGCGGTACTCTATCAAAAGCCTTACTAAAGTCTAAATAAACAATATCGAATTCTTTATCGTGATCAACAGCCTCAAAAGTTTTACTGAAGAAGGTTAATAAATTAGATAGGCAGGAACGGCCCTCGTGAATCCATGCTGGGTATCATTAATCAAATTATGGTTATCTAGATGGCTTCAATATATCAGCTATAATTGACTCTGTAATTTGCCTACAATTGAGGTCAGGCTTATTGGGGTAGTTTGACGGTAGTGACTTGTCCCTGCTTTAAAAATAGGAATTACATTAGCCATCTTCCACATATCAGACACTACACCTGTTTGAAGAGATAAATTAAAAATGTTAGATATTGGTTCACAGAGTTCCATTTGCATTCCTTAAAAACCCCTTGCAAAAGCTCATCAGGACCCGGCGATTTATTTTGTTTCAGTCGGTCCAGCTGTTTCATAATCATTTTCGCTAGTGACTGTGATATTACATAATTTATCTTCTTCTGGGCCTCTGTAAAAATTAATTACTGGGATATTACTTGCAACATCATTTATTCACAGTCGCTAAGAATAATGGACACTAGTAATGACTTGGCAACTTTCTCCTCAGTCTGCCCCTTGTAACTGTTTCTTTCGTTTACTAACGGTTTACCGCAGCTTGCAACTGTCAGAAGTCATATCGTATAGCCCAGGGATTTTACGATAAAAAATAAAAGTAAACTGAAATTAATTGGATGCAACTGAAAATTGGTGAAGTAAAAATGTCCCATGACATCCTAGCACGTGTCTAATGTGACGAGAGGATTGGTCTTCAAGGATGTGTAGACGCCCTGTTATATATGAAGGAAGGAGATGGACGTGTCACCTTTTAAGAACTTAAGAATGGAGGAACACTGCAGAAGGCCTACTGGCCCATACAAGGCAGGTCCTTATCAAAACCACCACTACCCAAGAATTTACTCCCGTACTCACGACATCAATCAAACCTAGCCCCTCCCACTCATATATTTGTCCAAATTCTTTTTAAAGCCACCCAAGGTCCTAGCCTCTATCACCCTACTCGGAAGATTGTTCCACGCATCCACAACTCTGTTCGAAAACCATTTTTCAAATGGTCAGTATCTCCTGAGGGAGGCTGCAGAACCAGCCTGACGTCCGCGAGTCAGGGCGGAGCCAGAGCGTCGAAGCTGATTACACTAGGATGACTGATTGTTAAAGTTCAGCTTCCGAGGAGAGGCTCTAGTGAACGACTTGTAAACAACACAAAGTCACAATACCGTGACTTGAGCAACGATGTTTCGCTTTGACTTGGACCATTAACTAGTCACACTGACTAGTAATGGTCCAAGTCAAAGCGAAACGTCGTCATAAAGTTTCTTTACCCTATGTGCGGGTTATTTGTCTAACGACTGTGTAACGACCTTAAGATCCTTCCAGCTCATATAAACAAGACTTTGATGAGGATACAGTCTCTCTCTTCAGTCTGCTTCAGGGAGGCTCCCCAGCTCTGTATGAAGCATCCATCATAAGGAAATTTGTGGAAAGAGTGAAATTCATTGGGAAGCAAGCTCTGGATGTTGTACATCATGGAATCTTGATTCTGAGGACATGTACATAACCTTCTTCACGGCTACGACTACTACTACTACAACTACCCATCTCTTTGGGTATGACCTACTTCCACTGGGTAATCCCGCCTACCAGTGACTATGCCCTCGTCTGCTACCCGTCCCTATCAGCTGACGCCTATTTAAGGTCAAGCCTTCTTGGAAATAAATGGTATAAAATACCGACACAATGGAAAAATAAACACATAAGCAGTATAATGTGATCCTTTATTGACAACGTTTCGCCCACGCAGTGGGCTTTATCGAGTCACAGACAGATCTACCTGGAAAATGAGCAACATGGAGATATATATAGGGTACAGTCAGGTGGAGAATGCTGGGTCAGGTGGAAAGCTGCATGTGAGTCTTAAAGTAGTGTGATAGTTAAAAACATAGTGTGACTTAAAGGACCTGCAGTGTACCATTCTTGAGTTCTAGGTGGGATAGCGTTGAAGAAGTTTCTTGGCAATAGGTTCAGCTATGTTGTAGAAGCCGTTGTTCTGGTTGAAGTTGTTGGATATACAGATGAGTGATGATTCTAGGATTCTTCGGTATTGCGTGTTGTCTTCTCTGGCGATGAGTCTTGCGTTTCTGTAGTTGATTAAATGGTTGTGTAAATTTCGGTGTTGAACACAGGCATTTCTTGAGTCGTCAGATCTGCCTGCGTACTGGTGTTCTGAAATGCGTGTTTGTAGGTCTCTGGATGTTTCGCCAACGTATAATTTGCTGCAGCCATTACAAGGATTGTGTATACCCCTGCCGTGGATTGAAGCTTTTCCTGTCTGTTACTGGTAATGTCCTTAATGGTGGTGGATGTGGAGGTGGATACTCGGAATGAGGTCTTAGAAAAAATGTTGGAAACTTGTTTGGAAACAAGAAACAAGAAACTCTCCAGCCTTGATGTAACATCCCTATTCACCAAAGTACCTACTACACAAGCTATCGATCTCTTGCGCAGGAAAATTGACGACTCGCTTGATCTTCCTCTTCCAGCCAGCGATTTCATCGACCTTGTTGAACTATGTGTGGGCTTTACATGTTTCTCTTTCGAAAACCAACTCTTTCAGCAAACTTTTGGACTACCCATGGGATCGCCACTTAGTGCCGTCCTTGCGAACCTATATATGGAACATTTGGAAGCCGAGCGATTTTCCACTATTATTCCCTCTTCTGTCACCTGGCTTCGTTATGTTGACGACATTCTCATCATAACTCCCAGACGCTTCAACGTTCAAGCTCTCTAACACGAACTCAACCAGGTTGAGCCATCATGTTTACACTAGAAGAAGAAGTCGACAACACTCTTCCTTTCCTTGATGTTCTTCTCTGCAAAGCTGACCATGAACTTCGTTTTAAAGTCTATCGAAAACCTACCAATCAACACGATCTTCTCCACTTCTACTCACCACGACACCAAAATTAAACGTGGTGTAATTATAGGCTTTTTCCTGCGCGCACTCAGAATCTGCAGCAGTGAGTTCCTTGAAGAAGAATGCTCCCTCATTGAACAAGTTTTTTCCAAACTTCACTATCCTCGTCACTTCATTAGAGACTGCAGACGACGGGCATTAAACATCTTCAACACACCCAGAGAAGACACTGCTGAGAAGAGATACATAGTCCTTCCCACCAACTCCATTTCCAAACAAGTTTCCAACATTTTTTCTAAGACCTCATTCCGAGTATCCACCTCCACATCCACCACCATTAAGGACATTACCAGTAACAGACAGGAAAAGCTTCAATCCACGGCAGGGGTATACACAATTCCTTGTAATGGCTGCAGCAAATTATACGTTGGCGAAACATCCAGAGACCTACAAACACGCATTTCAGAACACCAGTACGCAGGCAGATCTGACGACTCAAGAAATGCCTGTGTTCAACACCGAAATTTACACAACCATTTAATCAACTACAGAAACGCAAGACTCATCGCCAGAGAAGACAACACGCAATACCGAAGAATCCTAGAATCATCACTCATCTGTATATCCAACAACTTCAACCAGAACAACGGCTTCTACAACATAGCTGAACCTATTGCCAAGAAACTTCTTCAACGCTATCCCACCTAGAACTCAAGAATGGTACACTGCAGGTCCTTTAAGTCACACTATGTTTTTAACTATCACACTACTTTTAAGACTCACATGCAGCTTTCTCCACCTGACCCAGCATTCTCCACCTGACTGTACCCTATATATATCTCCATGTTGCTCATTTTCCAGGTAGATCTGTCTGTGACTCGATAAAGCCCACTGCGTGGGCGAAACGTTGTCAATAAAGGATCACATTATACTGCTTATGTGTTTATTTTTCAAGCCTTCTTACCTGGTTAAATAAATGGTTTTAATAGACCATAATTTTTAAAGGGGTGGACCGGTAAGCCAGCGGAAGTTCTCGGTCAGATGATCAAAAGCTCCAACGGCGGGTCATCATCTGACTAAGGCCCGCGTCAGGAAACACCTGTCCGGTGTCCTGACGAACCTACCCTAACCTAACCTGGTCTTCAGAATCTCTACACCAACGGTGCTGAACACACCAACTACAAGGTCGAGGGACTGATTACCTCATCTTTTGTATATAGTTCTACTCTCTTCAAATTATGTCCTAGAATTTTGTATTGATAAAGCCACTGGATGGCGAAACGTCTACTATAAAGATACCCAGATGTTACATATGTGTCTTAATTTCATCAAGCTCTGGATGTTCTCCAGGCCTGGTCAACACTGTAAAGTCTCTCGGAATGAACCTGACAGAGTTAATATTATACGTCCGTGCAGGATAAAATAATTTGATACCCAGTGATAGGGATGGATTCCGTCTGTAGTCTGGTTGTCTGATCTGCAGAGGAACTGGAGATGACGTAACAGGAGGGAGTTCTTGTACAGGGGGATGTAGAGTTGGAGATTGCCATAGTCGAACTACACGCCAAGCTACTTGTGAGGAAACCTCTGCAGTCTTAGGTGTTGACCACTCTATTGTGAGGTGGTGCGTTTAATTAAAGTGAGGTGGTGCGTTTAATCAGGATGTTGTCAAGTAGTTGAAAAGTGACAAGTCTTATGCTTAAGCTACGTAAGAAGCAGTGTAAAAGGAATACTGTAAAAATACTTAAGTACAACTAATGTCACATTAGTTGCACTTGTGTCCTTGTACCTAACATATTGTGGGTAATTCTACCAACATTAATACAAAAGGAATACTGCAGAAGGATTTCTTCATTAGTAGAACCGTTGATATCTGGGATGAAACTTAAGTGCAGGTGGTGTCTGCTACAAATATCGGGAATTTTAAGAACTTTTATATAAATTTATAACAAAATAGGACACCATTAATGCTTAGTTATGTAACTACAAGTACAAATAGAATGTAATAGGTAATTACGCATGCACTAGAAATGGGATTCAGTCAATTAAAAAATAACTACATGTTACTATGTAGTCATGATTTTCTTGCATAATAAGCAATAAACATGCTAATTTCTGTGTATCTTCGTGTGTTGCACAACCTTATGAAGATCATATCGTTTCTGTGCATATTGCACTAAGTTTTCAGCATGTTCCTTTTCAGGTACTATGGTCCGGAAATTTCCTCCTTCTCTGCCACAGGGTACAGTTACACACCTCAGACCACCACACCTACCATACCCTTTGAGATAAACCCAGACTATGTGGTTGACTCTACAACGTTTGATCCCCGTCAGACCTCACTAGACCCACTGCCAGACTCCGGTGCAATGTCACCAGTTGTGTCCTCTGGTGAGTCTTCTAATACAGTCTTCAGGCAATTATTATCCCTTTATATAGATTTTTAAAAAATATAAAGTCAACGCTGAGAGTCGACAGAGTAGCTAAGGTAAGAAGGTCGACAGTGGAACAGCAAGCCAAATTTATTCTTCCGTTGAAACACAAGTCATATTTTTTTGTTCCTATTGGTCAAGTATGCTGTGATGTCCACTCATAGTAAGCGGGAGTATATTAAGGTCAGCCTTCCATATAACGGACTTCTGAAATATGGAACCCCCGACTCAGTCGGTTATATGGAGGGCTTACCATCCACATCAATTATTAATATGTAATTATTAAATTATGATACATTTTTTCAACATTTACAGTGACCATGAATGATAAGGTAGAAGGTATATTAACCAAGAACAAATATTTATGTTATTGAATTATTATTCAGTTTTCTTTGAAATGAAATAATATACCAGGTAATATTTTGACTTAGTTAATGATCACCAAGGAAAAAATATGTGAGTAGAAAGTATGTTTCATCATTTTAAGAGGTAAGTCATTAAACATGTGAATATCTTGTACAAAGAAACCACAGTGCACTCTCCTCTTCTCTAAATATCATGACTGTTTTCCGACTTTTGACTCTTACGACCTTACTCCGTCCTATGCAGTACTGTAGACGGCACTTACAGTTGACTCGAGGTGTCACCGAGTCACCTGGAAGCAGATGTGCTATTATCTTGTTAAAATGTTAAGTTTTTTTAAATTTCAATATTGATTTTGTTTAACAGTAATGGTTATAAAGCCCCGTGCAAGCAGGAATAAACTTGAAAAAAGTTGATAATGGGACGGTTGTAAGGAATTGGCTTCTGTATATAGTTTAATAACCTTGGCAAGACTAGGGCGTTGTAGCCTGCACATTCTCCTTGCAGTGTGACAGTAAATAAAATTACTTTGACATGACTGTCATAGACTTATCCTGTAAAAATATCAACAGTCCGATGTCTTCTTCTTCCTGCATGCACGGTGCCTGTGGGTTGGTTATCTCACCTGCCTTGGGTCCTCACTAATGCTCAGGTGTTGGGTCGTCACTCCTCAGGTAAAGGCGGGTTCGGGCACAGAGGAGCTGGCTCAGGGGGAGGAGGAGGAGGAAGCGAGCTAGCTGGTGGTGGTCAGATGCGGGGTACTGGGCCTGGAGGAGGTGGTGGGGGAGGAGGAGGAGGGAGAGGTGGTACAAGTCTCATGGAAGATGGAGATATTATTATAAAAGAAGAAGAGGTAGAGACGTGTTTTAATATGGACACTCTACAGACCACCAGACTTAGTGAGTGTGGTGGTGGTAGCAGTATGTCAGACAAGAACAACCTTACTCCCGTAGACAGCACCACGTACCTACCTCCCGGACCCACCTCTCCACCCCTCAGTCAGCCTCAACAACAACAACAGCAGCAGCACCAGCAACTACAACAACAGCAGCAGCAGCTACAGCAACAGCAGCAACAACAGCAGCAGACAACTGTAGCTGGTGCGACAGTGTTACCTGATGAAGAAAGCGTATCTCCCCGTAAGCTTATAATTATTGCATGCTCACCATACATTGCATGATCATACACTGCATGAATGCATAAAAGTTTAATGTGTAGTTAGTATGTAGCCAAAATTCTAAGAGTTCAAAAAAGCTTTGCAATATTTGGACCCTCAACACTGATATGCTTAACGGTAAGTTCATTTTTTTTAAGTATTTATTCTTTAGCCTTTTCTTTTAGTCTTCTTTTGTATGAGTTTGTATAGGCTGTTGAACACTTGCCTCAGCAAGATACATAAATAAATTAAGAATATTTTAGTTTTACAAACATAAAAAATAAATATATTACTTATAATTTCTGTACAGTGTGTGCGCTTTTGCATTTTCTATAGCTGTTCTGTTATTGTGTTCTTTTGTTCCTTGCACTGTATAAGATATTAACTGCCTTGTTAAACATTAGGCTTCACTGGATGTCTCTGAATATCACATGCCTCATCCTAACCAGCCTTAAGATAAAATAACAGCACTTCACTACATTGTACCCCTTTAACAAATGCTTTGTATCATATGGCCTGTCACAACAAACTTTTGTGTATCTCAGTTCATTTGTTTATGTATGCATGCTTTTGTATACGTGTACGTAAATGTCTGTAAAGTTACAATATATATACGTATATATAAAGATGTAAAAGAGCTTGTATATTTCGATCTCCGGCTGAGATATTCTTTAACAATACAGGAAAATATAAATTATTAGTTTATACAGTTTGTAAGTATATGCGGGTGACGTTTATGTTGAGGGGAAGCAACTACTGAATGTAATCGGACAATAAGCAGAGAAGCTGAGCACCAGGTAGAGTAACTTGCAGCCTTCTGAACTAGTGTTATAAAGTGGAAATTTCCTTCACTAACATGCTTGACCTGCAAGTCCGTAAGGCTCTTAGGAACAGACTACACACTATGGTTTTCCTGACTTATTTAGAATGGATGATAAACAAAAATAGTTATAATTTGGTGTGTTGGCTGTTAATACATCCAGGCCCCTTCCCCCCCCCCACACACACCACGTAAGAATGAGAACCTTATAGATTTACCGTGGCTCGGTTGGTAGAGCACTCGACTCACATATCGAGTGTCCGTGGTTCGATCCCCGGCAAGGGTGGAAACGCTGGGCATGTTTCCTTGCACCTGCTGTCCCTGTTCACTTAGCAGTAAGTAGGTACCTGGGTGTTAGCCAGCTGTTGTAGTAGTGGGTCGCATCCTGGAATACAAGTTTAAAGATGGCCCCAGTGGAAACAAGACAGACACCCCCCGAAGACGCACTATCTTAATTGTGTTATCCTTAGGGGGAGGCTGATCCTCCTTTATATCGATCGCTAGCGCACTCAACTCACAAACTGAGGTCCGGTGTATTATTATTATTATTAGGTCCGGTGTATTATTATTATTATTAGGTCCGGTGTATTATTATTATTATTATTAGGACTTCCCTACTGCTTTTTACCTCAGTGCCCCCTGTCTGCTCTATTTTCTCTTGAGAGTGCTCATTTTCGTTTGCTGTTGTCGGGGTGTCTTTTTAAACAAATTCAGTTTACCTAAGTAAGAACGGTTGACATTGGTAGGTAGCAGTTTCCGTAGTTCATAAAACCCTACAAAGAACGGAATTTTTCATACTGTAAAACGCTTTTCTGTGTTTTGATTTCTCTGAACTACGTATGAATGTTACCATCTTTGCAAAAGTGGGTTAATTAAACACTGAGACAGGACACTCATTATCTCTTGAACTAGATTATTTAAAAGTCACTGTATTCCAAAGACTCGGTTACAGGGCTTAACTCGCCTTCCTGCTAGACAGTAAAATACTAACCATGGCATACTTACCCAATCTTAATAATTTTTCAAAATGTAACAAGGAGCAGCCAGGCGTGATCAAAGCATTCCCGAACAGATCTATCAATGCCATGATTTAGGTATCTGTCTACATTCGTCTGATTCGCTGGAAGTGCCGTTTAGGCTTGATCCTCCGTCTGCTGAGTGCCAGACAGATGCGCTTCCTATTTGTATTCACCTAGATAGACTTGAGACCAGACAACAGGAATCATAGAGAAAGGCGCAGAACTCAAGTTATTTTGACCATAGTTTGGACCAGGATATTTTCATAGGGAAGCACTAACCCCGCATGGGTCATACATTACCTGCTAAACAAGGATAAATAGTCCTCTAAGGCAGTTTGAATATAAACTCACCCAGAGACATGACTGTTATTTACTGATTTTTTTCGGGGTTTATCCTAGTTTTTTTTCCACACCGGCCGTTTCCCACCAAGGTAAAGTGATCCAAAGAAGCACCGCCCCTTCATTCATTCCAGTGGTACAGCCCCTTCATTCATTCCAGTGGTACATCCCCTTCATTCATTCCAGTGGTACAGCCCCTTCATTCATTCCAGTGGTACAGCCCCTTCATTCATTCCAGTGGTACAGCCCCTTCATTCATTCCAGTGGTACAGCCCCTTCATTCATTCCAGTGGTACAGCCCCTTCATTCATTCCAGTGGTACAGCCCCGTCATTCATTCCAGTGGTACAGCCCCTTCATTCATTCCAGTGGTACAGCCCCTTATTCATTCCAGTGGTACAGCCCCTTCATTTATTCCAGTGGTACAGCCCCTTCATTCATTCCAGTGGTACCGCCCCTTCATTCATTCCATTGGTACAGCAGCCCCTCGGATGGAAATATTTTTTTTCCAATTAATGGTCAGTTTTCTTTGTATTATGTTGAGCAGTGACAACGAAGGCACGATAGTTTCAGAAATTTCACATGTATGCTGAAAATCGTTTCTAAAGACAGTTTATTTGATTTTTTCAGCATCTTATGATTTTAAGCCCACTCTAGAATTATATTCTGGCTATGCCATTGATTTTTTCAATAGCTATCATGCCGTGAATATATAAACATCACAATTCTTACTACCCTCCGCACTGTAACTTTCCTACCAATCCTTCAGAGTGTTGGCATTGTACTTAGTTTTATTCTACACAATTATTCTACACAATTTGCCACACAAGTAAATTATTATATATTCCATTTTCTCTCGATAACTCATTTTCTGTGACTAAAGCCAACCAGGGCATACTAGCCTGTTTATAACTGAATGTGCTGCGGTTAGTACATTTATTTGCTTGATCGTATTCTAGGATGCTTCTAGGTTGGCTGTGTCAATATCCTATTACCCAGGTTGTGCTCCTTACGTATCAGTACCTGTGCTTCAGCCTACGAGCACGCTTACGGCAGACTTCATACACAGGTGCGGCATTCTTAGCGGTTAGGAGTCTGCCAGTGAGGGCTGCTATCTTATCTGTATCTATAGCTGTCAGGAGACGACCTCCCAAGGGTCATTTGTATTACTCGACCTTTCTATTTCCCAGGCACTGTATTACTTTTAAGGGTTTAGTGCTTCTCTGTTAATATGATAATGCAACCCATCCTCCTAAAGCCTAAGTCGATTTCCTACATACTGTCTTAATTAATTAAATTAATCCATTGGCATTACTAACGGTAGGTTAGGTTAAGTTGGCTTAGATTGTCGTGTTAACAGAACATAACGAATTAAAACATATCACAACGCTAATAAATACAATTATACATCGAGGAAATAACTTGAAGAACCACCAGTAAATCTTACCACGTGGGTTCAACAATACACGGTCAGGCAATCCCTTTTTAGCCTCATGTTTCACATCCGACTGTCTTATCCTCAGTGAAATACTGGTTTTGATTAGGATGGGCTGAATAATAATCCTGTGGGGGGAGGGATTTTTGCTGGACGATATTACCCTCTTACAGTGATTTCCGGCATTATGCTTTGTCCTCAGGAGTGCACTGTGGAAGATAGTGCTCCATGCATGCCCATTTAATATCCCTCTTTCTTGAGTATAGCGGTCGAGAAATTCGCTCCGTTAGTTACTTTAAAGGAGGATCCTCAAGGCTGACTCCTGGCGTGGATCGAAGTATCCATTTGAACCAGACAGGCCAGAACCCAGATTGGTTTGCAAGGATATAGTTATGTTTATAAAACCCGTGGAAACGGTAGCCCACATGTTGGGGTCCTCAGTCTTACCAATTTCAACTACCTGATACAAGTGGTGCAACTTTCCTTCCAAAGTGTCACAAGACTGGAGAAAAGGTATGGTGTAAAGACACATGCACAGTTCAAACATCGAGGAAACGTTTCGCCACGAGTGGCTTCTTCAGTCCTGAAGAGGACTGAAGCCACTCCTGGCGAAATTTTTCCTTAGTAAATGTCTTGAACCAGTTGTGTCTAACTGTCCCAAGACTACTTAGCTTTGCTGACGACCTCACACCATTTGCCTGGGAAAGCCAGTAAACACCTCTACACTCAAACTTTGACAGCACTGTATGACCCTAGTAGGTTTAGCGTTTCTTTTTGATTATTATAATAATAATAATCAACAAACTTTGAACCTTATATCCACGACTTGATAATTGAAGATTTCAGCAGAGACTTGCAAGGCAATGAAGAAAAAGAATATGATTTGTATAACAGATTTCACACACAAAACGTCAAACATGAATGGATCTCCTATATGAACCAGCTCCCGGACTCTCTTCAGAATCACTGGAATAAACCAGCTCCTGGACCCTCCCCAGACTCAGTGGAATGAACCAGTTCCCGGACCCTCCCCAGAATCAGTGGAATGAACCAGTTCCCGGACCCTCCCCAGAATCAGTGGAATGAACCAGTTCCTCCCCAGACTCAATAATAATAATAATAATAATAATAATTTTAAAAATGTTTAAAGAAATTACAAGATGCTGTTTGTAGTTAGTGTACAAATTAAAAGCGGCCATATTTTAGTTAGTTTTAAACTAAGACTAAGCTAAAATAATTACATGGTGGAAGTCTTAGTCTATCTGGAGTTTACCTGGAGAAGGTTTCGGGGGTCAACGCCCCCGCGGCTCGGTCTGAGACCAGGCCTCGTCTAACAGTCATTTATAACAAATTAAATTTAAAACTTGTTATACAGTATTTCCTGGAGAAGTTCCTTGATGCGGGTGAAGGCTCTTGATTCTAGAAGCCATAATATTCTTCCCTGGATCAAACCTCATTATTTCTTATTCCCAGGCACTGTACGACCCCTGCGTATTTAGTGCTTCCAGCATGATTATACATCATGAATAGGGGCGGCTCCTGAAGGTTCATGTAGGAGGGCGTTCGAGTTAGCAATCTAATTGGAAAAGGAGCTACGGGGTTTGTCTTGAAGTAGCGTTATTTTTTTGGTGGGGGGGGGGTGATGGAATTCTGGGGGCTTGTCCCCCACCCTTGGCGCCGCCACTAGTAATAGAGGGGTTGTGGTAGCAGTGATGAAACTACACGATGGTACTAATGCTAAGATTATACTCCATTCACGCAGCTCAGCCATTGATCACGCTACGCCAGCTCTCACCCACACCTTCCTCACTAACCAGCAAGGTCGTACGGGCTATGCTTGGAGCTCCTCAAACCAACCTGCCGCACACTAGGCATTGAATATATAAACGCCTGTAGAGTAGCCAAGATTCTCCATCGATAGACTAACAAAGAAAAAAATATCTCTTTGGCTCTATCAGTTGAGTGTTCTCTCCGCTGAAAACACATGGCAGAGAACCATGGTCGATACAACGAGGTATAGCTGCTACTTTAGCTTCTAGAAAGAGGTACATGCCTTTCCAATGGAGTATACACTCCACCACCACAAGAACTACTGGAACCATCGAAAATTCTAATATAGGTTCTCCTGGTAAGCAAGTATCTATGTTGAAGAGGCACCTTACTATACCATGCAGAATTGATCAACAACCCCAATGGAAATAAGTCACTTGACATTTTTGGGTTATCCTAGATAATTTGCACATATGTTATTATGTACAATAATTGTACTTATGTGGACCTGTACCTAAATAAGCTTAGAACCACAAGTTATGACAGTGCATTGTTCTTCACTGATAATGACTTGGTGGACCTAGAATATTAGCGTGTAACAGCTGGAAGTCCACCACAATGGAGAATCCAGGTGACGGAGGCTCCCTGACCACAGCTAAGTGTTATAAGCTATGTTAGTGGGAGCCCAGCAAACACTAACTTTACTACAGAATAAGCAGCACATTCTTCACAGGGATCATAGCTGCTCTACAGTCACCACAAGACAACGTAATCTTAAAAAAAATATTCAAAACCACACCACTGGATAGGAAGCTATGTTGGTATGCAACGGTACGATGCTACAGATGAAGCTACCATATTAACCACTAGAATAAGTGGATACTTGTTTCCATACCAGTCAGCCTACATTATACTAAATAAATGGCTTACAACACTTGATGACAAACCTAAGATACCCTCAACCATGAATACAGTTCAGTTTGATATGTTTATTATGCACCCCATACCCATACACTTATGTACAGTTCAAGACATTTATTAGAGGAAACGTTTCGCCCCGAGTGGCTTCTTCAGTCCTAATTAAAACTGAGGAAGACACTCGTGGCGAAATGTTTCCTGTAATAAATGACTTGAACTGTATTTAAGTGTCTTTTTCCACATCTTGTCGGCATCACCATAACATTTTTCAAACCTGAATGACTTCTATTCCCCGAGGCATTGTATGACCCCTTATGGGTTTAGTGCTCCCCATGAATGTAATAATAATAATAGAAACTCTTGAGAGGCAGTTTTGCTGGATGATTTAACAATATCAGTGGGAGTAGCAAGTGACACTAACAAATAGTGTCAATGATTATGTAGCACTGTGGTGGCACTGTACCACTGTTCTTTTTCCCTCATTTTCAGTTATTTGTCTTTTGGTGGAATGTTATTATATTGATGGGAAAGCACTAAATCCGTTGGAGTCATATAGTGCCCCGGAAATGTGATGCAACAAGGTTTGATAAAAGGGGTGGGTAGCTCCAATTTCGTGGATTAAGAGCCCTTTACCGTCATAAAGATATTCCCCCATCCTCAAGGACACTGTTGCCCAATCTAAGGTTGTATTCTAACCCATGATAACCATGGAAATGGCAAAAAATATGGTTAATGTATAGTTAAATAAGTACGTTTATTTAGGTACATGTACATGTACCTAAATTACAATTATCATATATTATCATGTGTAAATTACCACGGTCACTTATAGCCTTGAGTCAAACCTAACTGTTTAAACAGTGACACACACA
The DNA here is from genome assembly GCA_009830355.1 of Cherax destructor. NCBI lineage: Eukaryota > Metazoa > Arthropoda > Malacostraca > Decapoda > Parastacidae > Cherax > Cherax destructor. Next base: position 120,097 of record WNWK01001891.1, on the reverse strand, counting down.
GTCACTACGTATATAGTGTTTTTTTCAAGTGTCTTCATTAATTTCCTGGTCAGGCATGTTGCTTATATGCTTTAATATATACATGTTTAGAAATGCGAGGTTTTCACACATTATTTTTGATAATTTAGAGTTAATTTGTTTTCAACACAAAAACAGTATGGTGTGTCGTAGAGTTATTGATTGTCATAATAAGTCCGATCATGAGTCACATTTAAAGTATTAGTCTCTAAAATTATAAAAAAAAAAAACATGGAGATGTTTGTGAAAAGTCATGAGGAGAAAAAAACAGGTTGTAATAATGGTGGAATTACGGACAAAATGTTAGGTAAGTGGACACAGATGCAACTAATGTGACATTTTATTGTGGCAACGTTTCGCTCCCCAGGAGCTTTGTCAAGCAGTAACGGCTTAACAGCTCCTGGAGAGCAAAACGTTTCTACAGTAAAATGTTACATTAGTTGCATCTGTGTCCACTTAACATGTGTGGTTGTCATGTCTACAACAAAACATAGAGAGAAAAAATCTTGAAACTTACGAGTATGTATAGGTACGACCTATACATTTTATTGTATTAAATGTTAGTGACCTGCCATACAGGTACAATGTGCTAATATACACCAATCTTTGTGTGCTACAACCCACAGTTATAATGGCTTTTCACTTAATATCTGAGAGTGAAGTACCTACAGTTATACAAATAAAATGTTAACATAGGGGGTGTTGATAAGTTGCAGTTTAATAACTAGTGTAGGTGCGCCTCTGGCAACACTGATGGAGTGAATGATGATGAAAGTGTTTCTTCTTTTTCGGGTCACCCTGCCTCGGCGGGAAATGGCCGATGTCTTAATAAAAAAAAATACTGGGTATATCATATAACCTTCAAACCATAATGGCTAGTTCTGCAAATGAAGTATATTAAACCTCCATTATTTTTTATTAAAATTTTCAAACATTAATTTTATATAAATGTAATAAGGCATTAAAACACACTTGTAACTACAGTTGTCTAAACTTGTACATGTATCGTAATGGTTATAATCATAATCATAATTTTTGAAGAGATGCAGAGGTAAGCCAGCAGAAAGCCTCAGTCAAATGACCAAAAGCTCCAGCTATGGGACATCATATGATTAAGACCAGCATCAGGAAACACTTGTCCTATTTCCTGACAAACCTTACCTAACCTAACCTAATGTACGTACATGTAATAACTTTTACAGCAACTGTTAATGTTTAATAATACTCATAGTAAGTAGTAGTCTTGGGCCATGGATGTTGATACTGTGTTTTTTTATTGTGCCTGTGGCACCTCTCAAATGGTGCTAAGGGCAGCAAAGGGTGAAATTCCCAAAAAAAAAAAAAAAAAAAAATCCATCAGCCCCCAAATAAAAAATAAAAATGCTGTTTCAAGGCAAGTCTCCTAGCCCCATCCTCTCTGCCACCCTTATAAACCCCTCCATTATAAAACTTCTGGAGTTGCCTCTTGCATCTCTGCTTGTCACTGTCTATTGTACGCTTTCCCCCCATATTTCTCACTCCATTACATGGTTATGGTAGTGTGTAACTTTGGGACTAGGCCCTCCTGTATTTTCCGTGTGTATATTAACAGGTATATCTCCCAGTTATTAGGAATGGATAAGTTTATTAAAGACAACATTTTGATCACATAGTGGACTTTATCAAAATAGTGACTTAATAAAGTCCACTGTGTGGGTAAGACATTAATAGAGGTATCCACTGTATCTATGTTATATAGTACTTCACCATGACAGTAATTACCTAACATTTCATTTCCCACTCAAGAGTTCACTGGTAATTGTTCACACTTGTTGAACACGTCGAGTTTTAAGTACAGATACCATTTGATATTATGCAACAAAATTTAGTAAAAAAAAAAAAAAAAATCAATGAAGTAAATTTAGATGATGTATTGAGGTAATAATTGGGATGTAAAGCATTTGAAATTTGTTCAACTGGACAGCTGTTAACCGAGGCTTTGTACAGTGTTGTAATTCAATACCGGTGTTAATATATTTATGAGGAAGCACTAATCTTATAGGGGCTTTATAGCACCTGGGAAATGGGAGGCAATCAACTTTAAATTAAGGAAGGGGTGGATAGCACTTGACCAGTATCAAGGAATCACCTTGAAGAATGTGTGTGTACAGTATAATGAATATAGTTACAATATGCTCTAACAGTATACTGTAACCATATAAACAGCCCCAGTAGGCATCTCTTTTTGAGGACCTACATAAATATAGCAACAAATTCAAGCTATCAGTTCTTTATAAATTAATTAACAGGTTTGTGGCATGATTGATTTTCCTACCTTCATCCAAGTTTCAAATTATTTTTGGCAATTTATTTGGCACAAATGTCACATTTTTCAACCTTCATATATATAAAACTCACTGCAGTAATTAAAATTAAGCATGATTAATGTTTCCACAGATCCCACACAACTTGCAGAGATTTTGGCTCGATGGGTGGCTGATGCTCACTTAAGAACGTGTTTGTACTCTAGTGAGCATATAGCAGATGTTATGAGAAAGCAATCCCTTGACATCTCCAAAGTTACTTATTACAAAAATATGGTAAGTTACATTATACAGTATTGTACGAGTTTTTTCTGCAGTGTACAAAATGTAGTTTACTTGTAATCAAATATTGTTAAGAATTCTTCCTGTGTAAGCCATGCATGTCATAAGAGGCAACAAAAATCCCGGGAGCAAGGGGCTAGTAACATTACTAAATTTAAAAAGAGAAACTTTCGTTTTTCTTTTTAGGCCACCCTGCCTTGGTGGGATATGGCCGGTTTGTTGAAAAAATAAATAAATGTTAAGCACAAAAGAAAGTCATTAGCATGCAGTGCATTTCTTGCAGATATTTTATCTACGGTACTCTAATCAAGTGAAGTATTACTATTTTACTGATGTATCTTTAATGTATTGACAAATTTAGTTTAGTTTAATAGTTTTATAATGCACCCCATCCCATTCTGTGGATGGTAGTCAAAAGATTACAGAGGTAAAGCAAAAGACTCAGCAGACGATGCAACAAGTCAAACTCAATCAATTTCTCCAATATTATGTACATAGTCTATAAGCCATTAGATTAAGCTGCCCTCAATGCCATGGCATGTCAGTGGCTCTCCTTGCACTTCTATGTAAACTTCTATGTAAAATTGCGAAGAAATAAAATTTGTATTTGTATTGTATTTGTATGAAAAGCAGGGGTGCACCTAGCACGATAAGAGACAACACAATAAGTGTCGGGGGCTCAAGACTGTTCAACTGCCTCCCAGCATACTTAAGGGGGATTACCAATAGACCTCTGGCTGTCTTCAAGATGGCGCTGGACAGGCATCTAAAGTCAGTACCTGACCAGCCGAGCTGTGGTTCGTACATCGATTTGCGTGCAGCCAACAGTAACAGCTTGATTGATCAGGCCCTGATCCACCATGTGGCCTGGTCACAGACTGGGCTGGGGGGCGTTGACCCCCCGAAACCCTCTCCAGGTATACTCCAGGCACATAATAGGGCCTGAGATTGGGCCTTAGAGTTGAGTGGAACGGAGTACGCAAACATCCACAGAACCACCCTCAGAACCCTGCAGCCAAGCACATACCCCACACTCACAACCCCCACCCCACAACATGCAGCAGAATCCCATAGCGCCCTACCAGGACCCCCACCCCTTAAAGTTTTGATAGCTAATCATACTGTACTAAGTATAGTATACTGAACTACTATATAGTATGTACTGTACTTACAAGGGTTTTAATAAGTAGTGAGCTCAGTTTGTTTAGTATGGCACCCTATGGGAAAGAATACCTTACTCTTTTACTGATGTTAATGATACCTGTCTCTTGAACCTCGGTACTCGAACTTATAGTTCATTCCAGGAGGCTGTTCGAGTGCTGATCCGTTCGAGTATCGAACGAATTCTTCCTAACCAATTTTCTTTTTGGTTGGCTGTTATCACTAATCTTTGTAGGCCCCATGGCGACCTTTTTATACAAATACATAATGCAAAAATAAAACAGCAAAAAATGCAAAGAAACATGAAATAGTTTACAGGAAAGTTCTGGCAGGTCATGTTTGTTTGGTCGAGTGCCGAGCTTTGTTCGAGTAGGGAACTGTTCAAGTACCAAGGTTCCACTGTACTGCTACTTAAAGCAAATTAATAAACCAGCTTTGTTAAATAAATAAACTTTGTTCTTCTCAGAGCACAGTTTAGTTTTTAATACAAATTCATAAATATCTTAATAATAAAAGCACATCTTTTCAGAATGTATAATGCTGTACGTATTCTGTTTACTTACTATACTCTAGTGATGTATCGGATATCCGCATCCGCATCCACGGAACATCCACACAGTTTCTTACATTTGCATCCGCATTTTACTGTAAACAGATATCCGCATATGCATCTGCATCCGAAATCCATGGAACATCCGCACAATTTCTTACATCCGCGGAACATCCACACAATTTCTTGCATCTTCGTCCTCAAAATAAGTTCTCTCTTGCTCTCTATTTTCCTACTTGCATGCCCACTCTTTTTCTTGCCTGCTCTTTTTGTCACTTGCTCACTACACTCTTTCTCTTGCCTGCTCTTTTTGTCACTTGCTCACTACACTCTTTCTCTTGCCTGCTCTTTTTGTCACTTGTTCACTACACTCTATAAAAGAAATACATAATTTTTGATGCTGACTTATTTTGGTAATATTTAATATCTTTGCAATTCTTATTCCCAGTATGACAATTCATTTGCAGGCGCACGAGGAACTGTGGTTTGATTGTGCCCAGAAACTAACGTCCATAATCCAGCAAATCATTGAATTTGCGAAGGCTGTTCCAGGCTTCAGAAAGTTCTCACAAGATGATCAGATTGTTCTTCTCAAAGCAGGTATGAAATGTTGCAAAATATGAACTGTTAATATAATACTGTACTCAGATACGGTATATACTATGACATGGAAACAAAAACTTGAATTAGAAGAAGCTATATATTTCAAGCTCCAGCTGACATCCTCTATAGCAGAAGACCTCAGCAAGTCAAAATATAGAGACTCCCTTTATTTTGCATTTCTGTCTCCATGTGGGTTTCATCCTATCATTAATAAGTGTTCATTACACTCATTTTTGCACACAGTATATTATGTAAAGCATTTTTAAGAGATAGTACTACATATACTAAGTTTTAAAAGTTTAAAGTTAGATGCCGAAATGTCTTGTTTTTAACAGGGAGTTTCGAGTTAGCTGTGCTTCGAATGACCCGGTACTACGATGTCAATCAGAACTGCGTGGTGTATGGTGACACACTTCTTCCCATGGAGGCCTTCCTTACCACAGAGACAGTGGAAATGAAACTTGTTAACAACGTCTTTGAATTTGCCAAAACTATCGCTGAACTTAAATTGACAGACACAGAGTTAGGCTTGTACTCTGCTCTAGTGCTGCTACAAGCAGGTAAGGAGCAGCACAGTGTTAGTGGTAGTGCTGATGATGGCGCCCTGGATGGATGGGGTTGGCATCAGTTTTGCCACCCAGTGTGCTGCTTTACCCCCAGTGTGACTGGGACCCATATAAATGAGGCTCCATCCCTATCTGCCACCACAGTTATTACTGACTCATGGACCTAGGACATTAACCACTCTCTAGAATTAATAAGAAAATAGTTCATTAATTTTTAAATCTTGCAACAATTCAGTACTGAAAAGCAGTTATTTAATTTGTTTGTATCTTTCAAACTGTACAGGCAGTTCTCTAATTTACAAGTGTTCACATACAAGAATTTGCTTTAATGAGCAATTAGACATTAGGGAACAAATATTAAAGTAATTGTAGGATTTAGTTTAATGAGAGTTAGCAGTATGTAACTAGCTGGCCTGTGACTCTCAAGCAAGTCTCCAATCTAGACACACACATACTACTACCAAGTATTAAATTTGAAACATGTGACATGAAAATTTTAAAGTGTGGTACAGTGTTGCATTATTTTTCCCATGTGAAATGCATGTTTACATTCCACACCATCAAAAATGAGTTCCAAATAATTGCTGTGTTATTAGGGATGCAGTGTTGTGCCTGATCATCTCTTTCCCACTAATACATAAAAACTTCATTAAGTCCTAATATGTAGCCATTATAATTATATGAATTTTTTTTTTACTTTGCAAGAATTTGCTTTATTGGTGTTTTTTCTGAATGCAACATATTTGTTGTTCGAGAACTACCTGTATCTCCTGTCTGACGAATGACTGCAAATTTACATGAAAGTCTTAGTTATAACTGTGGCGGCATGGTGATGGCAGCAGTCTTATGGTTACATCCCGGGTAAGGCTCATGCTTAGTGGCCTAGCTGAGGCCCTGGTCTCTACTTCTCTTAACTACAACAAAGGCACCATTACTGTAAGTACAACTAACTCACCACTCTCTATAAAACTCTCCAGACTACCAGCTCATTTTATCACATTCCTAGCACAAGTGCATTTATGAATTCTGTGTGGCTCTTCAAAAATTAATCGTAACTATATAATTAATTTTTATAAATTATGTGCTTCTTAACCTTTTAAATTTTCTCATTTTAATAAGAATTAATGACGGACATTTTCCACTCTTAGATATATAATGTATTTTGTATATACAGTACTGAAAATTAAAAATGCAGCCATGCATGCTTTTACAATTAAACTTTATAATTAAAATATTGTTTTATTGAAACCTACATTTATTCATATATGCACATTTGCATGCACAGTTAAGTACAGAAAACATAACTGTAATTTCAAGTACACACATGCACATACACAAACACACACACACATATATCTTTTCATTAGTAGGTATGAGGTAAGGTAAAAATAAGCTTGAGCTTGTTCACCATGATCGCAAGTACGCACTTGCACAATAATATGAAGTTCTCAAATAGTTGACCATGAATTTATATCTGTTAATGGTTAATGAGGTTGTCTCGGACCAGGCATACTCAATTGGAAATTAAATTTTACAGGAATTAGAGCTATTAAGAATCATACAGGAAGCAAAGATAAGTATAAGTTTGCAGATTTACTTGCTGTTATACACATTCAAGAGAGAGTAATAAAAGACCAGCAAACCTGCCAGAGTGCAACATGTTCAACAATCATTTTTGTTTTATATAACAGGACTAGACAGTCTGTGAAGATAAAAGACTCGCTCTACAATAAAAGCATAGCAGAGCAGATATATTTGTGGCACAAAATGTTGATAGAGAAAGGGTAGACAGAAAGACTGATACAGGAGGAAATTATAATGATGGATACAACTAGAAGCTACATATGTGAGTCATATGGACATTGTAAAACACTTTTTTCAGTATAAAATTACTACACTGAAGATGTGGAATATGTTAGAAGCCAAGTAGTAGATACAGACTTGATAAATGGTTTCAAAAATAGCTATGGCAAAGCCAGAGGGGTTAGTGAAGAACCATACCAGTTAAATAAGATGTGGAACCTAAGAACTGGAGCTCAGTACTCTCAAAACATATTGATAAAGAAGATACATATAGCCCTATATAAAAAATAAAATGGCACAAGTGAATAAATATTTCTTAGCATCAACAAAAAGTACAATAGACCACAATTATAAACCTTTTTTTGGGTCACCTTACCTCAATGCGATATGGCCATTTTATTTCAAAATGTGGTGCATAATGATTATTAGAAATATTTCTTAATAAATACATTGGTACACTACTAGAATGAGAGTCATGAAGCAATAGTATGTATTAAAACCACAAAAATTAGATGATAAACTAAATGTCAGATGAAACTCTATGAGAATAGCTTTGCTATTTGCTACAAATAGATAATTATAGATCAGCAAATAAGTTAGTAGAGTACATACACAATCCTCACATAAGGCTCAAATTCATTGATATATTTGAAGTACTGGTCTTTACTCCTGTTAATTACAACAAAGGCTCATTTGCTATATACACAGATGAGTTTAAATACAAACAGTATATGAAAACACATACCTACAGACAAATACACACAAGCATGCATGCCCACATACACCCACCTCACTATCCTACACTGTTCCCATTCATTAACTCTGGCAGCAGTCACCATTACATACTAGTCTCCCAAGCAACTGTGCTGTTGTTGCCTATCATTCACTCTCATGCACCATCTCACCACTAGAAAAACAATGACACAGTGGAAGCAGACTCCATACAGAGCTTTAGAATTAGATATGATGGGCCTTAATCATGTTAGCTGGTTGAAAATAAAGAGGCAGGATCAAGAGCTGGAGCTTGCTTCTTCAAACTCAAGAAATTACAAATAGGAAACCATACAGTAACAGCAATCACATACATAAGCATACACATACTACATGTGTGTTAATAAATACATGCACCCAACAGGTATACATATATATATACAAAAATTAGTAAATTTCATGTATCAGTTTTCACCAGTACAGTATAGTACAGTATACTTAAAAGTAACCTTCAGATTTAGACTTCAGTACTGAATTCTTCTTAGATCCACCTGTTATATTTTTTCCTGTCTGCACCTGTCCCTCTTACTCTGACATGACAGACTCATGACTCAAAGAGCTGGAAGTTCTGTGGAGAGTTTATCTAGAGAGTTGGGGTTGAAATACGATCTTGAGGTCCACTGTTGCTGCCGCTTGATGATGAAGCAGTTTTGCTCACTGTATATACTTTCATGTGTCCATCTCTCCTAAACCAGTCATTGCGTCATGTCATTCTTTGTTATTTCTTAGAATGTTAATATAATTAACTTAAGTAATGACAATGATTGACTGATACATGTTTTATGACTACAAAAAACTGGCTTTAGAGCTTCATCAAACTGTCATTGTTTTTGGACATACTTTCTTAGTTTTGTCCTCTGATTGCTGTTTGTATTAACAGTCTGGCACATAAAGTACTAGCACTTATTTTGTTATCTTGATTTATTCTCTTCTGTAACATTATAAGAAGTATTGATTATAAATACTTTGACTTTCTGTATATTCGACACGATTAATCTATTACAAATGGTACACAATGCGCTACAGTAATAATAATTTTTTTTCATTTTTTATGAAAATATTATCCAAGTCTCACAATTGCTATGAAAGCTAGGGAGGTTATGATCCTGTGTTTGCTATACTACACAGGAGGAGCAGAACATGAAGTGATTTTATTGAAGGAAGTAAACTGCCCTGAGGCACACTCATATATACAGTACTGTAATGCTATTGTTATTATTATATTCTCAAAAGAAAAAAAAAACATATAGTACCAGTAATTTCTGAAATGTTAAATCATAACATGCTTAATTAATATTAGCTTAGTCAACAGATTTTTGAAACTAAAATTAACTTCTGAACTTATCCTTGATAATACATTAAACACCAGAGTAATTAGTCACTGGCATTAGTGTAGCCCAGGGACTGGCGTTTATTCAGTACTCAGAAAATGTAATACGTTCACTCAGTAAGAATTTTATGAATACTGCATTTGTGGCAGAATTTTTCCTTATTAAAATTTAATTTAGGTCAAAGTATTTTTCAATATTTCAACAGTTCTGTTGGCATTATTTTTTTTTTTTAAGAAATGACTAATTATACACAGGACCTATGAGATTAGATCATTTATGATACAGTACTAAAATTAAAAATGCATATACAGTGGTACCCCGGTTTACGATATTTTTTCATTCCAGAATGCTGTTCAAGTGCCATTACCAAACGAATTTATCTCCTTAGAAATGTTGTAAAATAGACTAGTCCTTTTAGACCCCAAAATTACACTTACAAAAGCATTTAAAAATAAACTTACATAAAAGGGTGAGTTTGGGGACCATCGTAAACCGGGGTACCACTGTATGTGTTTGTGATTTTTGTGTTACATTCAAATATTAGTGTAAATTGCTTTTGTAGGTCACGATTTCTCTGCTTGACATGAGAGAATAGCGACTTTGACACACAGACTAGAGGATTAATTGTATTTGTTGTATGGTGTCTTTGATTTCCTTTCTTTTTTTCTTTCTCTAAGAGATGCTTCAACATAACCTACTATAAGCAGTTTTTTTTTACTAACTGCCCAGAGCCTTGTGTGACATGTATGATGTTAATTCACAATAGGCATCACCTTCAAATCACCATGATGCGGTCAGATTCAGTACATCTGTAAAGTAAATGATAAAAAAAAATCCCATTTTTTAGTGGTAGCAAAATAATTTTGTTTAACAAATATAGTTAATACAGTACTAGTACTGTACTATGATTTGTTTTGGTGATTGTTGGTGCCTCAGCATGCTGCAGATCTGCACCAAGCTGCCTTGATGCCTTGATACTTTTATTATGTTAATGATTTTCTTTTAACTGTTTTAATTATCATTAGAGTAGACATTTGTGTGACATGCATTACTTAATTTGAAGTTAGTAAGAATTAACAAATCTGATGTTTAAAAATATCTTGCATTATTAAGTTGCTTTGGCCTCAAGAATATCTTAGCTTAGCATTGGGAACCTGACTCTATTTGTGCCAGATTTTAAGCATCATCTCGTCTCTTGGAGTGTCTGTGTAAGGAGTGTTTCTTGGAAGACATAAGAGAGATACACTCAGGCTTAGAGGGTATTGCTTGATCTAACCTGTGCCCATCCAAAGTGAATACCAAATCAGAATTTGTTAAGTCACGTAATTCCACATTTATTTCATTAGAACTAATTCCTCTATTGTCTGATAATATAGGAATGATTAAAATTACAGTACTAGCCTGTGTGTATATCACCAGGAAGTCCTGCTATGGTAACTGGCTTAGTTCATTGTTTAGTATTTCTTATGCAGAGCTTTCAGTAAACAAATACAAAGATGTGAAGGTCTGAAGGAACCTTGATAGAGAGGCAGTTCGTTTATGCCCTCATTTTTTTGCATGTTTTTTAAGTAGTAATTTCCAACATTTTATTGTTCATTATTCCAGTCATTCTGATTAAAATAAGTTAATTAAAGAGCATGATCCTGATATGTCGAATGTTATTGTAAATGATAAGTATTTGTTAAGTGTTATTATTGAAAGCCCTGTATATGCACAGTATGACTGAAAATCCGAACTCAGAAAATCTATAAACTTCAGGAAACTTAAATTGGCCCTAAATTTCCCTGTTTGGATAATTCAAATAAACAGAAATCTTGATTTTTAACACAGATTTCCAATATTAAAAGAACTTTTTTATGGACCTATGCTCCCAGAATAGTTTCTGAACCAGATGTTGAAAGTATGCACTGAGAGATTGTGCAGCATATACAGCCTCTCCTCACCCATCCTCAACCATCTTTGATATTGTTTTAATGTCACCTTTGCACCATTTATAACATTTTTAGTATATTTTTAAATGTTTATACAGTAGTGTACTGTACATATATTGTAATAAACAGAATAGTGGAAACCAGCTCTAATATTCATTATTTAGGTATGCAAACTGGTCAGAGAGCCTGTTGTAAGTTCGATTCATTGGTAAATGAGTGCGTCGGTAAGTGAGGAGAGGCTGTATAGTGTAAATGATAGTGATTCTTTTTCGGGTCACATTGCCTCAGTGGGAGAGGGCCAACGTTTAAAAAAAAATATATATAGTACAATACTGTATTGTGTGTATAAATTGGTCCAGAAAGATGTTGTTACACTGCATGCACACACTATCAAGATGGTTATAGTGAAAAATAAAACTTTCCAAGCCTAATAGTTTTTGGCATTATTGTTATTCTCTGACTTTGAATATGTATAATGTTTAAAAAATCCAGACTTAGAAACACCAAGGTCTCGGATGTAGTTTTTCGGATTTTTTGAATCATACTGTATGTCCAAAAATTGCATTTATTCTGAAGAAATGCATGTTATTTTGTGTTGCCAGCCATAATCATTGCTGAGAAACAAGCAAGCATAACTGTCTTAGTCAAGATGACACTGCTAGTCATTGAGTTAAGTACGTACTGTCAAGTGTGTGTGTGTGTGTATTAATTAATTTTTTGCTTGCTTCTCATAAATCTTCTTCATTTTCTGTATTTATCTTCATTTGTCTCTGTCTCAAATCAGGAAATAGTAGACAAGCCAGTAACCATTCGGGTCTTTCTTCTAGCTTCTTTAACATGATTGCTTTTGCTCAGACAGGATACCTTTTTTTTTTTCTCGTAGATCGGCCAGGTCTCCGGGGTACTGAAGAGATTGCGAAGCTTAACGAAGCTGTAGGGCGATCGTTGTGCTTGGAGCTGGACAAGACACACAGGTTTCCAGTCAAAGGGGATATCACTGTCTATGCCTTCCTGTTGGCCAAGATGCCTGCCCTTAGGTAAGATAAGGATTCTGTAATACAGTATAGAAAACTACTGTTAACAACAACTTAGCCTTTACAGCAATGATACTGGGTTTATATCTTTGTTAATATGCAATCATTTAAAGACTTCCACATATATTTAATGTGCTATTGTGGAATTGGCATTTGAAGTGAATGTCTGGTGCCAGTGGCATGGATAAGGAAGACAGTTACAGCTGCGTAGAAAATCTTGAAAATCCTACTCTAAATATCTTCTTTGGAAAGTTTTACCTCCCATATGTAAAACCTTATGCCCAGACTTTAAGAAACTGACTTTCTGTACTTATTCATTGAACAGCTTAAGCAAATTCATACAAGAATATTTACCAACAATTGGCCCTGAATATTGAAAACCACTACTATAGATTCATATTTATTAACAGCATCCTTCTAAATTGACCATTTAATAAATAACAGCCAAATAAATAACAAACAGGAACATAAATTCCTAAGCCTGTATACCAGTCCCTGATCTATTTACCTTATTTAGAGAAGGTGCTTGGGGATAATAAACCAGTAACTTTTTTTTTTTTCAACAAACCGGCTGCATCCCACCGAGGCATAGTGACCTAAAAAGAAAAACAAAAAAAATTATTTTTAAATTTAGTAATTTATACAGGAGAAGGTGTTAAAACCAGTAACTATTTCTATTCATTACACAGTAATGAATAGAAAAAATTAACAATTGTAGTGGTATCTCCATATTTAAACAGTACACACTGCTTCTATACGCATCCCTAGAGATACCAAATAGCTTGATTCATATTTACTCTTTTGCACTTTGTGAAATTCTATACTATACCTTTGATAAGTTTCGAGAGTCTTTCTACTCCCGGAGCCTAGCCATGGGCCAGGCTCTCACTAGCCTCACTTCCCCATTTGTTTACAATTTTATGTTCTGCCGCTTTACTTCTTGTATGACATGACAGATCATACCATGGGCGAAATGTCAATAGCCTGATCAACTAGGCTGTTGGTGCTAGTCACATTCAGTCCAGTGTATGCATTATAGCTGACTTTATAAACTTACCAAATTCCTCTGCTCCTAGTGTCTAGACATGTTACTTATGGATAGCATCAAACCTAAAATGCCTATTAATTAAATACAGTGGTACCCCAAGTTTCATACAGCTCCCAACTTGAACAATTATGTATGTGTATTATTGTAAGTGCTTTTGTAAATTTATTTTTGGGGGTCTGAAACGGACTAATCTAATTTACATTATTCCTTATGGGAACAAATTTGTTCGGTAACGGCACTCGAACAGACTTCTGGAACGAATGTTGCGAGGGGTTTCTTTTGTAGATTGGGTAAAGAACAGACGAAATTGGGTGGTTACTTGCTGTATTGAAGTTGATATATATGGGATAGATCTCAGAGCCGTAAGCCTATGTCTGTCTACTCTGCCTGTTCGGTTAGTACTGACTCTCTTAGAAGCGGGCACCCTTGGCATTCAAAGGGATGACCTTTGACATGGGCTAACTGCTGATCACATGAGCAGTGTATGCTCAGTAACGGTTGCTCACGTGAACAGGTTGTAAGCTATGGACTATACTATCACTGAGCCTACAGTGACAGCTCGGCTACAGTACGTATGTCGTCTCGACATACATCTATACAAACTAAAGACAACAGGTATACGACTCTGGGTGGAGGCTATACACTGTCAAAGTACACAACAGTTGAACATATACTACTCATGGATATTATCGTGACGGAAAATAATCTACATTACTATATGATATATCATGATACATAGGAATTAATGAATTAATGAGCTCATTACTAGAAAGTCATGATAAAAGAGATAAAAAAAAATTCTCGATCGATCAATCTGTCTTCATGTGATCTACGAATTCTGAGGAAATATATTTACAAGAAGGTAGTGATTAACAGACAAGGTAGATCTGGTGCACTCAAATCTATACTGTTAAATCTCAGAATTCGGAGAGAACGTGAGCACATAAAAAAAAAAAATCTTTGAATAATACTAAGTTGATATTGTAACACACAGTTGAAATACACTTACTACATTATTTATCTATACAGGTTATTTACATTTAACCCCAACTCTGCTAAGGTGAGATTGATATAGGCTGAATGATTATCATCTCTGGGTGGATCAAACTCTGTTACAACTGGTAACTTAATTTCTGAATTACCAGGATCTACACTGGTATCCACAAATGATACTTGAGGATTTCTCAATACTTGTCGTGTACGTAGGGAATAACGACATTCAGGTGTATCATCTGACTGATCATTAGAGGTAGAGGGTTCAGAAACAGGAGAATTGTCAGATTCTGTCTCACTTGTCTGATTGTCAGGGGTGTCAGGGATTTCGTCATCATCGCATACTAATTTCATATGATCTAAATGCGATTCTTTAAACTGACCCGTACTAATTTCTCTAACTTTATACTTATTACCATTAATATGTTCTACTACTCTGTAAGGACCGACAAACTTTTGATAGAGTTTTGGCATCGCTGAAGTTCTGTTAAAGTTAGTCAACATAACTCTCGAACCTACTTTAACTTTGGTCGGTTTGGCTCGAGTGTTAGTTACTCTAGTAAATTCTGCTGTTGACTTATGAAGTGTTTCACGAATTCGTCTGAAAACACTGAGCTTGACTGGTACGAACTGCTATGAAATCATCAGGATTGTAAGTCAGTTTCGGATTAGAATATAACAGCTCATAAGGCAAATGCTTATCAACACCGTACAATGCATAGTGTGGGGTGTCACCTATAGAAGCATTATAAACAGAATTTATTGCACACTGAACATCAGGAATGACTTCATCCCAGGTTGCACTATTGGGATTGATCGTGGCTCTCAAGACGTCAAGTACTTGCTGTATTGAAGTCGATATATATGGGATAGATCTCAGAGCTGTAAGCCTACATCTGTCTACTCTGCCTGTTCGGTTAGTACTGACTCTCTTAGAAGCGGGCACCCTTGGCATTCAAAGGGATGACCTTTGACATGGGCTAACGGCTGATCACGTGTGCAGTGTATGCTCAGTAACGGTTGGTCACGTGAACAGGTTGTAAGCTATGAACTATACTATCACTGAGCCTACAGTGACACGAATTATGGCCGAAACTCGGGATACCACTGTACTACTATAACTCAGTTTCATCTCTTCTTACTTAAATAGTATAAATTCTAGTTACATAATTAATAAAACTCTTAAAACTTTTTTTTCTATTTGTTAATTGTACTATTGTAAAAATTTCTATATACAGATGTGTATCATTTTTATTTTTGTAATCATGGGGACATGCTAAATCTGTAGGGGACATATAGTACGTGGGAAGGGTAAGTAATCAGGGTTGAACTAAAAAGAAGGGGAGGGCAGCTCCAATACATTGGATCAAGAACCATTCACTTGCATCAAGGCAATATTTGTAAATAATTTTCTTCATAATTTTGTATGTGTACTACAAATTTAATACAGTAGAACCTCGATTTTTGTTTGCCCTGGTTTTCGTAGAATTTGGTTTTTGACAACTTTTTTGTTGAAATTTTGTCCCAGTTTTCGAACATCTGCTCGGTTTTCGTAGAGTTGACAATGGTCCGCTGTACCAAATGCGTCCGCCTGCCCGCGCCCACACAAAGCATCCCACGCAGTCTGGCTTTGTTTCTCGTTGAGTGAGCATTACCCCGCGCGTTCATCTGAAACATTTTGTAATAATCCATTGTTTTTTGTGCTTGTTTATTGAGTGCAACTGCTATATAAGCCACCATGGGGCCAAAGGAAGTTCCGAGTGCCAGCCCTTTGATAAAGAAGGCGAGAAACACGATATAATTCAAGTTCTTATGGAGGGGGATTCCCCTTCCAAACAATAACCTCTCCTCCTCCCTTTCCCCTCCTCGCTGTTTTCCATACACCAACAAGAGTCTTCAATAAAGGTAAAAGTGATGTTAAATGTTCATTTATTCATTTCATTAGTCATTTATATTTATTTCTCATTGTTTTCTGTATGTAAAACTAGTTATTCTCTATAAAATGTATTTTTTTTTAATATTTTTGGGTGTCTGAATGGATTAATTGGATTTACATTATTTCTTATGGGAAATATTGCTTCAGTTTTCGTACAATTCGGTTTTCGTCAGACTTTCTGGAACGAATTAATCACGAAAACTGAGGTTCCACTGTACAGTGGACCCTCGGTTAACGAATACCCCGGAAATCGTGCAATTATGTAAGTATAATTTTGTAAGTTCTTGTGGAAGTGTATTTTTGGGGGTCTGAAATAGACTAACCTACGTGAAATTTTTCCTTAAGGGAGTAAATTCGTTCGGTAATGGCACTTGAGAAGACTTCAGGAGTGAAGTTTTTACGAAACTCGGGGGTCCACTGTACTTATATAGAATACCATATTTATAATTAATCTATCAGTTGGTCATAGCTTAATATCTTAACTCTATTCAGTATTATGCATATTACAAAATATTTTTTCATATACAGTGGACCCCCGGTTTTCGTAATTTATTTGTTCCAGAATGCTGTTCAAGTGCCATTACCAAACAAATTTATTCCCATAAGGAATAATGTAAATTAGACTAGTCCTTTTAGACCCCCAAAAATACACTTACAAAAGCACTTACAAAAATACACTTACATAATTGTTCGAGTTTGGCGCATAACGAACACCGGGGGTCCACTGTACTATAGTATAGTGATAAGTATACATTAATGTTCTTGCTGTACTTAAATTGGATTTTCAGCTATAGTTATTCCCAAAACACTGTGTAAGGTGCTTCTAAGGTCATTACCCAATATAAAACTTCCTGTATATATAAAATCCATATTGTAAATAAATACAAATATGTAATAAATAATTGATATGATCATGCAAAAAAGATCTCGAATAAATTGTTTGTTATTGTTTTAAATACAGTGGACCCCCGAGTATCGTAATTAATCCGTTCCAGGAGCTATTACTTAACACGAAGTTTACGAAATTTGAACCATTATTTCCCATAAGAAATAATGTAAATACAATTAATCCGTTCCACAAAAAAATATTCATGCAAAATAATTAAAAACAATATATATATATATATCCATTTACTTACCTTTATTGAAGAGTTGCAGGCATCTGGAAGGTAGAGTTGCAGACAGGGGCAGGGTGTTAGTGGTTGGAAGGGGAATCCCCCTCCAAAAGGACTTCAAGTAACAAGTCCCTCTCTGGGGTTACTTCCCTTCTTGCTCTTTTAATGCCACTAGGACCAGCTTGAGAGTCACTAGACCCCTGCCTGATAAAGTAACTTTCCAGAGTCCTCTGTTTCTGGCGACTCTTCAACACTTTCCTGAAGTGCGACATGGCTCTGTCACTGAAGTGGCTGTACAGAAGGCTCATTTCAGCTTGCTCAGGGTGGTGTCTTTCAACAAATGTCTGCAACTCATTCCACTTTGTACACATCTCCTTAAGCACTGAAGAAGGCACCTCCTTCTGTCTCTCACCCTCCTCCTTTGAAGCAATAACCTCAGCTGTGGTCTGTTGCTGTTCCAGATGAAGCTCTTGCAGCTCTTCAGTTGTTAGCTCTACCCTGTGCTCCTCCACCAACTCTTCCACATCCTCACCACTCACCTCCAACCCCAGGCTGTTCCCCAATGCCACAATATCTTCCACAACAGGCACAGGGTCGTCAGGGTCAGCCTCAAATCCTTCAAAATCCCTCTGTTGGACACAACCTGGCCACAATGGTCTCCAAGCAGAGTTCAAAGTCCTGGAAGTCACTCCCTCCCAAGCCTTACCTATAAGGCGTATGCAATGCACAATATTGAAGTGATCTTTCCAGAACTCTCTTAGGGTCAACTCAGTGTCCGAGGTCACTTCAAAGCACTTTTCAAACACTGCTTTGGTGTACAGTTTCTTGAAGTTGGAAATGACCTGCTGGTCCATGGGCTGGATGAGAGGAGTGGTGTTAGGAGGCAAGAACTTCACTCTGATGAAATTAAACTTGTCAGACAAACACTTGCAAGTTGTGAGGGTGAGCAGGAGCATTGTCCAGTACCAGGAGGCACTTGAGTGACAGTTTCTTTTCCAAGAGGTATTTCTTCACACTAGGGCCAAACACTCCAGTCACCCATTCCTTGAAAATCTCCGTAGTGACCCATGCCTTGGTGTTAGCCTTCCAATGCACACACAAATTATTCTTGTCAACACCGTGATTCCTGAAGGGTCTGGGATTTTCATACCAGACATAAACATCTCTTTGACATTCCCCGTGTCCGACTAAATCTATACAAAAATTCAATGCGCATAAAAGGGCCTAAAATCTGGAACTCCCTGCCTGAAAACTCTAGAACTGCAGACACAACCTCCATTTTCAAAAGCACCGTTAAAAAACATCTTATCTCACTTACGCACCCAACCGGTAGTTAACCATACGAAAACTACTTTATCTTGCACATATCCACAGCAAAATACACTTATTGATATCTGTGATTCTCCTTAATTTGCACATTACTAACCACAGCAAAATACACTTATTGATATCTGTGATTCCCCTTAATTTGCACAGTTCCAACCAAAATTCTAATACAACTATTGCTCCATAATACTTAAGCTAGTCATAAGTTTGCCTAAGATACTCCAATATAGAATCTATATTATGCCAATATATCACCTTTATCATTAATATATAAACTAATTGCTAACTTTTTATACTAATTGTTAAATTCTCAATGTTTAAATTCCAGTACCTAAATTTTGTAAACCTAACCTTACAATCTGTATATCCATTGTATAGCTATTGAGTAAGACCTATCATAAGACTGCCTGAAAAGCCTAGGCATACCTAGGCATATTATTGGCCATCTTGTAATATCAACTTTAATGTATAACTATAAGTACCCCCCACCTTGTATTACATGAAATAAAGGATTTGAATTTGAATTTGAATACACCAGTAAAGGCTTCACTTTAAAATCACCACTGGCATTGGCACACATCATAAGAGTTAGCCTGTCTTTCATAGGCTTGTGTCCTGGCTGTGCCTTTTCCTCCTGAGTAATGAAGGTCCTGTTGGGCATTTTCTTCCAAAACAAGCCTGTTTCATCACAGTTAAACACTTGTTGGGGAAGGAATTGTTCAGCCTCTACGAACCCCTGGAATTCCTGCACAAATTTTTCAGCTGCACGTTTGTCTGAGCTGGCTGCCTCACCATGTCTCACAACACTGTGTATGCCACTACGTTTCTTAAACCTGTCAAACCAGCCTTTGCTGGCTTTAAAATCACTCGCCTCACCACTGGTTCCAGGCATTGTCTTGACAAGATCTGCGTGCAACTTCCTTGCCTTTTCACAAATTATCGCCATGGAAATACTATCATCCGCTCTCTGTTTTTCATTGATCCACACCAACAACAACTTCTCAACCTCATCCACTGTTTTCGATCTATTTTTCGTTAACATATCAACCCCTTTTGCAACATTAGCTTCCTTGATCTCATTTCTCTTTGCCAGGATAGAGCTGATAGTAGATGGGGTTTTCTTGTACATCCTGGCAAGCTCACTCAGACATACGCCACTCTCATATTTTTCTATAATCTCTTTCTTCAGTTCGATGGTGTTCCTCACTTTCTTTACCACAGGGGTGCCACTAGGAAGCTTCTTTGGACCCATGGTGACTTATTTCACAGTGACAATCACTAAATCACCAAAAAGACACCAAATGTATTGTGAATGTTTGAAAGAGCGCGCTGGGTAATGTTCTCTCAATGGTAAACAATGCTTCACTGGCGGCGTCCTGCGTCCTGCGCAGGCGCGGAGCAGGCGGACAGGTCTAATACGTTACGAAACACGAGCCCATTTACGATTCTCGAAATCGAAAAAAGCTTACGAAACACGATCTTTACGAAATAAGAACCTTACGAAACTCGGGGGTCCACTGTATAGTGGTCATCAGATATATCAGAGATAATAAGTGTAAAGCAGTAATGAGTTTAGTTTAGTTTAATATCTTTATTATGCACCCCATACCCATCGTGTGGCAATAGTCAAAAGATTACAGAGGCACATAATAGGTCCAGGGACTGGGTCACAAAGTTTTGATAGCTGCGGCAAGTTACAGTTGTAATGAACTATTTATATGTTTATATTTGGTTACAGTCGAAATGAGTTATTTTTGCGGATGTAAATTAGGTCACACACAGAAAAAAATAGTTTAAGTGGTAATGCGTTATTTGCAGTGGGCAAAGTGGGTAATGCGTTATTTGCAGTGGGCAAAGTATTTTATCCAGTGGTAATATACCACTGGATAAAATACTTTGGTGGTAGTTGCCCATGGTGGTATGGTACTTGAGGCCCAATTCAGTTGTCACTCTGATTGTCTTTAACTCTTTTCAAGTGTAATACTTCTCCATCCTTTCCTAGTAGATGCATCCCCATCCCATGAAAGGTAGCAAACAGTGTAGTGATCATCAGCAGCATCACCATTAATGTATAATGCAGTATAAGGTATTTGTGGATGATTTTTTCTTCATATACAAAAACAGTTAAGATTGTATCTTTGTATGTGTTTTAATGAAATGTTTTGTGTTTTTGCTAACAGGGAGTTGAGCATGTTACATGAGGAAGCCCTGAGTAAGTTCAAACGTGCTGCACAACATCTCCAGTTTTCCGATCTCCACAAGGAAATCTTCAATGTAGATTCCTGAGGTGCCTATACCTGGTAAGTTAAGTGAAAATAAATAAATAAGGTAACATTAACAAAGGGATTCAGGGGAAATCAGTCAGCTGGAGGTGGTAGTACAGTGGCTGCTCTCTGAAGGAGGGGTGGGGATATTGCAGTTTGGAGGACCATCTGAATTGTAGTGTCAACACACTCCTGGCAAGACAGTGATAGAGTGAAAGTGTTTATACTTTTTCGAGTCTCTCTGCCTTGGTGGGAGAGGGGTTTGGGATATTTGCTGTGTAGAGGGATATCTAAACTGTTGTATCTACATGCCTCTGGCAAGATAGTGATAGTGTGAATGATGGTGAAAGTGTTTCCTTTTTTGGGTCACCCTGCCTTGGTGAACATGGATGAAAGTGGGGTGAAGAGGGTGTCAAATGAGTTAGGTAAAGAAAGGTTGGATGTCGCATTGGAGGGAGAGAGGATGGAAGGAGTGAGTGTGTTCAGATATTTGGGAGTAAATTTGTCGGCAGATGGGTTTGTGAAGGACGAGGTTGGCCATAGAGTTGATGAAGGAAAGTTGTGAGTGGTGCATTGGGGTGTCTGTGGAGACAAGAAACGTTGGCCATGGAGGTAAAGAAGGGAATGTACGAGATTGTAGTGGTACTTGCACTCTTGTATGGGTGTAAAGCATGGGTTGTGGATGCTGCAGCAAGAAGAAGGCTAGAGGCAGTGGAGATGTCATGTCTAATGGCAATGTGTGGTGTAAATATTATGCAGAGAATTCGTAGTGTAGAAATTAGGAGGAGGTGTGGAGTTGCTGAAGAGGAGTTGTTGAGATGGTTTGGTCATTTAAAGAGGGTGGAGCAAAATAGGAAGACTTGGAGGGCGTATAAATCTGTAGTGGAAGGGAGGAAGGGTAGGGGTCATCCTAGGAAGGGAGGGAAAGAGGGGAGGGTAGAAGAGGTTTTGTGTGCATAGGGCTTGGACATGCAGCAGGCATGTGTGAGTGTGTTGGATGGGAGTGAATGGAGACGATTGAGTTTTGGGACATGATGAGCTTTTGGAGTGTGAGCAGGGTAATATTTTGTGAAGGGATTCAGGGAAACTGGCTAGCCAGACTTGAGTCCTGGAGGTGGGAAGTACAATGCCTGCACTTTAAAGGAAAGGTTTGGGATATTGGCTGTTTGGAGGGACATCTAAACTGTTGTATTTGAGCACCTCTGCAAAGACAGTGATTATATATGAATGATGGTGAAAGTGTTGAACAATGATGAAAGATTTTTTTTTTGGGGGGGTTTTTGTTTCTTTTTGGGTCACCCTGCCTCGGTGGAAAATGGCTGACAGGGTAACCCAAAGAGAAAGAAAAACCCAAAAGAAGGAATAAACTTTCATCATCATTTAACATTTCACCATCACTCATACATAATCAGTCTTCGCAGAGGCGCTCAGATATGACAGTTTAGATGTCACTCCAAACTACCAATATCCCAAACCCCTCCTTTAAAGTGCAGGCATTGTACTTATATATTATTATTATTATTAAATAAAAAAGTTATCTATAGAAACTAACAAATGTATAAAGAAACATATCAGCCATATAAAGGATTTGTACCCAGACACTTCATCTCTCCTTGAATGCAGGAAGTAATGTTTTGACCTCTTAAACTTCTAGGCTCCAGATGCTACAATAATTTTGTGTGGCCAGCTAAATTTTCCTTAAAGCCATGTACATCAATAGCTATCAGACATGGTCCTGGGCATTTCATTCTTACCCCTGTTATGCAGGCTTTTCCGAGATATTTGCAGTGTAATCTGCAGAAAAAATAAAAATTGTATGCAAAGAATCATCTTGGTAAGGCAGAGATGTTTCTTTATATACAGTAGACTCTCATATTACATGGTAGTTACGTTCCTGAAAATGCAGTGTTATATAAAAATCCGTGTTATATAAACTGAAGACCTTATGTGAAAAATAGGGTTATGTTCCTTGGGACCCCCAAAAAAAAAAAAAAAAAAATAAAACAACTTTTTTTTAGACATCCAGATCTTACAAAAATAAAATGATAATGTTGTTTTTGTTGCTTAAGACTACAAATGCAACAAAAATAATATTATTTACCTTAAATTGTGGTTGCTGGTGTATGTCAGTGATTGTTAAGAGAGTGGAGATGCATGGTATGGCCCTACTGGGCTGAGGTGTATGGTTGTTGGTAGAAGTGGATGGTTGAGGTTCTGGTACTAAAGTCAATTGTTGTATTGTAGTGTGCATAAATTCTGTAATGGATCTCTGGCTTCTTTTACCCTGCAGTACATTATACAGTGGACCCTCGCTATTCGAACACTCCAAAACTCACCCTCATTCCAGAATGCTATTCAAGTGCTGTTACCAAACGAATTTATTCCCATAAGGAATGATGTAATTAGATTAGTCCATTTCAGACCCCCAAAAATACACTTATAGAAGCGCTTACAAAAATAAACTTACATAAAAGGTGAGTTTTGGAGTGTTCGAATAGCGAGGGTCCACTGTACATTATTCTAGAAGCTTGGCACTGCCAGGTTGGAGTCAGAGTACATTGATGCAAGTGGTTGTATTTGGAGGTAAAAATACAACTTTTACATGTGAGGTCACATCCAGCAAAGCTTCTGGATGAGTACGGAAATTATCAAGAATGAAGAGAGCCTTGAATGCAAGGTTCTTGCTGTGCATTTAAAACTTGACTTCAGGAATAAAGTGATGCTTAAACCAGTCATCCAAGCTGACTGGTTTGACCTTCAAATTACTGGTAAGGTGTTTTTATCTACACCTTTCAAAGCACAAGGATTGTTAGAGTGGTAAATAACTATGGGCTTACACTTGAAATCACCTGATGCATTACCACAAAGGAGCAAGGTTAAGCGATCCTTTGCTGCCTTGAAGCCTGGTGCAGCCCCGCAGAGACAGTGGTCTCACCCACAGCCAGGCGGTGGCCTGAGCTAGGGAAATATTCCATGGGCGACTCTCCAAATTTTTTCCCCTCACACAAACCGAACTGTGTTAAGTTAATTTTATGAAGTGTTGTATAAAATTATGCCGCAATTTTTCAATAGTGTATAAGCAAAATGCGCCAAATAAATTCGTGTAATATGAGGGTCTACTGTATACAGATTGTGTTATACACATACACAGTATGTAAGAGTAAAATTAATATTAACAAAGATTTGAACCCAGCATCATTGTGCCCTGTAAAAGACTTACTGTATGGTGGAAGTATATAAAGTGTCTGCAGCTCCAGAAGGTGCAAGGTCATCAACAATAATCTATCATAGACAATCTTTTCACAGCAAAAGCACTTTACAGCAATAGTAAACTAGTCTTTTTTTTCACAGCAAAAGCCAACCATCAGTTATACACTTTACAGCAATCGTAAACCAATCTTTTCACAGCAAAAGCAAAATGAACTTGTAAAATACAGTTCTGTAATAATAAATTCAACTGAATAGTATTAATCACAGTACATAATTAACTGTATGTGTGGTATTATTAATAAATAATGATCTGATAGGTGAAGTAATCCACATTCTTAGTTTAACACTCATAATATTCTTACAGCAATAGTAAAGCAATCTTTTCACAGCTAAAGCCAACCATTACTGTTACCGTATTTCGCTGCTTATAAGATGCAGCTTATAAGACTTGTTTTAGTTTCAATGGCTCGGTATCGGAGCCATTGAAACCCCACACCCCAAACTTATAGCTCCTATCACTGACCTTCAGTTTAGAGGATGCAGGGTGGTTTTTGGAGTCATTTTATGGAAAAATGTGTGTAATAAGCTGCAAAATATGGTATACAGTATACTTTACAGCAATAATAAATTTCCTTTTTAAACAACAAATACACTGAATATTCAGATCTTAAAACCTACCAACTGTATCCAGTCCCCTTTTTCATTGTACAGCTTCAGGATCATGAATGGTTGTATTAAGACTTAAAATTCTCTCTAGAGGGCTGTAGCAGAACCCATGGACACCACTCAAGAAATAAATAATTCTGATATTATACTTGTATAAGCTGAATCTATGTCAAAAATTCCTTGTACATAAAAGAAAAAGGTCCAAAAACTGGAAACAGCTTACCAGAAAATTAAAATCTGTGTTGTGATGTTTATAGGAAGTGCTAAACCCATGTGGATCATTCACCTCACTGGATGCTGATGGTTTGATCCTTTGTTCACTTATCATGAGATGGTTATACAGGAGGGCCTCACATATACAGCACCTTCTTTTCAGGGTTCCACATTTTTGTTGGCTTCAAATTGAGCCATTGTTGACTGAGTTCCAACCACCAGTGATTGTCACCAGCAGGTGCAACAGTGGCTTGATTGAAAGCCAACAAAAAATGAGGAACACTGAAAATAAGTGCAGGTTTCCCAACTCAAGCTGTAAAATGTTCAAAAAGATTGAGCAGAAATATTAGGGAGGTTTGCCTAAACTTCATGCAATTAATCCATTATGTATATTTCCATATGTATGTAGTACTATAGCTATAAAAATTAACCTAAATCATCCAGTTGTATGGAATAATAAGGACATCAATATTTTATTTCCAAAAAAGTAATAAAGTGTTAAATTTTAAAAGAAAAACATAGGCTGCACAACATTTTGGTCAGTAAGTAAATTTATTCAGGTACACGTACACATAAGTACAGTTACATAAATTATCATACATAGCATGTGTAGATTACCTAGGATAACCCATAAAAGACAAAGTGACTTATTTCTGGTCATATATACACTTATGAGAAACAATCACTATAAAAATACCTCAATGAAATATTAACAACAGAAACACTATTGCACTTTGGTGTGTTTACACAATGCATCTTTGTAAGAATGTGTGTACACATACACAAGAGTGCTGGGGTATTTTTGTTCTTTTAGTATTTCACTGGGGTATTTTTTTCAAATGAACTTGTAAAATACAGTTCTGTAATAATAAATTCAACTGAATAGTATTAATCACAGTACATAATTAACTGTATGTGTGGTATTATTAATAAATAATGATCTGATAGGTGAAGTAATCCACATTCTTGGTTTAACACTCATAATATTCTTACTCAGAATTAATACTATACTTATTATCTTTTATATATACAGTGAACCCTCGAGTTTCGTAAACCCCGGAAATCGTACAATTATGTAAGTATAATATTGTAAGTGCTTGTGGAAGTGCATTTTTGGGGGTCTGAAATAGACTAACCTACGTGACATTTTTCCTTAAGGGAGTAAATTCGTTCGGTAATGGCGCTTGAGCAGACTTCAGGAGTGAAGTTTTTACAAACTCGGGGGTCCACTGTACAGTGGACCCTCGGTTTTCGTTCACCTCCAAACTCAAACAATTATGTAAATATATTTTTGTAAGAGGTTTTGTAAGTGTATTTTTGGGGTTCTGAAACGACTAATCTAATTTACATTTGTCCTTATGGGAACAAATTTGTTTAGTAATGGCACTCAAACAGCATTCTGGAAAGAATTTTCAACGAAAACCGAGGGTCCACTGTAATTTAGCTTTTATTTTTCTACTTTATCATTGCTCGTTAATATCTTATAGTAATGCTAAAGTTACATTTGCTATGTAAATTTTGTTTTTAGTACAAAATACGATATTAACTTCTTTTTGGGTCACCCTGCTTCGGTGGGAGACGGCCGACGTGTTGTAAAAAAAAAGATTAGAATGTACTATAATTTTATTTACTGCTGACAATATAACTCCTGTTCCCATGATGTTATCAATATTTGTAAACCCATTTTGTGTGTTATAGTTTATAATTTCATAGTGTAACTCACATTTGTGGAAATTTAATTGAATGTTTCAATTAACCAAATGTATTTTATACGGTGCAGTAATTTTAATCTTAACTTTAGGCTTTACTGAAATGAAGAATAAAAGTCGCAATAACATGACTGTGTGTAATATGGGCTTGTATAGAACTACCTACTGATATATAGTGGTCAGTGTATTACTTGTAGCAGCTTGATTTTTTGTGGTGGTGAAAAAGTTCATATCCCTTACATTTTATTTAATCATTTCGTATCATTATCACTAGTTTTTATAAAATAAATAAAAACTTTTTTTCTTCTTCTTTCAACACTTCGGTTGTTTCCCTTGAGACATTTTTGGAGAGAAAGAAGTTTATTTAATGAGGCAAATAGGGAAGTGTACCAGAGTATACTAGTCTTTTATATGGGTGTGAGATATGGGCTTGAAACATTGCAACAGTTGCAACAAGGAGGAGGCTGAACGTCACGTGTGAAATCAAGTTGTGGTGTGAATGTTATGCAATGAATTGGAATATATAAATCAGAAGGTTATGTGGAGTTACAGAAGGTATTATTCAGAGGGCAAAGAATTGGTGGTTTGAGCATTTAGAGAGGATGAATCAGAATAGAATAATGAGAGGGTGTAAAAATCTGGGGTGGAAGGAAGGAGAGGTAGGGGTCATTTTAGAGAGGGTTATGCCTGGAGTATACAGTGGTCCCCCGAGTAACGAAAAAACTTCATCCCAGAAGCCTGCTCAAGTGCCATTACCGAACGAATTTACTCCCTTAAGGAATAATGTCACGTAGGTTAGTCTATTTCAGGCCCCCAAAAATACACTTCCACAAGCACTTACAATATTATACTTACATAATTGTACGATTTCCGGGGTGTTCGTTACTCGGGGGACCACTGTACCTGGAAAGGGTTTTGGGGGTCAACGCCCCCATGACTCAGTCTGAGACCAGGCCTCAGGTTGGAGGGAGAATGTACAGGTTTTAAATTGTAGAGTCTTGAGCATCCAGCATGTTAGATCGAGATGTATGGAGACAATTGGTTTTAGAGATTTGACAGATTGGAGTGTGAGCAAGGTAACATTTATGAAGGGATTCAGGGGAAACAGGTTAGCTTGACTTTAGTCTTGGAGGTGGGAAGTAGTATAGTACTTGTGCTCTGAAAGATGAGTGAGGATGTTACAGTTTGCAGGATAATTTGAATTCTGATGTCAATGCATTTCTGGCAAGGCTATTATTGAGTGAATGATGGTGAATATTTTCATTTTTTGTATCAGTCTACCTTGGTGGGAGATGGTCGACGTGGTAAAAAAAATTGTTGACTGTAAAGATTGTGTATCCCTGATTTACAACAACTGTTAAATGCAGACATTCTAAATTTCAACACTGTTAGAAAAATGCCAAAGAAAAGGGACAATGTCTCTATAAATAAGGTAAAATATAATATAAATGTAAACCTTAGGTCACCAGAAGCCACTAGTGAATACCCTACAAGAAGAGATCGATTTTCACATGTCGATGTTTGCAGATGACGTGAAGTGGAAGTGGATTTCAAACACCTGCAAGAAGATATGGATAAGCTACAGGAATGGTGCAATAAGTGGCTACATGAGTTCAAGCTAAATAGTGCAAGGTGACTGATGAATGTTTGTGTGTAAAGAACAAAAAGGCACAATACTGTGACTGGAACAATACACAGATAACCCACACATAGGAGAAAGAAACTTGTGATGACCTTTTGGTCTGACACTGACTAGTTAATGGTTCTAGTCAAACCAAAACGTTGTCATAAGTTTCTTTCTCCTATGTACGGGTTATTTGTGTAGTGTTTGTGTGTGCGTATCTGTTTTTTTATGTACTGTAAATTAGAAACATCAGAACAAACACTGATCCTTGGTGGCACCCTTTTGATGACATTACCCCATAAGGATCTTGACATTGTTTCACTGATCAAACTTTCCTTTCACACAGATAATCTCTTATCCACTGTAATATAATTTGCCATTGATATCCCCCCATGTTTTTTGGTTTCCAGAGCAGTCTCTCATGAATAAGTCATGCAAAATCTTTCTTGCAATGTAGATACAGTGGACCCCCAACTTTCGAACATCCTTCATTCCAGAATGCTGTTCAAGTGTTGTTACCAAACGAATTTATTCCCATAAGGAATGATGTTTATTAGATTAGTCCGTTTCAGACCCCAAAAATACACTTATAAAAGCACTTACAATAATAAACTTACATAAAAAGGCGAGTTGAAGTGTTTGAATAGCGAGGGTCCACTGTACTCTGTAGGTTTAATACAATACCCATCCATTTTCATGAATAATTTTTGTGTTAGTCGAGTTATTTAGCTGTTTTAACTTTTAACATTTAAATAATAAGATATTACAAGGACCCCAATGGAAATAAGTCACTTTGTCTACCATTTTTTTGTTATCGTAGGTAATTTACACTATGTGTGATAATTGTACTTATGTGTACCTGTTCCTAAAAAACTTACCTACTAGTTAGTAGTTTTTTTTTGCTCTCACAATCTTAATTGATCTTTGTTTTTTTTCCCACTTAGTTTAACAACAATGCCTGTCAATGTGTTAGGTCTTACATTTAGTGAAGGCCAGTTCTGTACTGTACCACCATACTCAAGCATAACAATATCTGGGCTGCTTTGCAGACTAGTTTTAAAGTACACGTACGTGTATTCCACCTGTTTTGTAAAAGATAAAATTCTTATCACTACCTTCTAACACCTGCTTCCTCTCAGCCCTGTTACTGCTACCATTACCTCCTACCTGGCATTCACACATTCAAACACCATATCGTCCCATAATTTCTACTCTTATCTATCCTCCAACCCTCAGATTCACTGAAATAAACTTTCTTCATCACTCTAATACCATCTATTCCTTCACTAACTCTGAACAGTATTCACATATTTTACACTCCATATTATTCCACAAAAAAATGACTTTTAGTAAAAAATTTGTCATTAAGGCTTTAAATCATTCTTAAATAGAATATAGTATATCTATAGTATTATAAAATTGTATATTGTACTACTGTATATAAAATTGATGCATATTGCATTTAATATTTGAAATGAAGTTCTGTATCATACATTTCAATACAGCAATGAATGTTGTTTAAAATAAATTCTATATATAAGAGGTTTCCCATAAGACAGTTGATATGAACAGTAAAAAAAATATGTGTGTGCTATAATTTAAGGAATTTTATAGATAATGTATAAGAAAATATGTAAATGACATTGTTCTGTCATTTAATAATGCAGTGGTACCCCGGATTTCGTCAATTATTCGTTATAGAAGGCTGTTCGAGTGATGTTACCGAACGAATTTATTCCCATAAGGACGAATGTAAATTAGATTAGTCCATTTCAGACCCCCAAAAATACACTTACAAAAGCACTTACAAAAGTACACCTACATAATTGTTCGAGTTAGGAGCTGTACAAAATCCGGGGTACTACTGTACTAATAATGTTTATTTCTTTAAGCTGTACAAATAGTTTAGTTTAAATGTATATAAGTACGTAATAGTAGACACAAAAGAAAGCTACTAATTATGCAATGCAAACTATAAATGTAGATTTAATAATTTACCCTCAGTGGGAGAACCATTGATCATTATGTTTAGTTGGATATTTGTAGCTCTGTTTCCAAACATTGTGTACAGGTCGGCCATCACTAATCCGGCAATCAGTTATCCGGTTCTATCAGTAATCCGGCACTAATTTCGGCTAGCATAATTTCAAATTTTCATCATTATACCGACTCAAATTTCATCATTATACTGACTCAGAAATTGTGCAGATGGTTGTAAATCCACAGCAGCAAGCCAGTGGAGGAGAAAGCAGTGATGAAAATGAGGAAGATGTAGCAGAGTCTATTGATAGGTTAATTAAGTGTATTCTAACTCTGTAATCCGGCAAACTCACTAATTCGGCACACTACAGGTCCCATTGATGCCGGATTAGTGATGGCCAACCTGTACTAGGTTTTGTCAATATTAAGGCTGAGTTTGTAATCATCCTTGTAGATATTTTCAACTTAGTGACTAGTTTACTAAGCTCTCAGTTTACTCATGGAATATTTAAGATCAGTACCATACAGATATTTAAAAAATGTAATTCAGGGAAGACATGGGGGTGTGACCTTGGACTATTATATATGTATAGTATTCCATTATTATTATAATAATAATAATTTTACAAATACACATACAATATATACAGGCCTAGCTGACATCAATGACATACAGTGGATCCTCTGTTTTCGTCGATAATTCTTTCCAGAATGCTGTTCGAGTGCCGTTACCGAACGAATCTGTTTCCATAAGGACGAATGTAAATTAGATTGGTCATTTCAGATCCCCAAAAATACACTTACAAAAGCACTTACAAAAATACACTTACATAATTGTTCGAGTCGGGAGCTGTACGAAAACCGAGGGTCCACTGTACTATACTACATATATAGAAAGCCCCTGGTTACGCAGAACATTTCAGACAAATTAGGTTAATTTTATCCCCAGGATGCGACCCACACCAGTCGACTAACACCCAGGTACCTATTTTACTGATAGGTGAACATGAACAGCAGGTGTCTTAAGGGAACACGTCCTAATGTTTCCACCCATACCGGGGATCGACCCCCTCGACTCCAGTGTGTGAGCTGAGTGTCCTAGCAGTCAGATACAATTGGCAATTGGATGATGATGTATATCTTGCAAGTTTTATTAAAAGAAAAAGGTCAACTCCTACTACATTGTTAAAAATTTTTTGACTTAAAACCTTTACCTTTACTCAAGTGTCTGTGGTATTCATAATGAAAAGTAATCTAGAGAAAAGAAAATTGAAAAATGCAACTCTTCTGGTGTACAATATGACAGTTAAAAGAAATATTTATTTATTTTTATAATGGCTAGTGCCTGAATATTTAGAACAAGCACACAAATTAGGGGTGAAAACTAGATGGCATTTTTGTTATGGAACTTTGATGGCTTGTGACCTGATAATGGGTATTGATCCAGAGAGAATTGAAACATCCAGATTTCATTCCTAATTTGTAAGTCGGTGACTTGAGGTAGCTATGGTATTGTGACTTTAATTCTGCATGGATTATGTTCCATCTTAAAAAAATAAAATTAGGCTTAATTCTGATATCATAAGATTACCCAAAGAATGAGAGGTAATCAGGCTTGATTCAAGGAAAGAGAGTATAACTAATTCATTGGATCAAGAATTTTTCTTCAAGGGTTAACCTGACTGAATAAGTATTGTGCACATTCATCCATTTAGACACATCCAAATAAAACAAAGGAATTGATAAATCTTTTCTTTGTGACAACTAGACTAGTTAACTTATTACATATTTGATGAGAGTTTAAAGTCATACACGTCAATTTGTATGTTCATATGAATTTATTTGTATATACTTTGTACTTTACAATGAAGTGGTAATATATATTGTTTGTTTCAGACTGCCTGGTTAAGATGATAAGTGCAGGGGGGCTGTCGCTCCTCAGGCTCTGTTACTCCATCACATCCTTTTCTACAAGAGAATGAATCATCTGTACATTACCTTCGTGATTTGTTTGTTAGTGTTACTTGTTAGCGCAGAGGACTATGGACTCTTTAAAATGCCATTATAGATGTGTTGTGAGTTATACAGAGTCTAACAAGTGTTTTGTTTCGAGGAGTGGGGTGCTCAAAACCTCCAGTCTCAGATGCAGTATATTAATATGAAGCCTAAAACAGCCCCTTGTAGAATATAATGTTGATAATGATGCCTTACAATCAGAGTCCAGCAGTATTGGCTGTTGGCTTTGTAGGTGAGTGTTAGTGAGTTCCCACTATGATATAGGGAGTCACTTGATATGTCCAAGGTTGATGATACTATACAGTTTATTTTTTAAGGAATCGTATAAACACCCTTGACAATGGTCCTTATCTTTGTAAATTGAAGATATTGTATACTTAAAAAATATTTAATTATATTATTACATGAATTGTTGTATACTATAAATCTTTATTGCTTATAGGAAAAGCTATCATTCTCATGTTTATCATTGTCAAAAAAATATAAACAAAATTATCACTGACATCACATCTCCATCACTATGTTTATAAGTTTTTTATATAAGTTTAGCTAGCTTATAATTTTGTATAGTTTAATTTATTTTTGTTCAGCTTTTCCCAGCAAACACATTATGAAATCATATATTGTGCCAGTTGATACTAACCTGCAAATGATAGGGTCACCATTGGCCACGCTTGCTCGTGTCCTGGCAAGAAGCAAATAACTGGAGGGATGGAACAGTGGTACAAAGAAAATGAGTGTTCCATAGTTGGTTACTGGTATGGGCCAAAATTTGTAGAAAACTGCCTTCAAGCTGGGTTTTTTGTAACAGTGCTTGAGTTTTAGAGAGAGATTTTGCATTTAAAATGAATTAAAGACTCATTGAAAAATGCATAAACAAAATTTAACTGGAAATCTGTGTTATGCTCAAGTGGTGATAAGAAATCTGGTGTATGATATGCTGAGCGTCCCAGACTCTCAACATGGCCTCAGACTCTCATGGAAGCACTGTCTTGCGTCCTTTGCCCATTCCAGCCGTGCTAGAGTACAAATAGGTTAGAGCCGAGGCCATCCTGCCCTGTCTTGTCTCCTGCAGTCCTGCCCTGGACCCACTGGCCTGTGACCGCATCCTCTTACAGTCTTTGGTCTAAAGGTTCCTAAAGCCATCTCAAGTCAGTCTTTTTTCTTCATGACCGACGTGTGTTCAGGCCTGTGAGCCACCTTTCTGTTGGCCATTATATATTTTTTTTTTAGTCTTGACATAAGCTAATGCGGTTGGCTTTAGGTCCATTCGACTGCAGACACAAAGTGTACAGAAAGACACAGCTTCTGTTGTAGATGTTAAGGGGTGGCAGTTGCTGGAGGACCTCTAGTGCTTAGTATCTAGAGTCTAGTGTGCTTGGGAGAGTTTGGGGCTAGTCTTGCCCTCCTCCAGCCCACTCAGAAGGGTTCAGTACCCTTAGGTAGTACTGTGGGGATACAAAGCTAGTCCAGCCCCTCTCTGCTGGCATCAGGTCACAGCTGTACTGTACAAACTCTCCGGCCGCCGCCGTGATGCTTGCTGCCTGCTGCCACCAACCAGCTATTTATTTATTTGTGTAATGATCATCCCAGTCTGTGCTGTGCTTCATGAGATGGATTACACAGCAAGCAGCAAGTGGCTACTCTGTATATTGTATACAGACTCTCCTATTGGTTATTGTGCATTAAACAATTCTCCCTTTGGTCCTTCCTCTTTGGGGTGCGGGAAATAACCAGCTAGGACGTCTTGTACTCACCACACATAAACACAGGGGTTACAGTAAACTGGTATTTTGGCTAACCTGGAGTTTTATTATGCCTTTGGTATCATCAGTTTTTATAGGTTCAAAAGTTTATTATCCTTTTTCTGTCAGATCCATAATAAAAAATACATCTTTTTATTTTTTTTCATTTTGAAAACCATTTGTATACTGGAGGTGGGAAGTACAATGCCTGCACTTTAAAGGAGGGGTTTAGGACATTGGCTGTTTGGAGTGACATCTAAACTGTCGTATCTGACTGCCTCCACAAACACAGTGATTATGTGTGAATGATGGTGAAGGTGTTTATTTTTTGGGTCACCCTGCCTTGGTGGGAGACGGCCAGTGTGTTGAAAAAAAGTATATATATACAGGCATAGATACACGTAGACATAGACTTGTCGGCGGATGGGTTTATGAAGGACGAGGTAAACCATAGAACTGATGAAGGAAAAAAGGTGGGTGGTGCATTGAGGCACCTGTAGAGACAAAGAACATTATCCATGGAGGCAAAGAAGGGAATGTATGAGTATAGTAGGTGTTGTGCAGCATGGGTTGTGAATGTTGCAGTAAAAAGGAGGCTGGAGGCAGTGATGTCATGTCTAAGGGTGGCATGAATATACAGTGGACCCCCAGTTATCGGCCGTTCCTGATATCGGCCAACTCGGTGATCGGCCGTATGGGACGCATCTGTCTGCCGACTGGGGCCGCTTGTGCGTCAGTTTGCCTGTGTCTCTTGGTGCATGAGGAAGCTTCTGCTCATTTATCCAAACATTTCACTTGTTTTCCATTGTTTTTAGTGTGTTTTTTTCAGTGCAACTGCGAAATAAGTAACCATGGCTCCAAAGAAAGTTCTTAGTAAAGTTCCTTTGGTAAAGAAAGTGAGAAACACGATAGAATTCAAGGCAGGCAGGCAAAGAGTGTAGCAGGGAGTGCAGCAGGCATGCAGGGAGTGTAGCAGGCATGCAGGGAATGTAGCAGGCATGCAGGGAGTGTAGCAGGAGGCCGCCAGGGAGTGTAGCAGGCATGCAGGGAGTGTAGCAGGCATGCAGAGAGTGTAGCAGGCATGCAGGGAGTGTAGCAGGAAGGCAGTGAGTGTAGCAGGGAGTGCAGCAGGCATGCAAGGAGTGCAGCAGGCATGCAGGGAGTGTAGCAGGCATGCAGGGAGTGTAGCAGGCATGCAGGGAGTGTAGCAGGCAGGCAGGGAGTGTAGCAGGCAGGCAGGGAGTGTAGCAGGCAGGCAGGGAGTGTAGCAGGCAGGCAGGGAGTGTAGCAGGCAGGCAGGGAGTGTAGCAGGCAGGCAGGGAGTGTAGCAGGCAGGCAGGGAGTGTAGCAGACAGGCAGGGAGTGTAGCAGGCAGGCAGGAGTGTAGCAGGCAGGCAGGGAGTGTAGCAGACAGGCAGGGAGTGTAGCAGGCAGGGAGTGTAGCAGGCAGGCAGGGAGTGTAGCAGGCAGGCAGGGAGTGTAGCAGGCAGGCAGGGAGTGTAGCAGGCAGGCAGGGAGCGTAGCAGGCAGGCAGGGAGTGTAGCAGGCAGGCAGGGAGTGTAGCAGGCATGCAGGGAGTGTAGTTGGTGGAGTGACTCAAGCTGATCCTAGTGGCATTAAAAGACAAAGAAGGGAAGTAACCCCAGAGAGGGCTTTGCTACTTGAAGTCCCTATGGAGGGGGATTCTACTTCCTTTTTCCTCCTCCCTATCTTCCAGAAGCCAGCATTAGTCTTCAATAAAGGTATGTAATACTGATTTAATTGTTAACAAAAAATGAATATTTTTCTCTGGAACGGATTAATTGTATTTACATAAATTCTTATGGGAAATATTATTTCGGTTATCGGCCATTTCAGTGTTAGGCCGAGCTTCTGGAACGGATTACAGCCGATAATTGAGGGTCCACTGTATTAGTGTGGAAAGTAAGAGGAGGTGTGGAGTTACTAAAAGTATTACTCGAAGGGCTGAGGAGGGGTTGTTGAGGTGGTTTGGTCATTTAGAAAGGCTGGATCAAAATAGGATGATTTGGAGGGTGTACAAATCTGTAGTGAAGGGAAGGTGGGGTAGGGGGTCATCCTATTAAAGGATAGAGGGGGGTAAAACAAAGGTTTTGTATACAAGGGGCTTGGACATAACAGCAGGCATGTGTGAGCATGTTAGGAGTGGAAACAAATGGTTTTTGGGACCTGACAAGCTGTTGAAGTGTGAGCAGGGTAATATTTTTTTAAGGGATTTAGGGAAACCGGTTAGCCAGACTTGAGTCTTGGAGGTGGAAAGTACAGTACCTGCACTTTAAAGGAGGGGTTTGGGGTATTGGCTGTTAGGAGTGATATGTAAACTGTTGTATCTGGGCACCTCTGCAAAGACAGTGATTATGTGTGTTAATGATAGTGAAAGTGTTTATTTTTTGGGTCACCCTGCCTCGGTGGGAGACAGCCGATATGTTGGAAAATAAATATACATATTATATATATATATATATATATATATTATATAATTATATATATAATATATATATATATATATATATATATATATATATATATATATATATATATATATATATATAATATATATATATATATATATATATATATATATATATATATATATATATATATATATATATATATATGTGTGTGTGTGTGTGTGTGTGTGTGTGTGTGTGTGTGTGTGTGTGTGTGTGTGTGTGTGTGTGTGTGTGTGTGTGTGTGTATTTATTTTCCAACATATCGGCCTTCTCCCACCGAGGCAGGGTGACCCAAAACAAAACTATGGAGGTGAGTTGAATGATAGCTCTAGGCCTTTTGTGTTGCAATCAACACGATCAGGAGCTTGCAATGCTGCATAAAAGAGGAGGAAGTCCAAGCAAATTCGTTCAGGGGAGCATATTTTGCTCAAACAAAATACGATCTGTCTTGGATCAGACCTCATTGCTTCCCTTTCTGCTGGCATTATGTGGCTCCTATGAGCCTAGTGCTTCCTGGTAAAACTAAAATAAACATGACAAATTAATTTCAATATACGATACATAAATAGTATGTATATGTTACATTGGCTATCAATGTATGGCCTCTCAAGAGAGATATCTTGATGCCAGTAAGAGACTCTTGATCCTAGGAATTGTACCTTTCCTCTGGATCAAACCTGAGTGCCTATCATTACTACAGATGCTGTATGACTCCAGTTGGTAAAACACTTCCTAATTAATGTAATAACAATGTTGATATATAAGTATCATGATTCACATGCATAATTTACACAAACATCATGACACATTCATCATCATACACAGGTATCATGATATAGAAAGATATATATGATGCATAATTGTCATGATACATAAGCATCATGACAACTCATACATTGCCATGATACATAACACGTCATGATACGATGTTCATATATGTGTCATTACAAGTCATGACTCGTGATTCATAAGCATCATAATATTCAACTCATACATTATCATGATATATAAGTGCCATGGCATGTGTTGTGATACATAAGTGTCATACACAAACATCTTGGGTGCTCATGGCTCAGTTGGTAGCGCCCTCAGCTCACATACTGAGTGTCCGCGGTTCGATCCCCAGCAAGGATGAAAAACATTGGGCGTGTTTCCTTACACCTACTGTCCATATTCACCTAGCAAGCAAGTAGGTACCTGGTTGCTAGTCGACTGGTGTGGGTCGCATCCTGGGAACAAAATTGACCTAATTTGCCCGAAATGCTCAACAAACAAGGGACTTTCAATATAGCAGTATGTCATTGATGTCAGCTAGGACTGTATATACACACACAACCCGCACATATAAAAGAGAGGAGCTTACGACGACGTTTCGGCCCGACTTGGACCATTTACAAAGTCACACTAACACACAGAGACAGAGGAAGGGTATATATAGGCAGGCAGACAGGGGAGGGTACAAGAGAGTGGGGAAATGTAGGAGTAGTGGTAGTAGTGGTAGTAGTAAAGGTAGTAGTAAAGGTAGTAGAGTAGACAGTCATATGGGAAGGAGCACTGCTATGAGGCTAGCGACCCGCAAGGGGGGTACGAGAGGGAAGAAAAGCGAAAAATGAAGGAAAATACAAGGCAAAAGAAAGAACAGAAAGAAAGGAAAACCCAACGAGAAAAAAGGAGAAGGGGGAAGAGAAGACAGGGAAGGAATCAGGTTAAGTCACGGGTGTTCTGAAGTTTAGAGCATTTAACAATGTAATGAGAGAGGAAAGCATCAACAGAGACAAAGCCAGGGCTAAGATTCATACAGGGAAAGTTGTGTATAAGGGAGGATTCAACCAGGCGGCGACTATGAAAGTTAGACGTAGGGTAGACAGTTTTAGCAGAAGACCAATCAATGGGATGACTGTGATCTCTGACATGACAGAAAAGAGCATTATTAGTGTCGGCAAGCCTAACACTATTTTTGTGCTCCCTGAGTCTGTCAGAAAGAGATCGGCCAGTTTCTCCGAAGTACTGAAGAGGACAGGAGGAGCAAGAAATAGAGTAGACACCAGGAGA
The DNA here is from genome assembly GCA_009830355.1 of Cherax destructor. Classification (NCBI taxonomy): domain Eukaryota; kingdom Metazoa; phylum Arthropoda; class Malacostraca; order Decapoda; family Parastacidae; genus Cherax; species Cherax destructor. Next base: position 81,376 of record WNWK01001891.1, on the reverse strand, counting down.
ATCTGTGGAGGTAGGGGAGGTATGAACTAGATTAGTGCCGCCTGGTTGAATCCTCCCTTATACACAACTTTCCTGTATGAATCTTAGCCCTGGCTTTGTCTCTGTGATGCTTTCCTCTCATTACATTGTTAAATGCTCTAAACTTCAGAACACCCGTGACTTAACCTGATTCCTTCCCTGTCTTATCTTCCCCTTCTCCTTTTTCTCTTTGGGTTTTCCTTTCTTTCTGTTCTTTCTTTTGCCTTGTATTTTCCTTCATTTCGCTTCGTCCCCCTTGGGTCGCTAGGCTCATGTAGCGTCCTCCATTGAGCTCTACTACTGCGCTTCTACTACCTACTACATACTGCACACTCTGCTTTCCCTCTGTACCGCCTGCCTGTCCTTTCCCTCTAGTCTCTGTGTTTAGTGTGACTGTAATGGTCGCATCCGGGAACCTCAAACTCTACCTTATATGTGCGGTTGTATGTATTCACATCACGGTATTGTGCCTTTTGTTATTTAGGACTGTATACCTTGTACATGTAGAAATAAAAATTATTACTAGTATTATTATTATTATTATAAAGGAACATGAACTTCTCTTTACCCCTTCAAAGGGGTTCCTGGATGGTGGTAAAAGTGCTCTGGATATAATTATTATTATCATGGGGAAGCGCTAAACCCATAGGGATTATACAGCGCCTGTACGGGGGTGGGGGTGTGTTAAGAGAGATGGAAAAAAACATTCTGCTTAATTCAGGGAACTGGAGCACAGATCCAATTCCCTAGATCAAGAGCCTCTCACCAGCGTCAAGGAACCTCCCTTGAGGGGTTCTGGATCTAAGGAATTGGAGTAGCCCTAACCTTGGATCACTCCTACTTGCCTCTCATTGCCCTTACTGGTTTAGTGCTTTCCCAGAATAATAATAATAATAATACTGTAGTTTAAAGATTGTCCGAATGCTCAGCATAAGTAACTTTACTTAGACACAGGTGACTACAATTAAAAGGAAGTTTATTTAACTATAGGTACACAAATATAATTATCATACATAATAACATGTGTAAATTACCTAGGAACCCCCCTCCCCCCAAAAAAAATCAAAGTAGTTTACGCATGTCAATTACCCCCATGTTAACTGTATACTGCACTCCACAGTAAAGTTTGATGTTTAATTAGTCACAGGTACACATAAGTACTATTACCATACATAGTGTATATTACACAGGATAACCCCCCAAAAAGTTTAAGTGACTTATTTCTATTCTACTTATGTGTACTATGGAAATAATTTGCCTGACTTTTTTTGCGTTATCCTAGGTTCTTTACTGCTATGTATGATAATCAATGTACTTACTAACTATGCCTAAATAAATTTACCGGCGTCTATGATAGACCAGGAACCTAGCAGCAGTGCCATCTTGTGTTGAGAGTTACAACCCAGCAGGAGGGTTGCCACTGGTAGCCTCATACATGATGATGTAGACTGAGTGTCACGATCCACTAAATTAGTGTCAGTTGTAGCTCAGTGCTCGTGGTGTGTGGGTGTTACTTCGGCTGCTGTCTACACTGTGAGGTTAAAGTTTATTTAGGTACAGGTACACAAATACGTTACATATATTACATAGTAACATGTGCACCTAAGTTGATCGTTAGCACATTTAGGTCCGGCTGGAAACCTTAGGATGTTTCCTTGAGATACCTGCTGTCCCTCTTCACCTAGCAGTAAAATAGGTGGCTAGGTGTTAGTCGACTGGTGTGGGTCGCATCCTGGAGTATACCTGGAGAGGGTATACTCCAGGTGGATCAGGGTCTGATCAACCAGGCTGTTACTGCTGGCCGCACGCAAACTGACGTACGAACCACAGCCCGGTTGGTCAGGTACTGACTTTAGGTTCCTGTCCAGTGCCTTCTTGAAGACAGCCAGGGGTCTATTGGTAATCCCCCTTAAGTATGCTGGGAGGCAGTTGAACAGTCTTGGGCCCCTGACATACATGGTGTTGTCTCAATGTACTCGTGGCACCCCTGCTTTTCATTGGGGGAATGTTGCATCTCCTGCCGAGTCTTTTGCTTTCATAGGGAGTGATTGTCGTGTGCAAGTTTGGTACTAATCCCTCTAGGATTTACCAAGTGTATATTATCATGCATCTCTCTCGCCTGCGCTCCAGGGAATACAGATCAAGGGCCTTCAACCGTTCCCAGTAATTTAGGTGCCTTATCGTACTTGTGTGCCAATATAAAGATATTTGAAAACAAGCGATACAAGATGCAAAAATAACCACGGGGGGGGGGTGAGTTGAATGATAGCTCTAGGCCTTTCGTGTTGTAATCAACACATCTTCAGGAGCTTGCAATTTTGTAAATGAGTAGGAAGTCCAGGTATATACGTTCAAGGGAACGACTGGCTGGAGTCGTTCCTTTGAACGAAATCTACCTGAACTTTCCTACTCATTTCTGCAACGTTGCAAGCTCCTGGAGATGTTGATTGCAACACAAGGCCTAGAGCTATTATTCAACTCCCCCCTCCCCATGGTTGTTTCTGCATATAGTAACGTGTAAATAACCTGGGATAACCCAAAACAGTTTGACTTCCATTGGGCTCTGAAATTTAGGTTTCCTCTGGGGTCTAACCTCAAGGGTGGGGCTTGGATGGTAAAGGGCTCTTGATCCAGGGAATTGAAGCTGCCTTTTCCTTGGATCAAACCTGGGTTCTCGTGGAGTGGTAGCATCCTCGGCTTTCTCACTGTGGATCTGGGATTCGATCCCTGGCATGAGCGAGACACTGGGCGTGTTTCCTTGCACCTGGTGACCCTGTTCACTTAGCAGTAAGTAGGTACCTGTGTGTTAAGTCACCTTACACCTACTGTAAGGTGTCACTGTTCACCTAGCAGTTTATCCTCCACTTTCTTTACTCATACCTGATTGAATCCCATTCCCAAGGCTGACAAAATGGAATGGTACGGTTAATTCTTTTTGTTAAAAAGTAAAGTACGAAATTAAGAACATAAATACACAAACCTCACATAGAATGAAGCCTATGTAGGTATGACGGCATTTCAGTCTGACTTGGACCATTTACTAGTAAGGCAGAGGCATGAAGGGAAGGGAGCCAGAATATATGAGATGGGAGCGGGGCCATGAGAATGAGAGGAGGTAGTAGTATAATGGTAGAAGTAGGGTAGTACAGGTAGTGGTGGTGGTAGTAATAGTAGAAAGTAGTGGAGTAGTGGCAGAGGTGATAAGAAGGGAGTAGTGGTAGTGACACGAGTCAGTGGAATGTTAGTAGTTAATGGTCCAAGTCAGACCAAAAAGTCGTCATAAGTTCCAGTCGCAGTATTGTGGCTTTTTTATTCTTTAAGAACATAGAGGAACTGCAATAGACCTACTGCCCTATACAAAATAGGGCCAACTCTCACCCACTCGTATGCTTGCCTAACTTATATTTAATCATGGGATGACAGTAGGGAAAGGGGGCATGGTAGCCTCTATTGGAGATGGCATAGGAGTCCAGAGGACCCTGGTCAGAGATTTAGGCAAGGAGTAAAAGGCACTTACCTTGCCAACTCGTCCAGAAGCCTTGAAGGCATAGGTGAGGGATAATCTCACGGCAGATGGGTATCAGAGCCACCCCCATCAAATCAAATAAACTTTATTTCTGATAATATTACAAAGTGGAGTTTACATATGTTAATACATTTTATGAATTATTTATTACAAGAAGGCCAATAATATGCCTAGGTATGCCTAGGCATTTCAGGCAGTCTTATACTAGATCTTACTCTATAGTGACAATGATTATACTGGTATTAAGGTTAGGTAATTGTGGTGATTAACTAGGTTTACAAAATTGAGGTAGTACAAAAATTTAAGAATTTAACCATTAGGTTATATATTAATGGAAATGGTGACGTGTTGGCATGATACAGTTTCTATATTGGAGTGTCTTAGGCAATCTTTTGACTAGCTTAAGAATTATGAAGCAATAGTTGTATTAGAATCTTGGTTACAGTCATGTGCAAATTAAAGGGGAATCACAGATATCAATAAGTGTAATTTTGTTGTGGATATGTGCAAGATAAAGTAGTTTTCATTTGGTTAGCTACCGGTAAGTGAGAGTTACAGTTTAATATATTTTATTATGCACCCCATACCCATCCTGTGGGCGGTAGTCAAAAGATTAGAGGTACATAATTGGTCCATTGACTGGACTCCAAAGTTTTGATAGCTGAACAAGTTACAGCGGTAATGAACTAGATCTGGTCACAATTATGATAAGTTACAAAGGTAATGAGCTCCAGGTAGAGCTGGTCACACTCAAGACAAGTTACAAAGGTAATGAACTAGAGCTGGTCACAATCATGACAAGTTACAAAGGTAATGAGCTGATTTTTAAGTGTTTTTGAAAATGGAGGTTGTGTCTGCAGTTCTCGAGTTTTCAGGCAGGGAGTTCCAGATTTTAGGCCCTTTTATGTACATTGAATTTTTGTATAGATTTAGTCGGACACAGGGAATGTAGATTGCAGAGTAGTAAGTGTGGATGTTCTGAACAGTGAGTAAGTTTAGGTCTTTGAAGAGTGGGGGGGGGTTGTGTAGCGTTGGAATGCGTGATAATTCTTACTGCGGCTTTTTGTTTGGTTATTATTGGCTTTAGGTGTCTTGCTGCTGTTGATCCCCATGCACAAATGGCATATGTGAGGTAGGGATAGATGAGTAATAGTATAGTGTGAGTAGGGCTGATTGTGGTACATAGTAACGTATCTTAGAGAGGATCCCCACAGTTTTGGACACTTTCTTTGTGTTGGATATAAGTGCTGAATTTCAGGTTACTGTCGAGGTGAAGGCCCAGGAATTTGCCCTCATTATGTTTAGCAATAGGAGTGTTGTTGATCTTAATGTTTAATTGTGCATCACCTGCTCTGTTACCAAACATAATATAGAAGGTTTTATCAGTGTTGAGTAAGTTTGTTGGCTGTCATCCATGTAGATATTTTTAGTAATTCGTCGTTAACAATGGTGTTGAGCGTTTCAAGATTTGGGTGGGAGATGACATAAGTCGTGTCGTCAGCAAAGAGTATTGTGATACATTGGGAAGATCATTGATGTATAAGAGGAAGAGCAGGGGACCAAAGACACTTCCCTGTGGTACTCCAGTATCAAGTGGTCGTGTCGAGGAGGTTGTCTTTAATGGTGACATACTGATACCTATTAGTAAGGTAGGGTTTGAAGTATGCAAGTGCATGACCTCTTATACCATAGTGGTCAAGTTTGTGGAGTAGGATGCCATGGTTAAATGTGTCGAAAGCTTTCCTTAGGTAAATAAAAAGTCCTAATGGAGGTCATGATGAGTGGCTTGCTCCCAATAGTCAAAGGGGCTCCTGGAGATGCATGCAAGCAGAATGGAACCAGTGATGGAAAGAAAATGTCCCACTATATTCGGCTAGCTGAAACACCACATACAGGCGAGTGAGGCAACCTTTTAAGTGCTGTACTATACGGGCTATACAGCACATTATGTCCATTCTGCAATATGGGGACTAGAACTGAGCAACATAATCAAAATGAAACCTTACCAGTGATTGTATATAAAACTGAAACTCAGTACTTGGGACTTTTGTAATTTATATTTCTTGATATTAATTAGCTTTACTGCTTATGCAGTGTCGTCTTGGATTAAATTTCTGCTGGCTAGAATTCTTAGATCTTTTTCACATTGATTAAGGTCTACATTATTTAGCTTGTAGGTACCATACAAATAAACATACAAAATTTATTTCTTAGCAAAAGGGTCCTTCAATCATGTCCCCCAGGATGCCACCCACACCAGTCGACTAACACCCAGGGACCTACTTGCTTGCTAGGTGAACAGGACAACAGGTGTAAGGAAACACTCCCAATGTTTCTACCCTTGCTGGGGATTGAACCATGGACACTTGTACTCACCTAATTGTGGTTGCAGGGGTCGAGACTCGGCTCCTGGCCCCGCCTCTTCACTGGCCGCTACTGGGTCCCCTCTCTTCCTGCTCCATGAGCTTTATTATACCTCGTCTTAAAGCTATGTATGGTTCCTGCCTCCACTACATCACTTGCTAGACTAATCCACTTCCTGACTACTCTATGGCTGAAGAAATACTTCCTAACATCCCTTTGACTCATCTGAGTCTTCAGCTTTCCAATTGTGACCCCTTGTTTCTGTGTCCCATCTCTGGAACATCCTTTCTCTATCCACCTTGTCTGTTCCCCGCAGTATTTTGTATGTTTATCATGTCTCCCCTAACCCTCCTGTCCTCCAGTGTTGTCAGGTCGATTTCCCTTAACCTTTCTTCGTAGGACATTCCCCTTAGCCCTGGAACTAACCTTGTTGCAAATCTTTGCACTTTCTCTAATTTCTTGACGTGCTTTACCAGGTGTGGGTTCCAAACAGGTGCTGCATACTCCAGTATGGGCCAGACGTACACGGTGTACAGTGTCTTGAACGATTCCTTACAAAGGTATCGGAACGCTATTCTCAGGTTTGCTAGGCGCCCATATGCTGCAGCAGTTATCTGGTTGATGTGTGCTTCAGGAGACATGCTCGGTGTTATACTCACCCCAAGATATTTCTCCTTGAGCGAGGTTTGCAGTCTTTGGCCACCTAGCCTATACTCTGTCTGCGGTCTTCTTTGCCCTTCCCCGATCTTCATGACTTTGCATTTAGCGGGGTTAAATTCGAGAAGCCAGTTGCCGGACCAGGTCTCCAGCCTGTCCAGGTCTCTTTGAAGTCCTGCCTGATCCTCATCTGATTTGATTCTCCTCATTAACTTCACATCATCTGCGAACAGGGACACTTCTGAGTCTATCCCTTCCATCATGTCATTCACATATACCAAAAATAGCACTGGTCCTAGGACTGACCCCTGTCAGTGACTCATTTCTCTTGGGATCGTTTGGATTTAGGTTTCTGTTGTGCTCATCAGAAATTATCTGATGGCCAGTTTTAGTTAGTGGCGTGCAGAATAGTTATGTATCGGATATTTGCATCCGCATCTGCAGAACATCCGCACAATTTCTTACATCCGCATCCGTATTTCACAGAAAACAGATATCCGTATATACATCCGCATCTGAAATCCGCGGAACATCCGCACAATTTCTTACATCCGCATTCGCATCCGTAAAATGAGTAAGTAAGACATCCGTATACACATCCGCATACCGGATATCTAAATTTTTCACATCCGATACATCCCTAGTGCAGAAGTCTGGTGATTCCCCAAAGACTCCTTGATTGTATGCCCCAGAGACTCCTTGATTGTATGCCCCAGAGACTCCTTGATTGTATGCCCCAGAGACTCCTTGATTGTATGCCCCAGAGACTCCTTGATTGTATGCCCCAGAGACTCCTTGATTGTATGCCCCAGAGACTCCTTGATTGTATGCCCCAGAGACTCCTTGATTGTATGCCCCAGAGACTCCTTGATTGTATGCCCCAGAGACTCCTTGATTGTATGCCCCAGAGACTCCTTGATTGTATGCCCCAGAGACTCCTTGATTGTATGCCCCAGAGACTCCTTGATTGTATGCCCCAGAGACTCCTTGATTGTATGCCCCAGAGACTCCTTGATTGTATGCCCCAGAGACTCCTTGATTGTATGCCCCAGAGACTCCTTGATTGTATGCCCCAGAGACTCCTTGATTGTATGCCCCAGAGACTCCTTGATTGTATGCCCCAGAGACTCCTTGATTGTATGCCCCAGAGACTCCTTGATTGTATGCCCCAGAGACTCCTTGATTGTATGCCCCAGAGACTCCTTGATTGTATGCCCCAGAGACTCCTTGATTGTATGCCCCAGAGACTCCTTGATTGTATGCCCCAGAGACTCCTTGATTGTATGCCCCAGAGACTCCTTGATTGTATGCCCCAGAGACTCCTTGATTGTATGCCCCAGAGACTCCTTGATTGTATGCCCCAGAGACTCCTTGATTGTATGCCCCAGAGACTCCTTGATTGTATGCCCCAGAGACTCCTTGATTGTATGCCCCAGAGACTCCTTGATTGTATGCCCCAGAGACTCCTTGATTGTATGCCCCAGAGACTCCTTGATTGTATGCCCCAGAGACTCCTTGATTGTATGCCCCAGAGACTCCTTGATTGTATGCCCCAGAGACTCCTTGATTGTATGCCCCAGAGACTCCTTGATTGTATGCCCCAGAGACTCCTTGATTGTATGCCCCAGAGACTCCTTGATTGTATGCCCCAGAGACTCCTTGATTGTATGCCCCAGAGACTCCTTGATTGTATGCCCCAGAGACTCCTTGATTGTATGCCCCAGAGACTCCTTGATTGTATGCCCCAGAGACTCCTTGATTGTATGCCCCAGAGACTCCTTGATTGTATGCCCCAGAGACTCCTTGATTGTATGCCCCAGAGACTCCTTGATTGTATGCCCCAGAGACTCCTTGATTGTATGCCCCAGAGACTCCTTGATTGTATGCCCCAGAGACTCCTTGATTGTATGCCCCAGAGACTCCTTGATTGGGATGCCCCAGAGACTCCTTGATTGTATGCCCCAGAGACTCCTTGATTGTATGCCCCAGAGACTCCTTGATTGTATGCCCCAGAGACTCCTTGATTGGATGCCCCAGAGACTCCTTGATTGGATGCCCCAGAGACTCCTTGATTGGATGCCCCAGAGACTCCTTGATTGGATGCCCCAGAGACTCCTTGATTGGATGCCCCAGAGACTCCTTGATTGGATGCCCCAGAGACTCCTTGATTGGATGCCCCAGAGACTCCTTGATTGGATGCCCCAGAGACTCCTTGATTGGATGCCCCAGAGACTCCTTGATTGGATGCCCCAGAGACTCCTTGATTGGATGCCCCAGAGACTCCTTGATTGGATGCCCCAGAGACTCCTTGATTGGATGCCCCAGAGACTCCTTGATTGGATGCCCCAGAGACTCCTTGATTGGATGCCCCAGAGACTCCTTGATTGGATGCCCCAGAGACTCCTTGATTGGATGCCCCAGAGACTCCTTGATTGGATGCCCCAGAGACTCCTTGATTGGATGCCCCAGAGACTCCTTGATTGGATGCCCCAGAGACTCCTTGATTGGATGCCCCAGAGACTCCTTGATTGTATGCCCCAAATCACTATCTTATTTCCCTCTCTAATTGGATGCCCCCCCATTTGGATGCCCGGGGCCACCGCCCCTTCGGCCCCCCCTCTGCACGCCACTGGTTTTAGTTAACAAAATTCTTTCACTATTTATTCCCTTGCCTATGTCATTTATATAGATTGTGAACAAGGATCCCAGTACGTATACTGATAACTGTAGCACACCACTTGTAATGAATATTCATTCTAATTTCACCCCATTTATGCCTTCTCTTATGTCAGTCATGCCTCAATCCAGGCGATAATTTCTCCTGTGCTATGTGCTGCTGCTTTCTTCAAGTCTCCTGTGTGGAACTTTATCAAAGGCTTTACTGAAGTCCATATACACAACAGCATATTCTTATCTTGGAATACCACGTCAAATACCCTAGTGAAAAAGGTGAGTAAATTGGGAAGGCAAGAATACCCTTTTGTAAAATTATGCCGAGATTCTTTGATGTTGCCATTGTAAGGAAACCTGGCCAACAGGTAATTATTGAGATCAGGTCCTTGTCTTAGAGGATCGATAATTTATTCCTTAAAATGTCCAATATTAAGTGGGGGTTTTCTATGTTGATTGTTTTGCTGTACAAGTGGTAAGATAAGTAACCTAATCTAACAAAACCCACATAAGCTAACCTAACTTACTCTGCCATCAGCAGACATACAAATGGAGTGCTTTTGTTTGCTTTTATTGATAAGAAATGTTACATGACTCATTGCTTACTATTAATTGATCCACACGTGCTGCATTCTACCCAACCTAAAGATATTTTTGTTAATATCTCCCAAAAATAACAATTTGTAGCTACATGAAATAATTTTTTTGCATGGGTATAGATAGCTTGCTTGTAGTATCTATAAAAATATGCACAGGTTCTCACAAGGACCCTATCTCAATATTAGCCTGCATAGTTTCCACTTGTGCTGCATTCAATCCTGGGTCAGCTTGCTTGAGTTTTAAAAAATAAAATGAGAGTTCTCACATGAACCACATCTCAATACATTTGCTGAACTTTTTCCACTCGTACCGGGTTCGATCCTGGGTCCACCTGTTCGAATTGAAGATGCTGTCAATTGAGCCATGGAACAAAATGCTCCTTTTCTTTAATGTAAATAGTACAGTGGACCCTCGGTTTTCGTTGAAAATTCATTCCAGAATGCTGTTTGAGTGCCATTACCGAACGAATTTGTTCCCATAAGGACAAATGTAAATTAGATTAGTCGTTTCAGAACCCCAAAAATACACTTACAAAAGCTCTTACAAAAATACATTTACATAATTGTTCGAGTTTGAAGGTGAACGAAAACTGAGGGTCCACTGTATTCTAATATACACATTAACATTGGTGTATATGGTATATACACTGGTATAAGTGGATTAGTATTTGCATTAAAGTAATATATAATTGAGCAGTACTTGGGTGAGAGTAAGCAATTGTTTATTGCATTTATAGATTTAGATGGGAAAGCAATGCATCTTGTGTTGCAAATGTAGATTATTTAAAGCTAAATTATTCTTACGAGATGCTCAAGTTAAGGTATGTAGAAGAGCAATATTTTCTAGTAAAAGTAGGCTTGCAATTGTTTTGTAATGTAAGTAAAAGCCTTGGTAATAATTTTTTTTTGTCAGGAGGTAAAAGGTATAGTAAAGGTGAATGTATATGTTTACAGTAGGTATTTGGGAGGGAATGTGACTGCAGAAGTGTATGAAATATACTAGAAACTGAAAAAGTTTTGTAAAGGCATTTATGCGAAGTAAAAGGTGTATCAGTGGATGCAAAAAAAAAAAGGAGGAAGCTATTATACTTATGCTAACGTCTTTCCTTTATATATATATATATATATATATATATGGTATGATTGTTGAATATTAGTAAGACAGGGCAAAAGACTTTTTTTTTTTTGCAAAGTGTTAGGTACAAAGAAAGCCACTAACATGCTGGGGCATTTTGGGCAGACTAATCCTAACGCTTACAGACTACTTAAGACTAGACAGCTAAAGTGGTAGATTTTAATTATACAGTGGTACCTCGAGTTACGATATTTTTTCGTTCGAGAATGCTGTTCAAGTGCCATTACCAAACGAATTTATCCTCATAAGGAATAATGTAAAATAGACTAGTCCTTTTACACCCCCAAAAATATACCTACAAAAGCATTTAAAAAAATAAACTTACATAAAAGGGCGATTTTGGCGACCATCGTAACTCGAGGTACAACTGTATATTATTTTCCTTATTACAACAGTGAGGTAGCTAATGGTTTACAGTAATAAAATTTATAGTTGTGATGTAGCATATAAAAAAAAATAGTAGTATTACAATTTAGCACCATTTACAATAGTACAGTTATAAGTATGTATTAATGTTTAGTTAATCAAGTGGTCATAAGGTGGCTGGAGGCAGTGAAAATGCCTAAGAAAGGGAATTAAGTAAAATCTTGTACATTAATTGGTCCATTTTTTGTTTAATTTGCACTGTACTTATTCTGTTGCACTTATGAGAAAATAACTCTACCAAATGTTGACTTACAGTATGACAATTTTTGAAGGTTGTATATGAGCTTAAACTAACCAACTAGGCTGATAAATCTGTTGAAATCAGGTGTAACTCCTAAATTTGTAAAGCTTCAAAAATTTGTCAAGTGGCATTTTCTTGAAAGTGCTTCACAATAAGCAGTGTAAATTTAAAATATGGGGACCATCCTAGACTGTTCTGTCTTGAGTAATTTCCTAGTATCAGTTGACAATGACCAGATCTGGTGTGGTTTGGCCTTGATAACGAGAGAGGTGAGAGGTGGGCATAAGTTTTCTTGAGGGATGCACAGTTTAGTATTATCTGGAATGTAAAATATAACTTTTAACTGCTGCATTCCAGTGCAAGTTCAGAATGGTATATGAACCTGCTGTTCCACCTGGAAATAGAGCAGAGTGAGCATGGTGGAAAGTGGTGGAACAATTTCTGGATAAACAGATATATGGCCATTGGACTCCATTTGATCTTGATGAAAAGGCAAGTTTGTTTTGCTTGTGTTCCTTTTGAAATTACTTATTTATAATAATAATAATAATAGCCTCTGTAAAGACAGTGCTGGAATGAGTTATGGTGAATGTGTTTCTTGATGAGAAACAACCTGTGTTAAAAAAAATGAAATACCTGATAATTTTAACAAATTGGAAAGCCTGCCATGATTTATTCTTTTCTTTGACTTTTTGTGATTGCATTACAGAAATTGACCTATTTATTTGCCCCTGCAGAAGAAGCAACGCTTTATCGCTGGCCTCAAGACACTAATGTAGGAAGACCCAATCGGGAGTAGGTGAGGTGTCTGTTATCGACAAGTCATGGTCATCCTGGGAAAGTTGAAGCCTATCTGGTAAACCATGAAGGTGAAAATGTATTCTTCCCCACCTGGTATGTAGAGGACCTGGTTGACCAGGCAAGCACCAGACGAGCCTGGCCCATGGCCGGGCTCCGAGAGTAGCAAGACTTGAAACTCATCAAAGGTATATCAGGAGGATGATAATAACACTACCAAGTTTTATGGGATAATGTACATTTTCTGGGGCCCAATTGTATTGCATTTCATTTAGATATTATTTCATTGTAAAGTTCTGCAATAAATACTTCACACAATTTATTATAAAACATAAAAATATACTAAAATTGCATAATATACTGTAAAAATTTTAAACTCAAGGTAAAAATATTATTTTTTTAAAATTTATATAATGGATATACTGCATATAATGAGATGTTCTATGTTGATTTCATCTAGCCTCATGTGAATGATTGGTGTAATGAAATGCCTGAAATACTTTGCATAATCAGTAATTTTTTTCCAATTAGCTTGTACCCATTTCACTTATCTGTAACTGTTGTGAGCTTTCTTTTTTTTATAATTGCACTATCATTCACAACATAATTTAATTTAAAAGGTTTATGGGCTGTTCCTAAATTGTGGGGGATCATAGCTTGCAAAAACTGAGCCAGGCTTTACTCAGTGGTGGCACCAAAGAAAGGAGGGGGGTTGGGGCTGAAGCTCCCCAAAATTTCCCCAGCCTCTCAAATATAGTACGTAATGATATAATTTTAAAATATTATAATTTTAAAATACAGTGGACCCCCGGTGTTCGTCCTGCTCCAAACTCGCCCTTTTATGTAAGTGTATTTTTTTAAATGCTTTTGTAAGTGTATTTTTGGGGTCTAAAAGGACTAGTCTAATTTACATTATTCCTTATGGGAATAAATTCGTTTGGTAATGGCACTTGAACAGCATTCTGGAACAAAAAAATAATGAAAACCGGGGGTCCACTGTATTATAATAGCCCCCGCCCCCTTCCAACAAGATAGCCACCCCCAAGTCCCCCACAGTATAGAAATTCTGTGGGGGAGGAATTTCTACACACAAGTTTTGGGAAAATGTAGGCTACAGATGTAGTAGGCTTTATTCCTTGTTCTTTACAAGAAGTTAAATTATATAAATCCCATAACAGGTTAACTAAATTTTTAAACATTTCTTCCTAGTTATCCCTAATTCAAGGGTGATTATGACTAAGATTATAATAGGGCAACTAGATTCATAACACTCAAATATTCCATCATTTCAAGATAGTGCATAACAAAAATATCAGCACAAACCCTCGGCTCACTCCTTATCTGCAAACTTTAACCATACTAAGAGTAACCAAGGATACTTGTCCTCTGGCAATGGACTGACAGTAGAACTTTAAGGAATGAAAGTGCAGTGTATTAGATGCTCTAAGGAGTTAGGGTCATCCTCAGATTCTAAGAATCTGGAAAAATTATGCAAATTTTTGTCCTGTTTCCAGCTGGGACTGACAACAGATGCTCCACACCCTAATGCTTCTTCCCAGAGGAAGTAGTTTGAACATCTCAAAGGGGTCTAGCTCTTGGATCTCTGAAGTGGGGCCCCCCCTCTCTTCCTTTGAGAAAGAGGAACCACTCCCCAAAGGACCTGCCTCTTCTTTAACCATTAAGAGCTTTGGATGACAGACACCTTGTGGGCTAAATCTGTGATCAAGGACCAGGCCACAAAGGTAAAGCGAGCCGACTGTCGGTAGTATTCCCTCTATGGACATTACCAGGATGGTGGTGCTCTAGCCTCCTTTGGCTCAATGTGATCTCTCGTGCAGTGGAGCTGTTAGGGTATTAGGCCCCATACTAAAAACATTCATGTCCTCTTTAAGACTATGGCCTATCAGTTCTGTGTTTGTTGGAGGAGTTATCCCAGAATTCCAAGTTTTCTTTCTATGCCTCTTTACTCCTCTCCTGGTGTAACTGCTAAGGAAGGTGTGGGTACTATGCTATGCTGCTGCTGTCCAGAGTGAGATTCAGTATTGTGTATTGTTCCACAACCTGCAGGCTGTGGCGATCTGGGTAATTCTGCAGGAGGACATGAGTGTGCACCTAGTGTGTACTTCAGATTGGGTTTTAGACATCTGATCTTGCTGACTAAATCTGTGAGCTACCCTGTTTATTTCTCCTGAATGACTTAATGCTCACCACCATATGTGGGATGCTCTGCCAGACAGAAGGGGTGTTCTTTTGCAGTCTTTGCTAACTCCTTTGGATATTAGTATCCTAAATGATGGATCTCTGACCAATCATAATGTTCATATGAATGCCGTCTTAGGCATAGGCCTCTCTGTATGTTCCATTTTTGTGTATCTGGACTTATGGTCTGTTTTCCTTCTAGGATTCCTTCCTCCAATCTGACCTCTGCAATGGAAGCTGGTGGCTGAGGCTCAGGCAGATGTCTTGTGATTTTTATGATGTGCAGGGGCCTATGACCACTTTGTCATCTGGGAGGTGGAGGCTAGCATTCCTTGGTGGCTCAGTCTCATCTGCTGATTCCTTTGTAGGACTGAGAAGCACCGCTGGATTGTGTATACATTCTATCATCGCCTCAGGGACTACTATTTCCTGGTTAATAAGCTGACATACCAATGGGTATTACTTATCAAAAGGAGGGTATTCAGAAACACCCAGCATGTGTCCTGGGTCCATTGCATGGAGGAGCTGACTCCAAAACTCCTGGACAGATATGGAATCAGATCAGAAAGAAGTCTGGGGAAGTACTTCCTGAACCCACATCCCAGCATTCTCCATCATGGTCAGACTGACAACCATTGAGGTGGCCAATGCCTTTGCTGAAGGCTTCTCCTTTGTCTCAAGGCTTAGGAACTATGTACAGTAATGAGACTTGTAGAGACTGGGAAGGGATGGGGAAATTGAGGTCTGCCTTATTGACATCGCTCTCCATGGGTCTGGGAAAGGACAGGGTCCACTTTTAAAATATTGTGGCTCCTCCCTCTCTCCTTAATTGTTTTTGGTGTATATATATATTATTTTTTATTTTATTTTTTATTTTTTTTTTCTCCATGGGGAAGTGGAATAGAATTCTTCCTCCGTAAGCCATGCGTGTCGTAAGAGGCGACTAAAATGCCGGGAGCAAGGGGCTAGTAACCCCTTCTCCTGTATATATTACTAAATGTAAAAGGAGAAACTTTCGTTTTTCCTTTTGGGCCACCCTGCCTCGGTGGGAAATGGCCGACATGTTGAAAGAAAGAAAAAGATATATATTTTTTTCTGAACAAATGGGGGTGCTTCACCACAGTAAGCAGCTGCCTGTAGTTCTGGCTATCCAAAATCCAGGCCCAAACTCCAGGGTAGCCACAAGCTGCCACCTGATCTCTGACAAGCTACATCTGCAAGTTGTTGGAGAGGATGTTGAATGTTAGTCTCATTTGGTATATAAAGACGAAAGGCTGCATCCCTTTGGTGCATTTTGGCTTCCTCAGTTTCCATTCATGACGTCGTCTTTGGTTTGGCTAGCTGGTTATATTCAGGATGATTAGTCAGACACCTTCATTCCTTGGCAGCCTATGACACAATGTGGTTTGTCCTTCACTGTCTTAAGTCTCTGGGACTGCACTGCTGTTTGTTCTGGTTTCTCCAATAGTTTGTCTAGCATATCATTCAAGGTGAAGGTTGGTTCATGATACTTGTAGTAGTTGCCCCTTGATGGAATCTGCACGGCAGCACTTTATGGTTCACATGTTGTATTCACAAATAATCTGCACATTGGAGAATGAAACTTAGGATGTTTGTCCAAATTGGATCATAAACTAGTCGCACACAAGCGTGAAAGGGATGGGAGCCATTACATATATGAGGGTTGGGGATGGGTCTGGGAGAGTAAGTAGAAGTTTTGAGGAAGTGGTGGTGGTAGTAGTAGTTAGTGCAATAGTGGCAGAGGTGGTAATAAGGAAGTAATGGTATTGACAAGTCCCTCTCTCATATATATACTGCCTCCTTTTGCGCTTGTGTGTAAATAGTCAATGGTCCAAGTTGGACTGAAGTGTTGTCGTAAGTTTCATTCTCTAATATGCAGGTTATTTGTGCATTCCAGTCATGGTATTGGGTCTTTTTGTTCTTTCTTCCATATGTTGCATTATAACTATGGATGAACTCTGACCTCTGGTGTCAAGGCCTTCTTAAACATTTAATAGATTTTGCAGTGTACTACATGGCATCTACTCCAGGAATTTCCTGTCACTGGCATCAGGTGGCAGTGGACAACTACACAGTATGGGCTATTTCTATTGGCTACTGATTTTGCACTAGAAAGGTGGTTATTGTTTGTTTTACATCCTGGTTTCAACTGCCTGCTTCCTATGGTGTGGTCCTTCCTATGATCATTGCCTGATGTGGGCCTTTCACATGAAGAAACTCAATGGATGCTCTGTGGGCATAAGTCATTCTTAAGGTGTTCTACACTGTATCTGGGGCAAATCAGGGAACAGTGCACTTCCTGTATGTGGCCTTGTGCCATTACAGGCTTGAATATGGCTGGCAGATATACTGTTTGCAGGTGCTTATCCTCATTTCTGTACTTGTCTGTTTGTGGTTGTAGGGGTCAAATCAGCTCCTGGCCCCACCTCATGTAGCTTGTGGCATGCTACTGACTGTGATACTCATTTTAACAGTTTCTCCATGGCTTACACCTTTCTGCCTTTGTTGTAATTTTTTATAATACCCAGGCAGCCTGTTGGGATCTTTAAAACTTTTAGAATATTTTGACATTAACTTAGTATCCTGGAGCTTCTGGACCACTGGGTGATCCAAAAGATTAGCATATATCCATGCTTGGCACAAGGATATGGAGTTCTGTTGGAGCCCAAGCCATATTGGTGTCTTGGGAAAGAAATGGTTAGATGCCAAGACAAAGGCTTTCTGCAGTGAAGCAGATCTATAGTACGCTTTTGCTTTGGTGACCTTGTGGACCCTATCCACAAATATGCCCTTGGAAAGTGGCAAGCCCAGTGGGACTTACAGACTGGCAGCAAATTATACAGTTTGGCAGGATGTGGATGTTTGGCCCTCCTCCTTCAACAGGATTCATTACTTTAAAAAAAGTGCTTGTTGAGAATGGATCTGGCACACACCTCACCCATAGCCACATTTGCAGGTGCACCTGTAACTTCCCCCCATCCTCCTTAGGTATAGTTTGTGGCATGTCACTGACTGGTACACAGTGTAACAGTTTGTCCACATCTTTGGCCTTTCTGCATTCACTTTTTTTTTATAATTACTGTGGTTCTTGTAGGGATCTTAGATCTTAGGAAACCTTTGACATTAATAATTTAATGGGATTTTTAATTAATGCTGTTTTTTTCCACCTGGTATGAGGGGTTTTGTTTTTGTAGGTTTTTATTATATAAATACATTTAGTTCTCTGAGTGCTGAGTGACCTATAGTCTAAGTTTTCTGAAAACATTACTACTACTTTACATTCCCTTATGCTTGCTCATCTTCCTATATCTAGTACAAGCTCAAAAACACTATCGGTTTAATTATGGTCATTGCTCATGACTGTGTTCATGCATGCAGAAGAGAGATGATATCTTCCACATATTTCACATTTAATTACCTTTGTTCTTCTTAGGTACATTTTGCAAATCCCTCAAGCTTTATATCTGTTTTCTATTCTGACAGTAGAAAACCTCATTGTTAATATAATTTAGATTCTAATAGTATTAGGCTATCATTGAAGCTGCTCGCTTTCATAGCCTATGTATGGAACCTAATGACCCACTTTTAAACAGATGTGTGGGTTGTTGTTCTTTAGCTAGCATAACCAATTAGTGAAATAATGTATGTACTAATACATGTACAGGAGGGCCCCGTTTATACAGCAGGTTAGGTTCCGTGCTACCACTGTAAAGTGAATTTTTTTTCACTTTCAAATGCATATAAAAGCCTGATAGAGCTAGGCCTAAAAAATGTGTATACAGTACACACAGTACTTACCTTAAAATATTTTTGTCCTTAGCTTATAGTGAGTGGTGAATATATTGTAGCAAGTCTGAATAAATGAAGAATGGGTATACGTAATTGAAAACAACTGTACAGTGGACCCCCGGATTACGTACTGCTCCAAACTCGAACAATTATGTAAGTGAATTTTTGTAAGTGCTTTTGTAAGTGTATTTTTGGGGGTCTAAAAGGACTAATCTAATTTACATTATTCCTTATGGGAACAAATTCGTTCGGTAATGGCACTTGAACAGCATTCTGGAACAAAATAATGACGTAATCCGGGGGTCCACTGTATTAGCAAAATGCCGTAAAGTGGGACTTGCCTGTACTGTATTGTGTATGCACTAATTGTTTCAGTAATTTTAAATTAGTTATTAAATATTTAAGAAAATCCTAACACTGATATGGATATTTTTAGAACTCTTAATTGTAACACCTGTAAATTACTACTGAATAAACTTTCACGAAAATTATAATCTAAAAAATACCTGAAATGAAATGCAAGCTTCTTAATTAAACATTAATTTGTAAAACATTAAGGCAGGGTTGAACATTAAATTCTAAATTTTGCCTGTTCTTGGGATAGTATTCCAAAGATGGTTTATTTTTATCAGCTTTGCAAAGTCCAGTTCTTTGGTTTAGCAAATGTCTGTTGAAAGCAAATACTAAGGACTGTATTGGCAAATGATTCCCATGTAATGCTACACTGGCATGTAGATTTCTTATTTGGAACAGGTTCAAATGCTTTTCTTGCATATTCATTATTTGCACTTTTTTTTTTTAAGCTCCAAGATGCACTTCATTTTTTCTCCTAGCATACACTACCACTATCCTTGAACTGCTTACTTGCAGTAAATGGACTTTTAATCAAGATGATCCTTTGTGATACAGTACATGTGCAGTACAAGTGTCATTTCCTACTGTCCTTATTTCATCTTTTCACTCCCTTGTTTCATCTACATGGCCTCTCCAACTAAATCACCTCGTATCCCCACTTCTACCAAGTCTAAAGCATCACCAAAGTGCAAATTTCATTTAGCTCCTAAATCACCTACAATTCCCAAACATTTTACTTTTCCTGAGTCTAACCTTTTATTTTGTAATTCATCTATTACTGTTATGGAAGTTTATCCACCCCTACGTACAGTTGTGCGCTCTCCTGTCCTCTTATGTCACTTTAATCTTGTTTGGTTCCTGCCATTGCTTTGCCCTCTCATAAACCAGGTACTTCAGGCCATGATGCCTCCCACTATTGATTCATTGCTCTTACTAGTACAGTTTGCAAGTTGCTAGACCCTCTAGTGAATAGAGATTTGTTGTGGTATTTGGAGATGCACAATTTTCTTTCCACTCGTCAATTTGGCTTTCATAAGGGCCAATCCACTATTGGCCCCTTACTCCATTTTGATACCTATATTCCTACTACCTGGAAATGTGAAGTACAATGCCTGCACTTTAAAGGAGGGGTTTGGGATATTGGCAGTTTGGAGGTACGTCTAAGCTGTTGCATCTGAGTGCCTCTGCATTGTATGAGTAATAGTGAAAGTGTTGAATGATGAAAGTTTTTTCTTTTTGGGTTTTTCATCTTGGAAACACATGACACTACCTGGAGATATAACATTTTGGCCTAAGTTCATTCCTTTAGGCATTCGGAGCAGTCTGCTGCTTTTCCTTAAAAATTTATTGTCCGAGACATTTGTGTGTCCTGGTTAATGTGCTTTACCCTGACTATGTCCAGGCTGAAAGTGTCCCTCAGGGTTCTTAGCACCACTTTTTCTGCTTGCTGTCAATGACCTTGCCTCTGTTTTCCCATCCAATATTTGGTCATTTTGTTGATTTTGCCTGCAAAGGAGCTGACTGTTACCTAGTAGCAGTCTCTCTCCAGGATGCTATCAACAGTGTTTCCCACTGGGTGATTACTCATGGGTTTAAATTTTCTGTTAATACTACTATTTTACTAGACACTGTTGTCTTTAATGCCACATACCTGTATGGTTCCCCTAACCTTGAATGAGATACGGTCAGGTTTGTCGGCCTTCTGTTTGACCAACATATGTCCTGGAAACCTCACATTACGTACCTGAAAGCAACTTGCCATAGCCAGCTGAACCTTCTTAAAACCCCCTCACCCATCTTTCTTGGGGGGTTGATAGACAAACTGTCTTCATTCTGCCCCAATCTTATAAAAACTGGATTTCGACCAGCTGTTTTCTGCAGCCTCTCCCACAATTCTCTAAACTTGATCTCATTCTTCATCAGGGATTGTGTGTGTCTAGGTACTTTTTGTTCCACCCAGGTTGAGAGCCTGTATGCAGAGATGAATGTTCCATTGGTGTGATGCCCAGTGTCTCCAATATTTTGTCTGCTATTGTGCTATTATTGATCCTTCTACATATAGGAAGGTAACATGTTAGCAGAAGTCCTTTATTTGATTGCTGCCCATTTGCTCTGACCCTTTTCTCTCCATATTCACTTAATTTTGGCATCCAGCATTCTCTTTCCCTATGAAAAATTGCGACTTTTTTTTGTGTTCTTCCCTTCCTGTAGCTTATCGCTTCATTGTTCTTGACCAATTCTGATCTCATTCTCGTGCCATTGCAGTTTACACTTGATGGTTCTAAATCCTCTGATGGTGTTGGGTTCACACCAGTAGTTTTTCTGGATAGTTATACAAGGTCATTAGACTTGGCTAGCATTTTCACAGCTGAGCTAATTGCAATTTTCATTGCTGCCTACCTCAACATTCATAGTTTGACTTCTTTAGTGCTCTACAGGGTATTATCACCCCCCAAAAAATTTCATCCTGTCTCCATATACTACTTTGTGCCACATTTCTAGTAAGACTTTGTTTTCTGCTGGGTTCCCTGGACATGTAGATGGTTTGGGGCAACGAGCAGGTGAACTGCAGTCATCTGTTCATGAAATCTGTTTCATGTAGGGATATTTAATTCGCAGACTATTTTTCAGAAATCTTCAGACATTCGCAGCCATTGGTAATGGTGTTTTTAGTTGATATATTGCATTCTGTCAAACCTTGTTGAGGGTTTATTTTTCTTAGCTGTAGTGTTTGGGAGACTACTCTCTTGCCTTTGTATTGGACATGCACGTCTCGTGGGTATCTTGTGGAGAACCGCCCAGCACACTTGAGGATTTAAATTCCATTGTCAGTTTGCCATCTACTAATAGGCTGTCCTGTCTACTAGCGGACATGCAGAATTTACCTCGGATGTCCTCGCCACTCTAATGCACTCAGTTTATCTGACCTTGCCGACAGCCCCACTTTTGACACTAATTCCACTTTTGACTGTCAGCAACAGCTTCATTACACCTACTTTTGATATTTTTCTTTTATAGCTTCTTATGCATACTCCTAGCCCTTGCTGGTCTCTTGATTTTTGCATATTTCATCTTTAGGAATCCTCAAGGGAAGTTCCTTGATGCTGGTGAGAGGCTTTTGATTTAGGGTATTGGATCTTTGCTCCAATTCCCTGAATTAAGCCTGAATGCCTTCCCCCATAGGGGGCTGTATAATCCCTACAGGTTTAAAGAGACCCCCCCCCTCAAGGGAGGTTCCTTGATGCTGCAGGTGTGGTTTAGCGCTACTTTTGATTATCCCCTATCGCTGTATAACCCCTGTGGTTTAGCACTTCTAGGGAATTTGATCTGTGCTCCGGTTCCCTGAATTGAGCCTGAATGCCTTCCATCCCCCTTCCATGCGCTGTATAATCCTATGGGTTTAGCGCGCTCCCATGATTATAATTCTTCTGATTATAATTGATGCTGAAGGGCTCTTGATCTAGGAAATTGGATCTGTGCTCTGGTTACCTAAATACCTCCCTCCCCCACCCCCCCACATGCTCTGTATAATCCTATGGGTTTAGTGCTCCTCCCACCCCCATGATAATTAAGAGCTCCCCCCCCCTTATAAGTTTAGTGCTTAGTTTTGATTATAATCTAGGTTAGTGTACATATTGGTTGAATATGTAGTTCTCTATTTAGAAGTAATTTAAAGTGGGTTTTACTGCTTAATTTTATTTGTAAGTGTGCCAAATTTTCATTGTAATTTTCCAGTTTTGGAAAGTTGCAATAAATAGGATCGTTGTAAGAGATCTTGTGGTTTAGCACTTTTTTTTATTATAATAATGTAAGAGATCTTGGTATTTCTATTTTAATAAAACAGGTCAAGTCATTCCAGCTGTATACACCAAGATGGAAAAGGTGACATGCTTTATGGGTTTAATGCTTGGTTATGACGGTGAAAGGTGCCCGACATAAAAATATATGTTGCTATACTGATGGCAGCCAGTGAAATTCAGAGACTTATGGGCGTGCACCATAGAGAATGGGAAATCGCCAAGGGAGTGAAATTCCAGAGACTTTGGGCGTGCACCATAGAGAATGGGAAATCGCCGAAACGGGAGTGAAATTCCCAGAGACTTTATGGGCGTGCACCATAGAGAATGGGAAATCGCCGAAAACGGGAGTGAAATTCCCAGAGACTTTATGGGCGTGCACCATAGAGAATGGGAAATCGCCGAAAACGGGAGTGAAATTCCCAGAGACTTTATGGGCGTGCACCATAGAGAATGGGAAATCGCCGAAGCGGGAGTGAAATTCCCAGAGACTTTATGGTGCACCATAGAGAATGGAAATCGCGAAGGAGTGAAATTCCCAGAGACTTTATGGCGTGCACCATAGAGAATGGAAATCGCCACGGGAGTGAAATTCCCAGAGACTTTATGGGCGTGCACCATAGAGAATGGGAAATCGCCGAAAACGGGAGTGAAATTCCCAGAGACTTTATGGGCGTGCACCATAGAGAATGGGAAATCGCCAACGGAGTGAAATTCCCAGAGACTTTATGGGCGTGCACCATAGAGAATGGGAAATCGCCGACGGGAGTGAAATTCCCAGAGACTTTATGGGCGTGCACCATAGAGAATGGGAAATCGCCGAAACGGGAGTGAAATTCCCAGAGACTTTATGGGCGTGCACCATAGAGAATGGGAAATCGCCGAAAACGGGAGTGAAATTCCCAGAGACTTTATGGGCGTGCACCAGAGAGAATGGGAAATCGCCGAAAACGGGAGTGAAATTCCCAGAGACTTTATGGGCGTGCACCATAGAGAATGGGAAATCGCCGAAAACGGGAGTGAAATTCCCAGAGACTTTATGGGCGTGCACCATAGAGAATGGGAAATCGCCAACGGGAGTGAAATTCCCAGAGACTTTATGGGCGTGCACCATAGAGAATGGGAAATCGCCGAACGGGAGTGAAATTCCCAGAGACTTTATGGGCGTGCACCATAGAGAATGGGAAATCGCCGAAAACGGGAGTGAAATTCCCAGAGACTTTATGGGCGTGCACCATAGAGAATGGGAAATCGCCGAAAACGGGAGTGAAATTCCCAGAGACTTTATGGGCGTGCACCATAGAGAATGGGAAATCGCCAAAGCGGGAGTGAAATTCCCAGAGACTTTATGGGCGTGCACCATAGAGAATGGGAAATCGCCGAACGGGAGTGAAATTCCCAGAGACTTTATGGGCGTGCACCATAGAGAATGGGAAATCGCCGAAACGGAGTGAAATTCCCAGAGACTTTATGGGCGTGCACCATAGAGAATGGGAAATCGCCGAAACGGGAGTGAAATTCCCAGAGACTTTATGGGCGTGCACCATAGAGAATGGAAATCGCCGAAACGGGAGTGAAATTCCCAGAGACTTTATGGGCGTGCACCATAGAGAATGGGAAATCGCCGAACGGGAGTGAAATTCCCAGAGACTTTATGGGCGTGCACCATAGAGAATGGGAAATCGCCGAAAACGGAGTGAAATTCCCAGAGACTTTATGGGCGTGCACCATAGAGAATGGGAAATCGCCGAAAACGGGAGTGAAATTCCCAGAGACTTTATGGGCGTGCACCATAGAGAATGGGAAATCGCCGAAAACGGGAGTGAAATTCCCAGAGACTTTATGGGCGTGCACCATAGAGAATGGGAAATCGCCGAAAACGGGAGTGAAATTCCCAGAGACTTTATGGGCGTGCACCATAGAGAATGGGAAATCGCCGAAAACGGGAGTGAAATTCCCAGAGACTTTATGGGCGTGCACCATAGAGAATGGGAAATCGCCGAAACGGGAGTGAAATTCCCAGAGACTTTATGGGCGTGCACCATAGAGAATGGGAAATCGCCGAAACGGGAGTGAAATTCCCAGAGACTTTATGGGCGTGCACCATAGAGAATGGGAAATCGCCAACGGGAGTGAAATTCCCAGAGACTTTATGGGCGTGCACCATAGAGAATGGGAAATCGCCAACGGGAGTGAAATTCCCAGAGACTTTATGGGCGTGCACCATAGAGAATGGGAAATCGCCGAAAACGGGAGTGAAATTCCCAGAGACTTTATGGGCGTGCACCATAGAGAATGGGAAATCGCCGAAAACGGGAGTGAAATTCCCAGAGACTTCATGGGCGTGCACCATAGAGAATGGGAAATTTTGGGGTGCATGATAGAAAATGGGACTGAAATTACCAGACAAATTTGAGTTCTGTATGATGCAAAAAATACTAATACTACAATCCAATTTTACATTCATGTAGCACCTCAAGAAATGGGACACAACCAGGTTAAAGCCCTTTTATCAAGCAGGGGAAAACAAATGCCCCTGTGCTTGGTAAAGTTTAATCCAAATGATCTTCACATTGTTAGGAACCTGCTTCAATATTTTTTTTACAATAAATCTATGATGGTAGGCTCAGAAATATTATTTTACAAGTTAAGAGCCATTACCAACCTAAGCTTATTTAAAATCCTTTAACATTATCCTTTAGCAGGTATATGTAGCCTTGAAAAAAAAAATATTTACGGTATACAGAAAATATATTTCTTATAGTAATGAATATATACCATTTAACAAAAAACAATCCACAAAACTGCAGATTTAAATACAAATACAATGTTGTTAATGTACAGTATGCCAAAATTGGGCATGTATCACAAAAGTGATATGCATAATATTCACATTACAGTTTTCAATCACTTCTGCCTCCCTCCTCACTGCAATTTTTTTTTTTCTATAAGTCCATGCTTCACACCCTTATATCAGTGTTGGTATCACTATACTCTGGTAGATTTTCCACTTTGCCTCCATGGATCAAGTTTAGTCTCCACAGATGCCTCAATGTACCACCTTTTCCCCTAGTCAATTCTATAGTTCACTTTCTTTCATAGAGCTATCTGCCAACAAGTCTGCTTGCAAACATTTTGAAACATTTGCTTTCTTATCTCTACTGTATTATCCACCCAACACTGGCTAGTTTTATATGAATAATTTATGTACCCAATCGTGGAACTAACCTTTACATTGTTCTGCACTCTGGTAGAATTGGTCTCTTTCCTGTCGTGTGAACACCCAAGATAAAAATTACATCTAACATCCAGTACATACATATACAGAATAGTGTGTTCAATACTAATTTTTTTTAATACATCATGTACTTGTAGCGCTGCCTTTCATTTCTAATGGGAAGTGGGTGAGAATTCTTCCTCCATAAGCAATATGTCATAAAAAGCCACTAAAATACCATGAGCTAGGGGCCAATATAAATGAGAAGAATTTATTTTTGATGTATGAAAAAGAAGCTTGATATAGCACAAACTGAAACAAGGCTAAGGGCATATCCAAGAGAACTAAAGTAGCATTATATAGATTTGAATAAGGTTGGGTTATACAAAGTGTATGGATAGAGGAGAGATTATGGGGAGAAGTGAATGTTTACAGAGTTTAACAAAGTGCAAGTAATTGAGGACCTAAAGGCTAAGGTTCGAGAAAATTTTGTAGATGGCATACTAGAAAAGTCAAGTGCCAAGGGTAAATGATAATGGAAGCCTCTGAATTATGTATAGATCTAATAGGCAAAACTTGCTTTAAAAAAACAAGGTAGTCAACAAAGTGGGCATAACAGTTTACTAGACTGGTTTAGTAGATAAAAGGGCAATAGGTAGACATCTGGAGGTGCATGTTTTTAGAGGGTTGATGAATATATCATAAGCAACTGTTTAGCACTTCTATTTGATTATAATAATAATCATAAGCAACTATGTATTAGGACAAAAGTAGGCTAAAAAGAGTACTTAATGAGGTTGAAGAGGGAGTAGATTTCAGAATGCAGTGCTAGTGTGCAGAAATTTATGGGTATAGGGGGGGTGGAGCAGGAGGAAATGAGTGATGGAATGAAGTAGTGGGGAAAGGGAGAAAGTTATGAGCGCCTTTATGTAGTGATATACAGAGGGTAAGTGCATAAGAACATAAAGAAGGAACACTGCAGCAGGCCTACTGGCCCATGCGAGGCAGGTCCAATTCTCCCACCGACTTAAGCCAATGCCTTGACCTGGCAAGAAAGATTAAAAGTGGTGAGCGTAAGTAAAATAGAGAGATAATTAGAGAATAGGAAAGGCTTTATCAACAAATTTTGATGAGAATAAGAAAAAGTTTTAAAACAATTAACATGAGAAAACCCAGGGAACTAATGAACTTGGCAGTTAAAATAAAACAAAGGGAAATGAATATATTTGTATGTGTGGGGGAGGGGTAAACTTTACATATAATGGACCTCTGCATGGACTTTGGAAATATGGACAAAAATCTGCAGGGTCAATTGATTCAGTTTTTAGCTATAAAATTGTCCAATATTACAATCACAGCAAAACACTCGCTTCTCTATCCACCACAATCTCCTTTACCGGCCACTCACTCCCTATTTGTCCATTATATTAATTACTAGATATAAATACATAAACAGATACAGTGGTACCCCGACTTACGATGGTCCCCAAACTCACCCTTTTATGTAAGTTTATTTTTTTAAATGCTTTTGTAAGTGTAATTTTGGGGGTCTAAAAGGACTAGTCTATTTTACATCATTCCTTATGGGGATAAATTCGTTTTGTAATGGCACTTGAACAGCATTCTGGAATGAAAAAATATCGTAAGTCGGGGTACCACTGTATAAATACATAAACAGATATAAATACAAATACTGTATATATGTATTTGTATCTTGGTTTACATCTGTAATACAGATGTAAACACAGATAAACATACAAAAATATAAATAAAATATAAACATCTCTACATGAAGGATAAAGTCCTCCTCAGGGTAGTGTAGCCAGCAATATGCACTAGTTCACAATAACATTTAGTTGGCTACTGTGGCTTCCACAGCCATCAAGAACTCTAGGAAGTAGCTGAATGTTCATCATCCAGTTTCCACCATTGGGCCCCAATCAATTCTGTGTGGTCTCTGTGAAAAGAGGTATTTATGAGAAATAGAGGTTTGTCCACTATGATAAAGTAACAAATATGCATTCAAATATGCTGTGTAATGCATGTGTGATCCTCAAAAACAATGAAGGATACCTTATGAGTTATACCAATGCACAGATGTCTTAAGATCCAGATTTCAACAGTTGCCAATGTTTGGAAGCCTCTCTGACTGCTATAACAATAATGATCACACAACAGGAAGTTACAATATTGCCACCACACTAGCACAAGATAAACATGCTTCACCCCTCCCACTACCGGACATGGTTGTCAGGTGACTTAACACTAAACCTTTACCTCTGTGTTACTCAAGTGCCCTCCATGGGGCCAAAGAAAGTTCCGAGTAACATCTTCAACTGGGACAGCAACAGACCGCAGCTCAGGACATTGCTTCAGAGGAGGAGGAAGAGAGAGGGGAGAATGTGCCACCTTCAGTGTGCAAAGTGGAGTGAGTTGCAAAGTTTTGTGGAGAAATATCACCCTAACAAAGCTGTTGCAAGCCATGTCTGCAACATGTTCAATGACAATGCCTTGTTCCATTTTAGGCAAATCTCATAGAGACACCAGAAACAGACCTCTCTGGACAGATTTTTTGTGCGACAGGGGTGCAGTGACTCTCAAGCTGATCCTAGTGCCAGTAAAAGACAAAGGGAAGTAACCCTGGATAGGGCCTTGACACCCGAAGTCCTTATGGAAGGGGATTTCCCTTCCAAACAATAACCTCTCCTCCTCCCTCTCCCCTCCTCGCCGTCTTCCATACGCCAACAAGAGTCTTCAATAAAGGTAAAAGTGACGTTAAATGTTCATTTATCCATTTCATTAGTCATTTATATTTATTTTTCATTGTTTTCTGTATGTAAAACTATAGCTATTCTCTATAAAATGTATTTTTTGTTAATATTTTTGGGTGTCTGGAACGGATTAATTGGATTTACATTATTTCTTAGGGAAATATTGCTTCAGTTTTCGTACAATTCGGTTTTCGTCAGACTTTCTGGAACGAATTAATCACAAAAACCGAGGTTCCAATGTACAATATGTACATTTGATACACAAAATAAAGGAGAATAAATTCAAGCTCTGGACAGACTGGCAGTAACTAATACACCTGGATTATGGGTGGACTCCATTCCTACAAAGTTACTGTATTCTGCAACAAGTAGTAACATTGTACACAGTGGAACACCTTATGACATAATGAACTGACCTTTTCTAAGCGAGTGTCAAGCTATAGTAGTAGGATATTTCTTTTACTTGAATGTGTTATATTTAGAAGTAATGCTAAGCCCTTAAGAGTCATGAATATATTTCTTTTTAAAACATATGTGGTAGAGCAGTCAAAACTTGCATGATGTCAATACAGTATTATATGAATAAAGGTACTTACTGTAGTTATCACGTAGTTCTGCAGTAAAATGATCAAATACTGTGCCACTGTCTGGCCTTGTCCATTTGCATCACTGGCACTGCATTGCTGCTTCCTGCCTTACTTTATTTCTTCCGCTGTATAACCCCTGTGGTTTAGCGCTTCTATTTGATTATAATAATAATTTATTTCTTCCACTTGGTACCATGAGGACATTGTTGGGGTTAACAGCATTGAGTGTGTTGGTGCTATAACAGCAACAGGTCACCATACAAGAGGAGAGGATGGCCACAGGTATGGCTGCCACACCTGCTTGACAAAATAAAAAATGTTACACAAGAATCCTCTCTAACTTATTTGTACCATAAACTACAATTGTACAAGAAAACCACTGTGATAGTAGATGATGCAAGAATACCGGCCAGTTCTAGCTGATACACAAACACAAGCAGTATATAAGAAACTTTAACATGATGTCTTGCCTGCACAACAGGCTACTATTTTCAATTCTTATCAGACTTGAATGTGCAAACAAGACATTAAAGTTTCCAACTGTTGCTCGTGTATTATCAACTACAGTATTGTTTACTAAAAAAACTGATAGTAATAAGATACAGGAAGGGAACATGTATAGGTGATAGGGTATGATGCCAAAATGCCAGAACAAATTCAAAGTAAAAAAAAAATGAAAACTAAGAAAAAAATTATAAAACAAAGTAGCAGATACAGTGGACCCCCGGATTTCATACTGCTCCCACCTCGAACAATTATGCAAGTGTATTTTTGTAAGTGTATTTTTGGGGGTCTGAAATGGACTAATCTAATTTACATTCGTCCTTATGGGAACAAATTCGTTCGGTAACAGCCTTCTAGAAAGAATTATTGACGAAATCTGGGGGTCCACTGTACTGGAAAAAATTAAGATAGGACTATCTAAAATGGTGAGATACTGAATCAATGAAATATTTAAAAAAAAACAAGGTACTGTATCAACAGGTGCAGTGGGTGTGATTCAGAAGAGAAGGATCAGGGAATATTCTAGATTAGAAAAGAGCATCTGAAGGAGGAGGGGGTAAGTGTGTAAAATGGAAGAGCATCATCAGCCCCTGCAGTTGGAATAACTATGGAAAAGGGATGTATAAATATGTAACCCTGAAGAGGCATGCCTACATGCCAGTGTAGGGATCAATCCAAGCAGTTACTAATGCTGCTACTTGAAGTAGCTTTATTAACAGATTTTTCACATTTATAGAAACTGATTGATCAAATAAATCTGCCTTGTCAACTGCCAATTTTGAGAAAAAATATTCTAGCCTAAAAAACTATAGCCTTAAGATTTAAACAAAATTTTCACAATTAAAGTCACAATAAATGAACAATATGGAATGCTGATGAAGAATATGAAGTGAAAAAACTAACAAAACTAATTTTTGCATACTATTATGAAGCTTATTTTGAGAAAGCAAAGGATGTTTACAAGACACTTTTTTAGCCTGACTTTTAAGATAAGATTTCTTTGGATTTTTAACCCCGGAGGGTTAGCCACCCAAGAAAGTCAGTGCGTTATCGAGGACTGTCTGTCTTATTTCCATTGGGGTCCTTAATCTTGTCCCCCAGGATGCGACCCACACCAGTCGACTAACAACCCAGGTACCTATTTGCTGCTAGGTGAACATGACAACAGGTGTAAGGAAACACGTCGAAATGTTTCCACCTGCCGGGAATCGAACCCGGGCCCTCCATGTGTGAAGCGAGAGCTCTAGCCACCAGACCATATTTGTAGGAAGTAACTGATTAAATAAATTTAACATATCATTTGCTAATTGTAAGAGATAAAAATTTAGGCATAAAAATAAAAAAGCTATGGCCAGGGGGTTTCAGCCATTCACATCCCCCTCTCCCCCATTAAAATCATCAGTTATTAAACCTATTCTTTTTTCCACAAGTCTCCACCTGTACCAAACAGTCATTAAGTTATAGATGAATGGTTCAGAGAACCGACAAGTTATAAATTAGACACATATGCAACATTTGGGTATCTTTATTGAGGAAACGTTTCGCCACACAGTGGCTTCATCAGTCCAATACAAAGAAAGGTGTAAGGAGAGTTGGAGTTTTGAGGTAATCAGTCCCTCGGCCTGGAGTCGATGTGTTCAGTCCATCAATCTTGTAGAAATGACAGTATATGTCCGTAGAGGTGGCTTATATACTGTAGTTAGGTGAGGTGAAGCAGCAGGAGGCTGGGTCATAGTGGTACCATCCACTAGTCTAAGTAGATCTTCGTCCAAAGGTTGGACAAGTGTCTAATTTATAACTTGTCGGTTCTCTGAACCATTCATCTATACCCTGTCTGACACAGCAACATCTTGGGATCTTAATACAAACGAATTCTTCAACACTTGTCCAACCTTTGGACGAAGATCTACTTAGACTAGTGGATGGTACCACTATGACCCAGCCTCCTGCTGCTTCACCTCACCTAACTACAGTATATAAGCCACCTCTACAGACATATACTGTCATTTCTACAAGATTGATGGACTGAACACATCGACTCCAGGCCGAGGGACTGATTACCTCAAAACTCCTACTCTCCTTACACCTTTCTACTTTGTATTGGACTGATGAAGCCACTGTGTGGCGAAACGTTTCCTCAATAAAGATACCCAAATGTTGCATATGTGTCTAATTTATAAGTCATTAAGTTCAATAGGTACATTGCAATGCTCATGTGTGGCTTTCTATATAGTAGTATATCATTGTTATCAGCTAGGCTTGTATACCTTGTACATGTACTTGTAGTAAATAAAGATATTATGATGTTGAAACATTTGGTTATCGTAGGTAATCTACAAATATGCTGCTATGTATGATAATTTATGTAACCATATTTATGTGTAACTGTACCTGAATTAACTTATAACAAAACCCACCCAGATAAAAAACCCAAAACCCCAATGGACAAATATCTCCCTTTTACAAAACTCTTAGAAAAAACAGAGGGGGCTTGTCTGGGCAAGTTGTGATATCTTAGGGGTTCTGGCTGTACCCCAGCACAAATAATGGTGGTGGTAGTAGAAAGTGGAAGAGTTGGATCAAGAGGTTGGAATGCATCTGCTTAAGTAATTATCCCACAAACTCTACAGCCAATTAGAAGGGTTCAGGTCTGGGACCCCATTGGAAATAAGTCACTCTGACTTTTTTGGGTTATCCTAGGTTTTCTACACATGCTGCTATGTATGATAATCTATGTAACTGTATTTGTGTATACCTGAATAAACTTACTTAACTATAAAGGCTGTGTAGTAACAAATGAGACAACAGGAAGATTTTCTGAGGAGACAGAAATCAAAGAGGGACGTGAACACAGAGCAGATCACATCACTCAAGTATCTAGTACAGAAATGCATTTTTCTAATGTTCATGATGGATACGGGGTGCACAATAAACTAGCCACTTCGGTGGCAAAA
This sequence comes from Cherax destructor, assembly GCA_009830355.1. NCBI lineage: Eukaryota > Metazoa > Arthropoda > Malacostraca > Decapoda > Parastacidae > Cherax > Cherax destructor. The sequence continues at coordinate 48,749 of WNWK01001891.1, read as the reverse complement.
TCTAATCTCCATGAACTTGCCTATCTGTGCTCATGATAACATGAACATAGATGGGCATGTTTATGGAGCAACTCGCAATGTGAACAGACTGACTGATGTTGTAGTGGCCAGGCTTAGGCTTGGTTACAGGTACTTCTGGCAGTTTGGGAGACACACAGATGATGATCAAACTAAATGCAAATTATGTGATCAGGCATATGGTCACTGTCTTTAACACTATGTGCTTAATTGTCCACTTATTGAGGAATACAGAGATAGACAGTATAATAATCTATGTGACATGTCAAGATATCTTATTAATGAAAATAAGATACCAGATATACTAAGCAAATTCCCTAAATTTGATTGTAACAGATAAGTGAACTGTAGATATAAATCCATATGTACAATTGTTAACCCTTTTGGGGCCTAGTTCCTAGGCCTTGTGTGTATCCATATGCTCTTGCGCTACTGTCCACAAGATGGATATGGGGTGCACAATAAACTAGCCACTTCGGTGGCAAAATCTAATCTAATCTTTCTAGCCAGTATGATTAACAAGGTCATTTGACCATAGGTTATGTAGTACAGTGGAACCTCGGTTTTTTTATGCCCTAGTTTGTATGTAAAACTATACAGTGGTACCCCGAATTTCGTCAATACGTAATTCGTTCCAGAAGGCTGTTTGAGTGCCGTTACCGAACTAATTTGTTCCCATAAGGACGAATGTAAATTAGATTAGTCCATTTCAGACCCCAAAAATACACTTACAAAAATACACTTATATAATTGTTCGAGTTGGGAGCTGTACGAAATCCGGGGTACCATTGTAGTTATTCTCTATAAAATGTATTTTTTGTTAATATTTCCCATAAGAAATAATGTAAATACAATTAATCCGTTTCAGACACCCAAAAATATTAACAAAAAATACATTTTATAGAGAATAACTATAGTTTTACATACAAATGCAGGGAGTGTAGCAGGAAGGCAGGGAGTGGGGATTCCCCTTCCAAACACTAAGCCCTCCCTCACTCCTCCTCCCTATCTTCCAGATGCCAGCAAGTCTCTTCAATAAAGGTAAGTAAATGTTATTTATTATGTTATTTAATATTTATTATTATTTGGTGTTATTATGTGTTATGTTTTGTTATTATGTGTTTTGTGTATGTAAAACTATAGTTATTCTCTGTAAAATTTATTTTTTGTGAATATTTTTGGGTGTCTGGAACAGATTAATTGTATTTACATTATTTCTTATGGGAAATAAGGGTTCAGAAATCGGCCAGTTCGATTTTAGGCCTAGCTCCTGGAACGGATTAAGGCCAATTTTCGGGGTCCCATTGTATATACACATACATACATACAGCCTCTCCTCACTTAACGACATACTCGTTTACTTGGACTTATGACTAGTACGCAAACCTAAGTAATGTACAGTAGTATATTAGAATTGATTTCCTCTATTCTGTCTATTACAGTAAACAGTCCACTACTGTATAAACACTTAAAAATATACTAGAAATGTTATAAATGGTGCAAAGGTGACATTAAAAAAATATCTAAAGATGGTTGACACAAACCCACTACCAATATACGTAGTATGCTCCTTGCTTAAACGACCAATTTGCTTACCGACCTACTCTTAGGAACGGAACCCTGTCGCTAAATGAGGAGAGGTTGTGTACACAACTCTCAACAGGTAGATTTGTTTGCAACTCTATGAAGCCCGGTGTTGGCCAAACGCTGTCGATAAAGGATTCCATTATAGTGCAGGAGAGCTTTCCACTGTGTCTCATAATTTCTCTCCAGAGATACCTCATAGAGATATGCCAGGCACCTCTAAGGACTGTCAGGTTACTGTTAGTTCACCATATCTTAATAAACTATCCCAGTATCAGAAAACATACCACATTCACTTTCGACACCCACAACACTCATAAGAACACAAGAAAGAGCACTGATGAAGACCTACTGGGTCACACCAGGTAGGTCCAATTCACATCCATTCATGTACTAGTCCAACCTATTTTCAAAGCTACCTAAGATTCTCACTTCAATGACACTGAAGAGTTTGTTCCACTCACCTACAACTCTTATCAAACCAGTGCTATCCTATATCCTTTCTAAATCTAAATTTCTCAAACTTGAACCCACTGCTTTGAGTCTCATCTTGGTTGGATATTTGCAGCATGTTATTTATATCCACTTTATTCCTGTTTTCTATTTGTACACTTCAATCATATCCCCCTAATTCTACATCTTTTAAGATCAAATTCAGTGCCCTCAGTCTAGCCTCACAGGAAAGATTACTGATACATGGGATCAACATCCTTCTCTGCATGCTTTCCAGCATATTTATGTCCATTCTGTAATATGGAGACCAGAATTGTGCAACAATCTAAATGAGGCTTTACCATGGACATATAAAGTTAAAGTATATCCCAAGGACTCCTCTTGTTTATATTTCTTGATGTGAAGTCAAGAATTCTATTAGCTTTATTGTGGAACCTTATGCACTGCTGTCTTGTCTTTAGATTACTGCTAACCACAACTCTTAAGACTTTCAAATTAAGAATGAGAGCTACATTATTTAGTTTATAAGTGCCATGGTTATTTTCTTTTCCTAGGACAAGAACCTTACATTTGTCTACATCAAACTGCATTTGCTACTTCTCTGACCATTGCAACAACCTATCCAGATCTTCCTGTAGTGCACTAGTATCCTCATCAGAATTTATTTATTGGCCTATTATAGTGTCATTCTCAAACTTACTTATATTTTTTTTTCAGCACACTGGCTATCTCCCACCAAGGCAGGGTGGCCCAAGAAAGAAGAAACACTTCTTTTCACACTTAGTTGTATACAGAAGGGGTTACTAGACCCTTGCTCCCAGCATTTTAGTGGCTTCTTATGACACACATGGCTAACGGAGGAAGGCTTCTTTTCCACTTCCCCACTTGCTTATGTTGCTATTTATTCCCTCTTCTGTGTAGTTTGTGTATATTGTGGACAACAAATGGTCCAATACTGACTCCTGTGTTACATCCCATGTAATACATCCTCACTCTGATTTCTCCTCATTTATGCAAACACTTGCTTATTGGTCAACCATGCCTCAATCCAGTACAAAATTTTGACTCCTATTCCACGTGCTGCTACTTTCTTCAACGGTCTCCTGTGTGGAACTTCATAGGCCTTACTGAAGTCTATATACACAATCTTGTATTCATTAGTGATGTACAGCCTCAAATACGTTAGTGAAATGAGTAAATTCATAAAGAAAGAATAACTTTTCATAAAACTGCTAAGAATCATTAATTAATTTAGCTTTCAAGGTGGCTTTGAATTGTTTCAGCAATTATAGATTCTACCAATTTTCCCAACAATGGAGATTATGCTAAATGGTCAATAATTCAAAGCTAATGACCTATCTACAGTCTCTCTTCCCATCATTCTCACAAAAAGTTACACATCTTGTGACTAACAAACTAGACTATGGCACCAAAATTTTTATTTTACACTCATCTAGTCCCTAAATCTAACCCCCGCCAAGTTTATACATATACCACCACTACCACATAAAATGGCCAAACATGCTCAGAAAAAATATATAAGATGCTTAGTAATGTATAACAAAGTCTTGTCAATGTCTAATAAATGTTGAGAAATGTCCAGGAATATTAAGGTAAAAAATGCTCAGTTTCCAGAAATGTCTAGAAATGTTCAATAAAGGTACAAAAAAAATGTTGAAGTGGCCTAGATCACAAATAAATTGCCCAAGAATCTGTAAAAAATTGTCAGAGAATATTTAAAAATAGCCATAAAATGCTCAATGCTTAGAAAATGCCCAGAAATATTCAAGGACTAACAAGAAAGGTCTGAAAAATGTCCAGAAAATTGTTAAGAATATCTGGTAAATATTCTGAAATTTCTTAAAATGCCACAAATTTTTCCAAAAATGGAAAAATGTCTAGAAAATTCACAGAAACAGCTAAATATATGCACAGATGTCTAGAAATGTATATGACCAGAAGTGTCAGACATGTCTTAGAAACACCCAGAAATTTCCAAAAAATACAGACAAAACCACAAAAAAATCCTGAAAATGGTTAGATATACAGTGGACCCCCAAGTAACGAACACCCCGGAAATCGTACAATTAAGTAAGTACAGTGGTCCCTCGGTTTTCGTGCATATCCAAACTCGAACATTTATGTAAGTGTATTTTCATAAGTGCTGTTGCAAGTGTATTTTTGGGGGTCTGAAATAGACTAACCTACGTGACATTATTTCTTAAGGAAGTAAATTCGTTCGGTAATGGCACTTGAGCAGCATTCTGGAACGAATTTTCGGCGAAAACCGAGGGACCACTGTATAATATTGTAAGTGCTTGTGGAAGTGTATTTTTTGGGGTCTGAAATAGACTAACCTACGTGACATTATTCCTTAAGGGAGTAAATTCGTTCGGTAATGGCACTTGAGCAGGCTTCTGGAATGAAGTTTTTACGTTACTCGGGGGTTCACTGTATTTTAAATGTGCAGAAAATGACAAAAAATCTAAATTATGAGAAGCTTCTAAAAATGTCCCCAAATATTTAATGCTTATTTCTAAATAAACAAAAAAATTGCAAGATAATCTTAGTAATATCTCTTGACATTTTCAAAACAGAGTATACAGTGGTACCTCGAGTTACGAGCTTATTTTGTTCCAGATGGCTATTCAAGTGCCGATACGAAGGAATTTTTTCCCATAAGAAATAATGAAAATTAGATTAATCCATTTCAGACCCCCAAAAATACACTTACAAAAGCACCTACAAAAATACACTCACATAATTGTTCAAGTTGGGAGCTGCTCGTAAGTAGAGGTACCACTGTAGTATATTGCATTTGAAAAGCCCACAGAATGTTATGAAAAACAAATGAGTGAAATGTCTAAAGATGCAGAAATTTCCAAAAAAACAACCAAAAAGATCTAGTCATAAAATGTCTAGAAATAATAACTAAATAGTACAGTGGTCCCTCGGTTTTCGTGCATCTCCAAACTCGAACATTTATGTAAGTGTATTTTCGTAAGTGCTGTTGCAAGTGTATTTTTGGGGGTCTGAAATAGACTAACCTACGTGACATTATTTCTTAAGGAAGTAAATTCGTTCGGTAATGGCACTTGAGCAGCATTCTGGAACGAATTTTCGGCGAAAACCGAGGGACCACTGAATTCCAGAAAACAACCAAAAAAATCTAGAGCCATAAAATGTCTAGAAATAATAACTAAATAGTATTAAAATATCTAGCAAGCTAAAGAGCTAATTACATATATTGCTTACTAAAAATATTTGGCCTGGTAAGTAACACTCTTACTTCACACACTGAATGTTTGTGGTTTGATCCCCAGCACGGGTGGAAACATTGAGCATGTTTCCTTACACCTATTGTCCCCATTCACCTAGCAAACAAGTAGGTACCTGGGCGTTAGTCGACTGGTGTGGGTCACATCCTGGGGGATAAGTTTGAGGACCCCAATGATAATAAGACAGACAGTCCCTCGATGTTGCCACTGACTTTCATGGGTTATCATGGGTGGCTAACCCTCCGGGGGTTAAAAATCTGAACATAATCTTATCTTCTCTCTCTTATCTCTTATATTAATAAATGAAAAGTTGATTAACATGACACCACATCTGTCTTCCTAGCAAAAGGCAGCTCCAGGTCACTGGTTTCCCAGGACCCCCTACAGCTACCTAGGGATTGCTAGTATGACCCTCGTATAGGTTTTTTTTTTCGAAAAGTGTCAGTTTACCAAGGGAACTGATGCTCTTTGATAAAGAAAATTTACCTAGGGAACTGACACCCTTTGATAAAGACACTTTACAAATGAAACTGACACCCTTTGGTAAAGAAAATTATTGCTGAAAAAGCGGGTAAAATACTATAACAAACATTGCCCTAAAAAAAACTAAACAGATCACAGCTAAGAGACTTAACAATCCCTGGATAACACCCAGCATCCTTAAATCCATTAACAAAAGGCACCAATATGAAAAACAATACAGAAGGGGTCTAATAACCAGAGAACAATCCAAACGCTACTCATCAACCCTTACCAGCCTGATAAGGAGATAAAAAATTGTATTATGAGAACAGACTCCAGAACATAAAGGTGATATGAAAAGACCTGGAAGACCCTATCTGCAATTCTAGGAAATAATAAGATAGCGAAAAACAACACCATCAAATTATCAAGAGCAGATGAACCCCTACTCTCACCTACTGAGACAGCAAACAGACTTAATGTTTTCTTCTCCACCATAGGAAAGAATCTAGCGAGTAAAATCCCAAGCTCAAACACCCGTCCAACAGACTACCTCACAAACACCTACCCTAATCGCTATTCCTAGCTCCTACCAACCCAATTGAAGTCTCGCTCATAATCAACACCCTTAAAACAAGGCAGGAGACATAAACAGCCTACCAACTTTTATGTACAAAAAGCTTCACAGGTACTGTCACCAATCATAGCAACACTATTCAATAAATCCATTGAAGCCTCTACCTTTCCATCAATTCTCAAAATAGCTAGTGTCACCCGATCCACAAAGGAGGTGATCAAACAGACCTGAATAATTATAGACCAATTTCTAATTTACCATTGCTTTCTAAAATCTTCGAAAAATTAATTCATAGACAAATCTATTCCTACCTCGTCTCACACAATGTACTCAACCCCTGTCAATTTGGATTCAGGACAAACAAGAGCACAAACGATGCTATTACGCACATGTTGGAGTTAATATATACAGCACTTGAGAAAAAGAAGTCCCACTGGGAATCTTCATTGATCTCCGCAAAGCTTTTGATACAGTCGACCAAATTCAAATCCTTTATGACTAGCTTAAGTATTATGGAGCAATAGTTGTATTAGAATTTTGGTTGGAACTGTGCAATTAAGGGAATCACAGATACATAAGCATTATGCTGTGGTTAGTAATGTGCAATTAAGGAGAATCACAGATATCAATAAGTGTATTTTGCGATATGTGCAAGATAAAGTAGTTTCGTATGGTTAACTACCGGTTGGGTGCGTAAGTGAGATAAGATGTTTTTAACGGTGCTTTTGAAAATGGAGGTTGTGTCTGCAGTTCTAGAGTTTTCAGGCAGGGAGTTCCAGATTTTAGGCCCTTTTATGGCATTGAATTTTGTAGAGATTTAGTCGGACACGGGAATGTCAAAGAGATGTTTATGTCTGGTAAGTCTATGGGTCCTGTCACAACTGTCAAGAAAGTGTTTTAGCTCAGGTTAAAGTTGGAATTAATGGTTCTATAAATGTAGATAGCAGAGTAGTAAGTATGGGATGTTCTGAACAGTGAGTAGGTTTAGGTCTTTGAAGAGTGGGGGTGTAGTTGCCATGTTGATTGTGTGATAATTCTTACTGCGGTTTTTTGTTGGTATTATTGGCTTTAGGTGGGTAATTGCTGTTGATCCCCATGCACAAATGGCATATGTGAGGTAGGGAAGATGAGTATAGTATAGTGGAGAGTGGCTGATTGTGGTACATAATGCCGTATCTTAGAGAGGATCCCCAACAGTTTTGGACACTTTCTTTGTTATGTTGATAGTGGATGCTGAATTTCAGGCTGCTGTCAAGGTGAAGGCCCAGAACTGGCCCTCGTTATGTCTATAGCTAGGTGTAGAGTTGATCTAATGTTTAATTGTGATCATCTGTTCTGTTGCCAAACATAATATAGAAATCTTATGTGTTGAGTGTAAGCTTATTGCAGTATCGGTAAGTCTAGTTGGTTTGGTTATTGTTGGTATGAGAAGTGTGTTGTTCATATTGTTGATGAAATCGGTTACTGGCTGGTCATCTGGTAGGCCAAGGTTGATGTTGAAGTCTCCAGCTAAGATAAGATGGTGTTTGTTCAATTGGTTGTTTGTTATTTGCGTTTTAGTTGATCGCTAAAAGTTGGGATGTTTGTATGAGGCATCCGGTAAATGGCCCCGATGGTTATGGGAGTCTTAAGGTTTTGTGCAGTAAATTTAGCAAAAATATATTCTCCATATTCATCATTATAGCAATTGGTGTCACAGCAGGATATTTCATTAGAGTAATAGATTGCAATACCTCCCCCCGCTTGATGTGGTCTGCAGTTGTGTATTGCTGTGTATCCTGGCAGCGAGTAGATATCTATTGTATCCTGCTTAAGCCAGGTTTCAGTAAGGACAATACATGTGAAGGTTGTTTTTAGGGAACCAAGGAGGGCAAGGAGGTCATCATAGTGTTTGCTTAAGGATCGGACATTGTAGTTAAGAACTGTTATACTTTTAGTAGTGTTTAGGACAGTGTGGCTTGTGATGCTGTGTAGTAGAGGCAGTTATTTTCTAGTAAATTTTGAATAGGTGTTCGATTAAATAGGTTTAGATCAGGGTCGATGATCATTCATCATTTAGGTTAAATAGTGATTTTGTTATATCATGTATAGTGTGGTGAGTTATAGTACTGATATCTGTTGTAAGGGATGTTTTGTAAGTATATAACTAATGCACATTGGTCAAATAGAGTATAGTAACAAATAAACATAGTGGTCTTGGTATTGAGTATGTATTAAGCTAGTATGAAAATAAAAAATAGATATAAACTAAAGAGATATAATTATCAAAAACAATGTAGCACCAATGAGTTTGGTATTGGTTATGTATTAAGCTAGAATGAAATATAGTACAGTAAAATTAAAGAAAATTTAGATATAAACTAATAAGATTAAATTAGCACACTATGGTATAAGGGGCACCCACTCAACTACCTAAAATCATACCTCACCAACAGAAGCCAATACGTGTACACAAATGGAGCGAACTCTTCCACACAACCAATTACAGTCGGAGTCCTCAAGGAAGTGTCCTGGGGCCACTCCTATTCCTCATTTACATAAATGACCTACCGAATGCATCACAACTACTCAAACCCATTTTATTTGCAGATGACACAACATATGTCTTCTCTCACCCAAATCCAGTTATACTGGCCAACACTGTTAATGCCGAATTACAGAAAATATCAACATGGATGACGACTAACAAGCTTACTCTCAATACTGACAAGACCTACTTCATACAGTTTGGAAGCAAAGCCACAAATGTTCCACTTAACATAACACTTAATGGTACACCCATCACAAGACTCACAGAGGGAAAATTCCTAGGAATCCACCTTGACAGTAGCCTTAAATTCCAAACACATACGTATACAACAAATTTCCAAGAAAATCTCGAAGACAGTAGGCATATTATCAAAGATACGCTATTATGTACCTCAATCAGCTCTCCTTGCACTATATCATTCACTTATCTACCCGTATCTCACCTATGGAATCTGTGCATGGGGATCAACAACGTTAAATCACCTTAGACCACTCATAACACAACAAAAGGCCGCAGTCAGAATGATAACAAATTCCCACTCTAGACAGCATACTACACCAATATTCAAAAGTCTCAAACTACTCACCGTAAAGAACATTCATACTTACTCTTGTGCCTACTACATATATAAAACTTTACACTCTAATATAAACCCTCTGCTCAAAACTCTCCTCACCAACTTTAATAGGACCCATGACCACAACACACGACACAGATCACTTTTTGATATACCCCGTGTTCATAGCAACCTATGTAAAAATTCTATGCACATAAAGGGCCCCAGAATCTGGAATTCATTACCAGTAAATATTAAGATAATCTTGTCTGAAAATCAATTTAAGACTCAACTCAAAACCACCTACTCACCCAAACCTAAATGATCATACTATAAACTACTTTGAAAAATGCTCATTGTTACTTTCCTATACGATAATCTCAATTTTAATAATATGTTACTATTATGTTACCCCTACTCATATTATAAGTTAATGTCAAAATGCTTAATGTTATTTTCCTTAAGATAATCTCAATTCCATATTATCATTCAAGAATCTTAACACCTGTAACAATCTAAGATCTAATATCATTATATAATAATTTAAACAGTAAAATTTCATCATATTGTAATTTTGAAAATAATTTTTAACTAGAATAAACTCAATAAATTTCTCTAATATTAAGTACATAGTTTTTAAGGACTAGAATAAGCTGCCCCTAATGCCATGGCATGTCAGTGGCTCTCCTTGCACTCAATTTACATTGTAACTTCCGATACCCATGTAATCTGCAATGAAATAAAATTTGTTTGTTTGTTTGTTTGTTTGTACTTCCAGTCCAGTAGAATAAGATGCCTACAGGCACTAGGACCACCATGGATACACGTACTCTAGCTCTGGTGTTCCTGCAGGCTGGGGTTACTACCTTTAATTAGGACTGATTTTCACCACATGGCTCACAGTAACAACGTCCACCTGAAAATTACTCAAGATTAGTAACAGTAATAATGCTGGTCAATAATAAGAGGATCCCGTGACCTGGCTTAAATAAAGGTAGCTTCACATCATTCATGGCACACTAGTGGCTTTTTTTTTTGTGCCTAACACTGTTTTATTACAATTACATTATTTTATACTGCATAAAAAAAATATGAATTTGAACCCAAAAGATAGAGACGTCAAATGTCAATATAACTATAGAGTGACATATTATGTTGGATAAAAAGTAATTAACTCTGGGGACATAATCAAATATAAAGGGTAATAGTGAATTAGGGCTCAGGGGTTGTGTTGAAGTGGGTTCTTGATGACCTTAGGAAGGGGGGAGGACCCTAATGATACCCTACGGGACCCCAACACCCGTAGCAATTTCTACCTAGGAATAAACCTGTAATGACTAAGGTAATGGTGGAGCTTTGGCATCCTGGGTTGACGGGGGTCACAGGGGATGTAGTGTGCCATTTCTGGTGTTGTGACAGACACACACACAACCTCAAAGGTTACACTGGCACTGAAATATGGCGCCGCTAGGCCTGCTGTTTACCTCCGCTAATTATATACATCATATTTATATCATTTCTCTTCGTTAAAGTTATTTCACGTTTATTAACTTACAGCTTATTAATCCTATTAATATTCTACCGTACAGTTCACAATATAAAATTAGTTAATTAACAGTCTTACATTATGAATCTTTCCCTTCAAATATTTTATTACTTAATGGGAAATATTCATTCAATTTATCCTCAGTTAATGGGTTGAAACTTGCATTTTATACAGCTAACAATCTTGCATTAATTTCTGCAGTAATCGGCAGCATCAAGGAATATTTATCTGGGTGTTAGAGTGGGTCATGCATGTAAGGATAATAATGGTCATGACCCGTCGCCTGGTGGCTAAAGCTCTCCCTTCACACGGCGAGGGTCCGGGTTTGATCCCCGACTAGGGTAGAAACTTTGGGCGTGTTTCCTTACACCGGTTGTCTATGTTCACCCATCAGTGGGTCGCATCCTGGGACAAAACTGACCTTATTTGCCCGAAATGCTCTGCATAACAAGGGGCTTCCTATAAAGTATGTCATTGATGTCAGCTAGGCCTGTATACCTTGTACATGTACTTGTAGAAATAAAGATATTATTTTATTATAAGCAAATACTAGGCTGGTGCAGGTTAGGTAATGTTCGTCAGAAAACATTTCCTGAGGCGTGTCTTAGATGATGACCCGCCGTTGGATTCAAGCTATTTCAATCTCCTCCTGTATGTTCTGACCTCTCAAGCGATTTTTATATCAATGCACCACGCAGAAACAAGCGGGTATATACAGAGAAAGATCGCAGTCAGCAGGACTCGATACTGGAGGAGATTGAAATAGCTTGAATCCATGCTTGAGGCTTACTGACGTGCGCAGGCTGGGAAAGAAACAGGGCTTGTGAACCAGGCTGCCCAGTCTATGTGGCATTTGTGTGGCTGAGTGGCCTGGGAATCTTGTCCTTCTCAGAAGCAGTATCGAGTCCTGCTGACTACCTGGAGTCTACCTGGAGAGAATTCCAGGGGTCAACGCCCCCGCGGCCCGGTCTGTGACCAGGCCTACTGTTGGACCAGAGCCTGATCAACCAGGCTGTTACTGCTGGCCGCACGCAGTCTAACGTACGAACCACAGCCCGGCTGATCAGGTACCGACTTGAGGTGCCTGTCCAGTGCCTGCTTGAAGACAGCCAGGGGCTTGTTGGTAATCCCCCTGATGTATGCTGGGAGGCAGTTGAACAATCTTGGGCCCCTCACACTTATTGTGTTGTCCCTCAACGTGCTAGTGGCACCCCTGCTCTTCATTGGGGGGATGTTACATTGCCTGCCGAGTCTTTTGCTTTCGTATGGAGTGATTTTTGTGTGCAAGTTTGGTACTAAGCCCTCGAGAATTTTCCATGTGTATATAATAATGTATCTCTCCCGCCTTCGTTCTAGAGAGTACAGGTTTAGGAACTTCAAGCGTTCCCAGTAGTTGAGGTGGTTTATCGCACTTATGCGTGCGGTGAAGGTTCTCTGCACATTTTCAAGGTCAGCAATTTCACCCGCCTTGAAAGGTGCAGTTAGTGTGCAGCAATATTCCAGCCTAGATAGAACAAGCGATCTTTCTCTGTATATACCCGCTTGTTTCGACGTGGTGCGCATATATATATATATATATATATATATATATATATATATATATATATATAATATATATATATATAATATATATATATATACATATATATATATATACATATATATATATATACATGTATATATATATATACATGTATATATATATATACATGTATATATATATGTATATATATAACATGTATATATATATACATGTATATATATATACATGTATATATATAATTATATATATACATGTATATATATACATGTATATATATACATGTATATATATACATGTATATATATACATGTATATATATACATGTATATATATATACATGTATATATATATACATGTATATATATACATGTATATATATATACATGTATATATATATATATATATATATACTTATATATATATATATATATATACATGTATATATATATATATATATATACATGTATATATATATATATACATGTATATATATATATATTATATTATATATATACATGTATATATATATAATATATATATATATATACATGATATATATATATATACATGTATATATATATATATATATAGTATAATATATATATATATTATATATATCATTATATATACATGATATATATGATATATATGTATATATTTATATATATATATATATATATATATATATATATATATAATGTATATTATATATATATAATTATACATGTATATATATATATATACATGTATATATATATATATACATGTATATATATATATATAATACTTATATATATATATATACATGTATATATATAGTGCCGAATAGGTAAACCTTGCTATTTTTGGCTTCAATAGCTACGCTCTTCTTGCCGAATAAGGCATCCAAAAATTTGTGTATGCAATAATTTCGTAAAAATCATTCTGAACCTAACAAAAAAAATATGCTTCATTGTGTTATTAAATTATTGGAAACTTGTCTAAAATATATTTAGTTGGATTAGGCTAAATTAAATTGCGCTTGTCATAATAAGGTTAGGTAAGTTTTCTAAGGTTCTTTTAGTACAAAATTATTAATTTTTACATTAATATAAAAAAAATTCATCTTTAAACGCATAAGAGAAAATTTTAGAAAGGACTTAATTTTAAATGAATTCTTGCTAATTGACCAATTTTATCTACTTGGCACGACATATACACATACATACATACATGTAGTAGGTTGGTAGACAGCAACCGCCCAGGGAGGTACTACCGTCCTGCCAAGTGAGTGTAAAACGAAAGCCTGTAATTGTTTTACATGATGGTAGGATTGCTGGTGTCTTTTTTCTGTCTCATAAACATGCAAAATTTCAGGTATGTCTTGTTACTTCTACTTACACTTAGGTCACACTACACATTCATGTACAAGCATATATATACACACCCCTCTGGGTTTTCTTCTATTTTCTTACTAGTTCTTGTTCTTATTTCCTCTTATCTCCATGGGGAAGTGGAACAGAATTCTTCCTCCGTAAGCCATGCGTGTCGTAAGAGTCGACTAAAATGCCGGGAGCAAGGGGCTAGTAACCCCTTGTCCTGTATACATTACTAAAGTTAAAAAGATAAACTTTTGTTTTTCTCTTTGGGCCACCCTGCCTTGGTGGGAAACAGCCGATTTGTTGAAAGAATATATATTAAACACCGGCCGTCTCCCACCGAGGCAGGGTGGCCTAAAAAAAAAAGAAACATTTTCACCATAATTCACACAATCACTGTTTTTGCAGAGGCGTGCAGATATGACAGTTCAGATGTCACTCCAAACAGCAACTATCCCAACCCCCTCCTTTAAAGTGCAGGCATTGTACTTCCCACCTCCAGGACTCAAGTCCTGGAGTTGAATACTTATTGATGCAAATAAAATACTTAATACACAGTAATTTAACTCTACTTATTAATAAGATCGCTTATTATACTTATTAATATAAAATACTAATCATGTTAGTTACAGGTTGTCAAAGCCATTTGTCGACAGACCCTTGGTCTGTTGGGGGGTGCATGCGCATGTGCTCACCTACTTGTGGTTGCAGGGGTCGATTCACAGCTCCTGGCCCCGCTTCTTCGCTGGTTGCTACTAGGTCCAATCTCTCCCTGTTCCATGAGCTTTATCGTACCTCTTCATAAAAAGAATAATGCCAACAGCATTTAGTGTTACCAGATTGTCACCCATCCAAGTACTAACCAAACCCAATGTTGCTACTTCTCTGATGGGACGAGAAGCGATGCCTTCAACGTGGTGGTATGGTATGTGCGTGTGTGCATGTTTGCGTGCATGTGTGCGAGCGCATGTGGGCACGTCTGCTTGTGCGTGTGTATATATATCGTGTGGTTTATGTCTCAGTGTACATACACTAAGAGCTTAATTCCTATTTTAGTGATTTAAGTGTTCTTGACTTGTGGCGAACAGTTTATGTTCAGCCTTAATAGCCGTCGTGTAGTAAAAAAAGGCCTTAAACCCCCCATTAACTAACCAACCTGTGGGAACTTGGAAAGTGCTCGACTCTGAGCCAGTGATCACTGACGCGGCTGATGTAAATGTCATGCCTAATAGGTAAAACTGGTCAATTAGCAATAACTCATTTAAAATTAAGTCCTTTCTAAAATTTTCTCTTATACGTTTAAAGATATTTTTTTTTCATTTATGTTAATGTAAAAAATTATAATTTTGTACCAAAAGAAACTTTGAAAAGTTACCTAACCTTATAATAACAAGCACTATTTAATTTAGCCTAACTCAACTAAATATATTTTAGATACATTTACAATAATTTAATAATAAATAAACACACTGAAATATATTTTTTTCGTTAGGTTCAGAATGATTTTTGCGAAATTATTGCATACACAAATTTTCGCTTGTCTTATATGGCAAGAAGAGCGTTGCTATTTAAGCCAAAATAGCAAGTTTTACCTAATCAGCACGACATAAACAGCAAAACTACTAATGGAACGATGGACCAGCAGGTCCCACCTCCCCATGCATGCACAGAATGAAACAAACTTACGATGGGGTGGAGGTTGTTCCTAGATGGAGTTCCCCAGTGGCAATACCAGGTTAACCTGATCTCAAAGAGTCTTCTGCTTAATGGTCACGTGCGATAGGATGGTACCTGAAAACAATTGATACGCTAGTAACTCTGGCTTAGGACATTTCTTCGGTCTACCCTAAGCTAGAAGTGGTATACAAGTTAAGTGTCATACTGCAATGGGTATATCAATGAGCAGACACTGCTATAACCTACTGCAGTGTGGTTGTACCCGGCCCCTAACCCGCCTGATCCGAATTCGCGTATTAATAAACACTAATTTCAGTAATCACCTAGTTACTGTGACAAGACAAGAATGCTCATCTCGGACGGGAGTCTGGCGTAGAGATAGGCTATCTTAGTCTCTATCATTCTGGTAGGCCTCTACAGTTGTTTCTGCTGCCTTGTCAGACGAGTATGTATTTTATGGGCTAGGAGAAAGTATTGCTGCTGTTGACACGAGCATTTCGACAGTTCCTTCCCCCTCTTTTCTCTCTTTATCTCTCTCTCTCCTTACCTCACTTCCGCTATTTGTGTACGGGAATCTACTAGAGCAAATCACCTAAAACCCATTGTTATCCCATAGAAATCATCCATTCAGATTCCAGACAACTTACACACACCCACTATTCAAAAGTTCAAGTCTCAACGTACTACAACACAAACTTACGTACTACTGTGTATTTTATATATAATGGATATTCACAACGAACTTAAACCTAGCACTCATACTCTTCCTGGAGAGCTGCAACACAACACAGATACAAGAAATATCTGATATACCACGTGTTCAACTCAACCTATACAGCAACCCCGTGTTAAACTCAACCTATACAGCAACCCTGTGTTAAGCTCAACCTATACAGCAACCCCGTGTTAAACTCAACCTATACAGCAACCCCATGCAAATAAAGGGCCCTAAAATTTGAAACTCCTTTCCAGAAGATACAAAAACTTTCCCCTCAAGCACCTGCTTCAAGAATACAATCAAAAGCCCTTCCTAAATCGGACTTAAACCCTGCTTGGACAAATTATATTTAAGCCTGATGCATCAATAGAAACTCTGTTAATCCAAATCATATTAGCATTCATACTGATGTTCACACTATCACCAATTTGTTTCAACATATTCCCATACACAAACATTGCACCAAATTGTTACACAAGATCTCAAAATATTATAATTCACATATCAAATTGTCACAATATTTAAACGTCGACTATGGCAAAATAGCATTCTGGTAATCTACTATATTTGTCTCATTGTCTGGTGATTTTAATTTAAAGGCTGTCCGAAATGCTCTACATATTGAGTTTTCTATTAAGTAGTTTATCTCAGTTATTCCAACGTCAATTGTGTACTGTACTCCACTTTATAAGGTTCATTGTTTGTTCTGAAGAACGTGGACCCCCACGGAAACAAGTGCTAAATTACCAAGTTATCCTAGGTAATTTACGCACATGTTAATAGGTATGATAATTTTTCTTATGTGTACCTGCACCTAAATGAACTTAATAACCACACCGTTAAGAAATTCTCTCCTGGGTTGAAAAGTTGAATTACAGGCAACAGAGTTAATATACATGGGAGCAAATCAGTTTTCACAGCCATAAGATGAAAAAGACAGATTCTTCAAGGAAATGAAACTGTATTAGCGAGCGAAGGACCCAGCGAGTCCTAGTCATCTCGCTGGGCAATTAGCCGAGGCAATCACAGCTCTCCTCTGTAAAATGACCATAAAACAGTCGTTAAAAGCAGGTTCAAAGTATTTCCAATCAGTGTTATATATACTCTAAACTGGCTGCTCTCTCTTGCTTCCAAGTAAAAAAAAACTTGGAGTCATTAAAAGAATAAAGCAATTTAAAATCGCAAGTTTCACTTATTCGGCAAGACATATATACATACATACATATACATATATACATATATATATATATATATATATATATATATATATATATATATATATATATATATATATATATATATATATATATATATATATATATATATATATATATATATATATATATATATATGTCGTGCCGATTAGGTAAAACTGGTCAATTAGCAAGAACTCATCTAAAATTAAGTCCTTTCTAAATTTTATCTTATACGTTTAAAGATATATTTTTTCATTTATGTCAATGTAAAAATTTATAATTTTGAAACAAGAGAAACTTTGAAACCTACCTAACCTTATTACAACAAGCGCAATTTAATTTAGCCTAACCCAACTAAATATATTTTAGATACGTTAACATTAATTTAATAATAAACAAACACAATGAAATATATATTTTTCGTTAGGTTCAGAATGATTTTAGCGAAATTATTGCATACCTAAATTTTCACTTGCTTATATGGCAAGGAGCGTTGCTATTTGAAAATCGCAAGTTTTTACCTTAATCGCACGACATATATATATATATATATATATATATATATTATGTCGTGCCGATTAGGTAAAACTTGCGATTTGGCTTAAATAGCAACGCTACTTGCCATATAAGACAAGTGAAAATTTGTGTATGCAATAATTTCGCCAAAATCATTCTGAACCTAACGAAAAAAATATATTTCATTGTGTTTATTATTAAATTAATTAAGTAGGTGGGTAAGTTTATATAGTTACATAGATTATCATACATATCAGCATATGTGTAGAGAACCTAGGATAAACCCAAAAAAGTCAGCTAAAGTGATTAGGCTAAATTAAATTGCGCTTGTTATAAGGTTAGGTAACTTTTCTAAGGTTCTTTGGGTACAGAATTATTAATTTTTACATTAACATAAATGAAATTTTTTTTATCTTTAAACGTATAAGAGTAAATTTTAGAAAGGACTTAATTTTAAATGAATTCTTGCTAACTGACCAGTTTTACCTATTCGGCACGACACATACACACACTGCAGAGGCCCACATGCCCACGCTGGGCAGGTCTTACTCGCATCAACCCTTAAACATTTGTTCAGCCTAATTTTAAAAGCTACCCAGGGAAAAACACACATCAGCACCATCACACATCTACAACTCTACTGCTAAGCAAGAATTTCCCACATTTATCACAAGCTCAGTCGAAATTACAATGGAGGGGCAGAACACTACATTTACGGAGTCCTCGGTCTTATTTTTGTTGGTCAGTTATATTATTTAACAGTTTGATAAAGTTAAGATGAAACTTATTCAGCAGTGACTACGTTCTTGTTCATGGTACTGAAATTAGAAACTGTTAATTATCATCAATTAAGCCAGCATAAGGTCTCGGTCAGATGACCAAAAGCTCCAGTGGCGGGTCAGGAAACACTTGTCCTGTTTCCTGACTAACCTACTGACGTACCGATATACAACATTATTGTCCCCAAATAAATTCTAATATTTATAAGATACCATGCGGCGATCGTGAGAAATGTTGCACTGAGGAAACTAGCATTTTAAACCTAGTCTTAATAGCACTGATACTCTATACGCTCTGGGGACAATAACAATGCATTATTTCACCACTGCCACTATCTAATTGTTCCTTCCTTTACTAGTGAGTGCGTGACTGTTAGTTCACAGGATTGTTTATGAAGGCTATCTGACTTAAGAAGAACTGAAAGCCAGAGACTTGACGCTACGTACTGAAGAGATATAAAATTCCATGGCAATGGAAGAGAGAGCAATGCAGTATATTGTGATCTTGCTGGTGACTTGATGAAGACCACTGTTTGGGCGAATTGTTGTCAATAAAGGATCACATTTTACTGCACTTGTTTAATGGATGATTGTATCGGTGGAAGAAATGAATAGTGGAAGTTGCTGTGACTGGTGGTAGTGGTTGTTGTAGAGGTAGGTGTAAAGATGGGGATGGAGGTGGGGTAGATATGGGGGTGGTGACGACAATGCTCTCAATCTATCTTCCTACAAAAATTCTACTGTGATGAACATGCACTCTCTATAAGCGTAGAATTACAGTAGACATAAGTGAACTGTACAAGAGGAAGATAGGTAGTATACATAAAGGGGATATAAGTAGGGTGTTGAAGATATCTAACCATGAAAAAAAAAACATTTTAATAATAATAGTATATAATGTTATAATAATAATAATAATAATAATAATAATAATAATAATAATAATAATAATAATAATAATAATAATAATAATAATAATAATAATAATAATAATAATAATAATAATAATAATAATAAATAAACAGATTTAGAATGGATTGGAGAGAAAAACTGAGGAAATAAAGTTACAGAAATGATCCGAAATAGATGAAAACCTAAGAATTGAGGAACACCGCAGCAGGCCTACTGACCCATACCAGGCAGGTCCTCCTCAAAGCCAACCATCTAAAAATTATATAGTTGGGTTGTACATAAAGGTTTCCATAAGTCACCTGTGCAGACAAAGTTATTTCTTTAGCGTTGAGGTACACATCAACTTACGTCTGAAGGAAGCCATGACGCTCCAAGTTTCCTAATTGGAAAACACAAGTGAATGACGAAATAACAGACGTAGCCAGCCCATGGCCGCCGTTATGACCAGAGCGAAACCTGACTTGATACAGCTCCACACAGAGCGAAACCTGACTTGATACAGCTCCACACAGAGCGAAACCTGACTTGATACAGCTCCACACAGAGCGAAACCTGACTTGATACAGCTCCACACAGAGCGAAACCTGACTTGATACAGCTCCACACAGAGCGAAACCTGACTTGATACAGCTCCACACAGAGCGAAACCTGACTTGATACAGCTCCACACAGAGCGAAACCTGACTTGATACAGCTCCACACAGAGCGAAACCTGACTTGATACAGCTCCACACAGAGCGAAACCTGACTTGATACAGCTCCACACAGAGCGAAACATGACTTGATACAGCTCCACACAGAGCGAAACATGACTTGATACAGCTCCACACAGAGCGAAACATGACTTGATACAGCTCCACACAGAGCGAAACATGACTTGATAAAGCTCCACACAGAGCGAAACATGACTTGATACAGCTCCACACAGAGCGAAACATGACTTGATACAGCTCCACACAGAGCGAAACATGACTTGATACAGCTCCACACAGAGCGAAACCTGACTTGATAAAGCTCCACACAGAGCAGGGCGCCTTTGTACCCTCGTCTATTCTATCCCTATCCAATTTCTCCTCCACATTTCTTCCCATTACCATTTCTCTCTTCACCCCCTTTCTTCCCTTTTCTTCAGCATCGAAACCTGACTGCGACCCAAACCTTTGATCGAGCCACAATGGGGGGGGGGTGTGTGTCTTTGTGTGTGTTGTCTTATTTGTGCATCAATTTTTCCAATATAGCCATTTCTACATCACACCGGGCTTCTCTCCCTTTCCTTGGTGAACACTTGCACTGGGAGAGCCATAAGCAGGGTGGGCAGACCATGCTTGTTGATAGCTCCGGAGCACCAGTGCACAGTGAAGAGGCGGGGCCATGAACTATGAATCGACCCCTGTAACCACAATTAGGTGAGCACACACAAAAACAGCACCACATCTCGACTCTTTCCACATCAACTATGACAAAACATTTCGGTAATCACCTAACTCACAAGGTTCTAAATATTAAAAAAATCTAACACAAAAAAATATTTCAGGAATGCACAAGTCAAGAAAATCCATATCTTGCTCCCGGTGCTTCGCCTCGTTAAAAACGGACTAGGCTACGACACATTATAATATTCCCTAAAATATTCCCAAACATAATCCCTAATATAATTATGCTCACCGTCTTTTATTAGAAGTTTTTTTCAACGTGGGACAGAGGATTTTTTTTAATACTGTGAGTGGCAACACCTTCACAACAGTGTTAAGAAACACTGTGGCTAATTAGGAAGTGCGCACGCCAGTCTACCCTTCTATTATACTCGCCTTACTCCTGTCTGTGTTTGCTGGGGGGTCGAGTTTCAGCTCCTGGGCCTGCTTCTTACACTGGTCGCTACTAGGTTCACGCCCCTGGCCCTGCCCCTTACAGTGGTCGCTACAAGGTTCTCTCTCTCTCTCCTGGCTACTTAGACCTATTAATTCTATTCTTGAAGCTCTGTATGGGTCCTGCCTACAGCGCATCTAGGCTGTGCCACTTCCCGAGGCAGGAGATATATTTCCTAAAATCACAAATGATTCATCTGTTTTTTCAACCTTTGGGTGTGCCCTCGTGTACCTGTTTCCCGACTCTCGAATGGCTTGTCTTTCCCCTTTATGTATAACTTTAGTGTGTTTGTGTGTGTGTGTGTGTGTGTGATCTCTATTTATTCTAGTCGTATAACCAGTTGAAATTGATGATTTTTAATCATCAACTGAAAGGCTCGTCTCTTCAACTTATAATCCCCAGAGGTTATCCTCATCTCTCACATCTTGCTTTAAAACAATGAATTATTTAACCTCCCCGCTGCTCTGGCTAAATGTTTCACAAAGTGAGCTCTTGCTGGTCTTCAGCGCAGATTCTGTTTCTCACTTTCAGTATTAATCTTGTTGCAAATCTTCCTACCTTTCTCATTCGTCTGTGTCCAGGGAGGTGCAGGCCCCACTGGGGCGTTCTCATTAACTGCTCGATTTTTTCAGTAAAATGTTCTGAGTGCTTCTGTATTTAGGTTTACGAGTGTCAAATAAAAATGTATTTTCGAATCTTCCTCCATGAGTCTTAAAACGTTTGATCTTGGCAGAAATCAAATTTTCCTGAGAACTGAAACTCCTATGCTATACCTAGATCTGCTCCATGAGCCCTGAAACACTTAAGCATGAACCCTGAAACCCCTATGCATTACCTACATCTCTCCTCCGTGAACCCTGAACTCTAGGTAAGCAGATCATCCTGACATTCACACAACGGTGTATCTGGTTCGGCAAGTGGCTGTAATCGTGGCTCCAACCATCCAATTTACAACGCTCGTTGTGAATCGTCGTTAATTACTCTTGTAATTATGCATCTGGTCATTGGATCAGCATGCATCACTCTGGGAATCTCGACTGTTTAGGAACGTAGCTGCCTACTCTGTGGTTTCAGGGGTCGAGTCTACCAGTCCTACCTTGTGTAGGCATTACTCTCGTAGCTTCGTGGATTCCGTCATATCATTTTCTGAAACTATGTATAGAGTCTGCTTCCAATATTTCGTCCAGTTCATTCCAATTCTTGGCCACAAGGCTGAGGAACACTTCCAGAAATTCCTTAAGTCATGCTGGATTCAGTGATCTGAGTGATGGGGTTGTGGCAAGTGTCAACATAGCTAAGAGAACGCTTCTCTCCTTACCGTTTCAGTCCTGGTACCTTGATCACTTCAGTCCCAAGACCGAAACGTTTTCTATGTCCTTGTGCTTGCTCACATGTCTTTTAAACCAATTTGACGTTATTTATTACAAAGGTTTATACCAGGGTGGAAGGTGTTCCGGGGGTCAACGCCCCCGCGGCCCAGTCCTTGACCAAGCCCTCCCAAAGATTGCTTTCCACTCAGACAAAACATTTAACTAAATTTATGCAAACTTTTGGAATGCTATTTATTTTAGCACCAAAACTAATTTAACAATAAATCTAGTTAACATTTTTACAAAAAGATGTAACATAAACATCTGCTAAACAAGTACGTACATAACTATATCGAACTGTGAATTTTCAGGTGATCCTGTAACATATATTCCTAATTCTTTGGGCAACTATAAAACCCCTCGCCCCTAGTGGGTCCTTACCTGAGAGTCTGAACTAACTAACTATAAAAATAATTAATTAGTAGTTAGACTGTTGGGTTTAGTCCTGACTCTTTCTCTTCTACTTAAGCTCTTCCTCTCACCGGCTATTCTTCGTCTGTCCCCACTTCCCCCTCGCCCCTAGTGGGTCCTTACCTGAGTCTGAACTGAACTGAACTATAAAAGAAAAATAGAAAACGTATATTAAAACAATGATTTTTTTTTCGAAGTTGAGGAAATGAATGTGAGGCAAGGCTGTTGGTCTGTGCTATAAAGTGACTGACCTTTCTAGGAAATCCCACCAAGGTGTCAAATTTCACACCAGTTGAGTCGACCCAGTCCAATTTACACTACTGACACTCGCATTTCTTGCAGTGCAATTTGAATACAATCAAATGTGAGAACAGAGTTGTTTACTTGTAACAACGGTACGAGAACAATATTATTTACTTCTAACAACGGTACGAGAACAGTATGTTCTATTTTCATCGGGCTTATAACAGATGCAAATTACAGGTGGTAGTAGTGGTGTACAGAAATTATCTAAGACGAAACTAAATTGAATGTTGACATGAGACGACAGGCAGACAATCAGGCAAACATGCAAACAGTAGAAAAAGCTGAGAGTCAGAGACAAAGGCAGGCAGAGAGACAGAGAGAGACGCATACAGATAATCAAGTTTGCCAATTAACTGGGAATGATATACAGTCACGTGAAATTTCATAAAGACCAAATTTTAGTGTCAGAAACGTCAATATAACCAAGAATGTTTATGTTGTTTGGGACGCTGATAAAGCTAGGACTGTCGATGTGGCAACGTTTCGCTCCTGGAGAGCGAAACGTTGCCACAATAAAATGTCACAATAGTTGCATCCGTGTCCATTAACCTAACATTCTGTCAGTAATTCTACCATTATTACTGCAAAATCTATGACTAGAGTAGAAAAATATCATTCGTGGGACGAACAGTCAATACGTGTTTCACAGCCAGCCAGACAAAACAGACAAACACCGAAGTGTACGTCTCTTGGCTGGTTTAGAAAGACGTCAGCAAACACTAGGGCATATTTATTAGACAACGTTTTGGTCCTGGAACTTGATCAGGGTCCCAGGACCTAACTTTATACCATGTTTCTTTGTTCACTGCGAGTACTTTACGCATATGCAGCCTTAATCACCCCTCGTGTGGTCTATAGGCTTTAATAATCACCCAGGTGTCCACACAAGGTACATAGAGGAGAGCAGCGGCACTTGCAAACATGTGACTCTGGGTGACATGTGTGCTAGTGACCTGTGTTGATCTGTGTGCTCGATCTTTGATCGACAGAGGACGTACAGAATGTAGATGTAGGGAAGAGAGAAGCAGGAAAGGAGAAATAGCAAGAATAGATGGGAGAGGTAGGAGGAGGAAAGGGAAGTAGGGGGAGGAATATGAGGGAGGGAAGAGAAAGGTAGACGAGGGAGAGGTAGGGAAGAGAAGTAGAGGAAGGGAAAAGGGAAGAGGGGGTTGAGAGAGAGAGAGAGGAAGAGGGAGGTGAGAGACCTTTGAAGCCTAGCCACTGTGTTATAATTAAATTGCCTCTTGGAGGAGGGAGGAGCAATATTACAAACTGATGATATCCTGGTCCACTTAGCTCTGTACTGAGGCGTTGCACAGGTGACAATGTACATCTGTACACCCCAGTGGCATATGGTGGGTTATTTTCACAGGGTGTGCGCTGTGCACGATACAACTAGCTGTGTGGTGTACAGTGCTTTCTTAGAACACCTGCCACAATATTTTATAACAGGGGAGAGAAAAATTTGCTTCCTATTATGATCCATGATTATATTTTTGAGTAAGCTTAATATTTATGACGAATTTACCATCTTTAGTGGGTGTCCGGCGCTCACCTAGCACACCCAGAATATACTATGTACATCCCTGGTACACCCCCTCTACACACACACACACACGTCCTCAACATACATCCAAACAATCTAAACCTTCAACAAAAACACACACACAGTACTTCTGAAACAAAGACACCAACACCAGCCACCTCAACATGCTTCCAATTTAACAAAATTCTCGACATGGTAAAAGGTGTCAGAAGAAAAACCGGAATATTCCCTAAATCTGGAACTTTTCTCGCTTTCGCCTGAGAAGTGACTAGAATTTCAATTGGAATTTAAGATGAGGCTACAATTGCCGATTCCAACTGGACTGTGTCGCTCTGGCTTCCCAGAAGAGGATAGCTGGTCTTTGGGGAGGAAACGGAAGCCAGATGGGGAGAAAGCAGCAGATGGATAGACAGGACCTTTGCTTTACCTGCGACTTGTTTCGGGGGCTTTCCCCCTCTTATTTCTCAGTTGACCGTCTAGTTAATCAGGCTGTTTGTGCTAGCGACCCCACATATGTTACTATGTATTATAATTTGTGTAACTGGATTTGTGTACCTGTACCAAATAAAAATGCTTAAACCGAAGGTTCTGCCAAGTGAAGAAGGAAGCTGTCTAGCTCCTTCAAAATTTAAATCTCCGTTTCGACAGTATTTCTCATATCTGCTGTTAGGATGTTGAATTTTGGACCATGGATGCTGACGGTGATCCCCGAGTTGTCCATGGCACCATTGTCCTTCAATGGGGCCATGGGCACTTTCTTCCATATGTTTTTCTCAAGTAAGTTGTTATAGCAGTGTGTAGGCTAGGGATCAGTCCCATGAGTACCTGACGTGACTGGAAGGTTGGTATTGACCTGACCTGAATGGAAGGTTAGTATTGACCTGACCTGACTGGATATTACTGGCCTGGCTTTAAGGCTGACACTGACCTGACTGGAAGGCTGACACTGACCTGACTGGAAGGCTGACACTGACCTGACTGGAAGGCTGACACTGACCTGACTGGAAGCCTGACACTGACCTGACTGGAAGCCTGACACTGACCTGACTGGAAGCCTGACACTGACCTGACTGGAAGCCTGACACTGACCTGACTGGAAGCCTGACACTGACCTGACTGGAAGCCTGACACTGACCTGACTGGAAGCCTGACACTGACCTGACTGGAAGCCTGACACTGACCTGACTGGAAGCCTGACACTGACCTGACTGGAAGCCTGACACTGACCTGACTGGAAGCCTGACACTGACCTGACTGGAAGCCTGACACTGACCTGACTGGAAGCCTGACACTGACCTGACTGGAAGCCTGACACTGACCTGACTGGAAGCCTGACACTGACCTGACTGGAAGCCTGACACTGACCTGACTGGAAGCCTGACACTGACCTGACTGGAAGCCTGACACTGACCTGACTGGAAGCCTGACACTGACCTGACTGGAAGCCTGACACTGACCTGACTGGAAGCCTGACACTGACCTGACTGGAGCCTGACAGCCTGACGGCCTGACACTGACCTGACTGGAAGCCTGACACTGACCTGACTGGAAGCCTGACACTGACCTGACTGGAAGCCTGACACTGACCTGACTGGAAGCCTGACACTGACCTGACTGGAAGCCTGACACTGACCTGACTGGAAGCCTGACACTGACCTGACTGGAAGCCTGACACTGACCTGACTGGAAGCCTGACACTGACCTGACTGGAAGCCTGACACTGACCTGACTGGAAGCCTGACACTGACCTGACTGGAAGCCTGACACTGACCTGACTGGAAGCCTGACACTGACCTGACTGGAAGCCTGACACTGACCTGACTGGAAGCCTGACACTGACCTGACTGGAAGCCTGACACTGACCTGACTGGAAGCCTGACACTGACCTGACTGGAAGGCTGACACTGACCTGACTGGAAGGTTGGTCTTCAACGCGAGCACACACTTTACCACCACCACGATAACACAAGCTCTTTTGCTCCGTAACAAAAGATCCTTTACTCTCTATACAGAGGTTATCTGCCGGGAAACTATGAATAGTCTACTGAAAAAAGTTTGCTGATCCTATCAGAACAGATGAGCTTCTGATAGAAAAGAAATAGACGCGCTGAAACAGATCCCTGGGAGGAGAAGAAGGGAGATAGATGAGAGGGTAAAAGGGGGAAAGAGAGAGAGAGGAAGATTACCACTAGAGGAAATTGAGTAGGAACAAAGAACGAAGAGTAAGGAGTGATGAAAGGGGTGAACTTCAGGAGTGGAGAGAGAGGGAAGCGTAGAAGTTAAAACATGGAGTGACTAGTGTATAATGGGACGAGACTGACAGGAGGGTAGTGAGGGAGGGATGAGTGTGAAGGGAGATGAGTGTGAAGGGAGATGAGTGTGAAGGGAGATGAGTGTGAAGGGAGATGAGTGTGAAGGGAGATGAGTGTGAAGGGAGATGAGTGTGAAGGGAGATGAGTGTGAAGGGAGATGAGTGTGAAGGGAGATGAGTGTGAAGGGAGATGAGTGAAAAGGAGTGAGAGTTAAGATAATATGAAAGCCATGGAGTAAAAGCTTACGAGACAGCCATGGAGTGAGGAGCAGTGAGGTGAAAGGAAGAGTCACTGGACGACACAAGACGCAAAGCAACTGACGAAGATAACGTTTAAGAAGCAAAGCCTTTGTCCTCAGCCTTACTGTGCTTGTACTCACTCATTTGTGGTTGCAGGGGTCGATTCTAAGCTCCTGGCCCCGCCTCTTAACTTGCCACTTCAGATGCACTCCCTGTGATATTCAAGCCTATGGTCCTCATCGCTTACTTCTAGGCTGGGAGACTGATTAACTCGTCTTTTGTATATACTTCCACAGTCTTCACATTATGTCCTTATACTGTATTGATAAAGCCACTGGAGGGCGAAACATCTACATATAAAGATATCCAGATGTTGCACATGTGTCTAATTCTTATCAAACGTAAAAGTGTAAATACTGAAGTCGAGAGGAAAACGGGAAGTTGGTTAATTCTCTCGTGTAATTAAGCCAAGTTCAGCCTTTAGTAACGTCATAGCGGTGATCCGGATTCAAGGAAGGAGTGAACTGAGAATCATGGGAAATGAAGATGTGGAATTTTTTTGGGGAAAAAGATTCTGAACGAACATGAGAGGAGGAGGTAGTTTCCAAGCAATTAAAACTGATTCTCCTTCCAGGGATTAGGTAAACGTCAGGGAAGAAATGAAACAGAAATGAAAGAGTACAGAGAGAGAGTGTGAGAGAGAGTGTGAGAGAGAGAGAGAGAGTGTGTGAAAGAGAGTGTGAGAGAGAGTGTGTGAAAGAGAGTGTGAGAGAGAGAGTGTGTGAGAGTGTGAGAGAGAGAGTGTGAGAGAGAGAGTGTGTGTGAGAGAGAGAGTGTGTGTGGAGAGAGAGAGTGTGTGTGAGAGAGAGTGTGTGAGAGAGAGAGAGTGTGAGTGTGAGAGAGAGAGAGTGTGTGTGTGAGTGTGAGTGTGAGAGAGTGTGAGTGTGAGTGTGAGAGAGTGTGAGAGAGTGTGAGAGAGTGTGAGAGAGTGTGAGAGAGTGTGAGGAGAGAGTGTGAGAGAGTGTGAGAGAGTGTGAGAGAGTGTGTGTGTGTGAGAGAGTGTGTGTGTGTGTGTGTGTGTACTCACCTAGTTGTACTCACCTAGTTGTGGTTGCAGGGGTCGAGTCAAAGCTCCTGGCCCCGCCTCTTCACTGGCCGCTACTGGGTCACTCTCCCTGCGCCATAAGCTTTATCATACCTCTGCTTAAAGCTATGTATAGAGCCTGCCTCCACTACATCGCTTCCTAAACTATTCCACTTCCCGACAACTCTGTGACTGAAGAAATACTTCCTAACATCTCTGTGATTCATCTGAGTCTTCAACTTCCATCTGTGTCCCCTTGTTGTTGTGTCCCATCTCTGGAACATTCTGTCTCTGTCCACTTTGTCAATTCCTCTCAGTATCTTATATGTTGTTATCATGTCTCCCTATCTCTCCTGTCCTCCAGTGTCGTCAGGTCCATTTCCCTTAACCTCCCTCGTAGGACATACCCCTTAGCTCGGGACTAGTCTTGTTGCAAACCTTTGCACTTTCTCGAGCTTCTTCACATGCTTGGCTAGGTGTGGGTTCCAAACTGGTGCTGCATACTCCAATATGGGCCTAACGTACACAGTGTACAGGGTCCTGAACGATTCTTTATTAAGATGTCGGAATGCTGTTCTTAGGTTTGCTAGGCGCCCATATGCTGCAGCAGTTATTTGGTTGATGTGCGCCTCAGGAGATGTGTCTGGTGTTATACTCACCCCAAGATCTTTTTCCTTGATTGAGGTTTGCAGTCTCTGGCCCCCTAGGCTGTACTCCGTCTGCGGTCTTCTTTGCCCTTCCCCAATCTTCATGACTTTGCACTTGGTGGGGTTGAACTCCAGGAGCCAGTTGCTGGACCAGGCTTGCAGGCTGTCCAGATCCCTTTGTAGTTCTGCCTGGTCCTCGTCCGATTGAATTCTTCTCATCAACTTCACATCATCTGCAAACAGGGACACTTCGGAGTCTATTCCTTCCGTCATGTCGTTCACAAATACCAGAAACAGCACTGGTCCCAGGACTGACCCTGTGGAACCCCGCTCGTCACCGGCGCCCACTCTGACACCTCGCCACGTACCATGACTCGCTGCTGTCTCCCTGACAGGTATTCCCTGATCCAATGTAGTGCCTTCCCTGTTACCCCTGCCTGGTCCTCCAGCTTCTGCACTAATCTCTTGTGTGGAACTGTGTCAAACGCCTTCTTACAATCCAAGAATATGCAATCTACCCACCCTCTCTCTTGCCTTGTCGCTGTCACCCTGTCGTAGAACTCCAGTAGGTTTGTGACACAGGATTTCCCGTCCCTGAAACCGTGTTGGCCGTCGTTGATAAGCTCATTCCTTTCTAGGTGCTCAACCACCCTTCTCCTGACTATCTTCTCCATGACCTTGCATACAATACATGTCAGTGACACTGGTCTGTAGTTTAGTGCTACGTTCCTGTCTCCTTTTTAAAAATTGGAACTACATTTGCTGTCTTCCAAACCTCAGGTAGTTGCCCTGTTTCGATAGATGTGTTGAAGATCGTTGTTAGGGGTACACATAGCTCCTCTGCTCCCTCTCTCAGGACCCATGGAGAGATGTTATCTGGCCCCATCGCCTTTGAAGTATCTAGCTCGCTTAGTAGCCTCTTCACTTCCTCCTCATTTGTGTGTATTGTGTCCAGCACTTGATGGTGTACCCTACCTCTCCTCCTTTCTGGAGGCCCTTCTATCTCCTCTGTGAACACCTCTTTGAATCTCATGTTGAGCTCCTCACACTTCCCGGTCATTTCTTGTGACCTCCTCCTACCTTCCTCAGCCTGATCACCTGGTCCTTGACTGTTGTTCTCCTCCTGATGTGGCTGTACAGCAGCTTTGGGTCAGATTTGGCTTTCGCTGCTATGTCATTCTCGTACTGTCTTTGGGCCTCCCTTCTGATCTGTGCATATTCATTTCTGGCTCTACGACTGCTCTCCTTATTCTCCGGGGTTCTTTGCCTTCTGTACCTCTTCCATTCCCTTGCACACTTGGTTTTGGCTTCCTGCACCTTTGGGTGAACCATGGGCTCATCCTGTCTTTTTCGCTTCTCCTGTTACCCTTGGGTATAAACCTCTCCTCAGCTTCCTTGCAAATTGTTGTCATATATTCCATCATCTCGTCTACTGACTTCCTGCCATCTCTCTGTCCCACTGAACTCTGTGCAGGAAGTTCCTCATGCCCACATAGTCACCTTTCTTGTAGTTTGGCTTCATTTGTGCAGCCCTTCCTGCTTCCCCCTCCACTTGTAACTCTACTATGTATTCGAAACTTAGAACCATATGATCACTGGCCCCAAGGGGCTTTCATGTGTGATGTCCTCAATATCTGCACTACTCAGGGTGAATACTAGGTCCAGTCTCGCTGGTTCGTCATTTCCTCTCTCTCTGGTAGTGTCCCTTACGTGTTGGTACATGAGATTTTCCAGTACCACCTCCAGCATCTTAGCCCTCCACGTTTCTTGGCCCCCATGTGGCTCCAAGTTCTCCCAATCAATTTCCTTATGGTTGAAGTCACCCATGATCAGTAGCTTCGCCCTGCTCGCGTGAGCCTTCTGGCCACTTCTGCCAGAGTGTCAATCATCGCTCTGTTACTCTCATCATACTCTTGCCTTGGCCTCCTGCTGTTCTGTGGTGGGTTATACATCACTGCAATTACCACCTTGGGACCTCCAGACTGTAGCATCCCTACTATGTAATCCCCAGCTTCTCCTCCGTCTCCTCTCTCCATCTCGTCAAAATCCCATCGGTTTTGATCAGCAGTGCCACTCCTCCACCCCTCTGTTCCCTCTGTCTTTCCTCAGGATCTGGTATCCCATTGGAAAGATGGCATCTGTTATCATACCTGTGAGCTTGGTTTCTGTGAGAGCTATTATGTCCGGTGATGCCTCTTTGACTCTTTCGTGCCACTCCTCCCACTTATTTGTTATTCCATCAGCATTGGTGTACCATACCTTCAGTTTCCTCTCTACTACTGTGTTTTGGGGGGTCTGTGAGGGTGGGGGACCTGGTGGTGTACTGTGGGATTCTATAGTGGAGTGTTGGGTGGGGGCTGAGATTGTTGGTTGTAGTTTGTGTTGGGATAGTGTGCTTGGTTGTTGGGTGTTTGGGATGGTTCTGTGTGTGCTTGTT
This sequence comes from Cherax destructor, assembly GCA_009830355.1. Taxonomy (NCBI): domain Eukaryota; kingdom Metazoa; phylum Arthropoda; class Malacostraca; order Decapoda; family Parastacidae; genus Cherax; species Cherax destructor. Next base: position 16,828 of record WNWK01001891.1, on the reverse strand, counting down.
CTTGTTGCTCCGCCCTGCTCTGGTTGTCCTCTACTGATTCTTCCTTGTCCCTCCTCCTCGCTCCTTTCGCCTTTGTGTCCTCTCCCTCAGCTGCTGTCGTTCTGTTTTTGTTCTGTCCCGGTCTAGGAACACCCTCCTGTATTCTTCCGTTTCCTTCAATCGTGGTTTCTCTTGGAGGATTCTGTCTCTCTCTGTTTCTGTCCTGAGAATCAGCGAGCGGTCGTTTTCTCCCCTTCGAGTACCCCCCTATTCTCTGAAAATTTACAATCTCGGACATGTCTTCTTCACCTATTTCTTTGAGTATGCTCTCAATCTCCTTTCTTTCTGCCTGCCGTCTTTCAGTGTGTGTCCTTCCCTCACTCTCCTTCAGCCCATGAATAAACACTGCCTTTGCCCTCTCCTCCTCCCATTGCCTTTCCCTCTGCAGCTCAGGCCCTGTTTCTCCCTTCTTTTTTCCTGTTGCTCTTGGTGGCATGATCGTTCCTCTGCATTTGCCCTATTCCCCTCTCCACCTGCTCTCAGCTGCTCACCCTCTTCGCTCCTTGGCCCTGCTTGGTAGGCAGATACGGCCATAGCGTAAGTTACATCTTCCTTCCCGATGGGCCCCCTTGATGCTGTGTCTTTACTGGTCAATACCCCTGTAACCTGCTTCAGCCTGTTTACCTCATCTTCTAGGCCCCTTATCCTGGCTACGCATCTTCAGCTTGGCCTCCCAGTTCTTCTTCTCCTCCTCCAACCTCTTTTCCAGTTTCACAGAAAGCTCTCTCTCCATCTTTGCAGAAAGCTCTCCTAGTTTTCTCTCCCACTCTTGTTCCATCCTTTTGCACTGCTCTTTCATCCATTCTTCCTTACCAGAGCCGTTCTCCTCTGGACCCTGGGTCCTGCGAGTCCCTACCACCATTTTTTTTTTTTTTTTTTTTTGGGGAGTGCAAGAGGAAGGGAGAGGTAGATACAGAGAGAGAGGGGATTAGGGGACTAGAGAGAGAAGGAGACAGGTAGAGATGGGGAGAGAGAGGATTTGGGTACTAGAGGGAGAAGGGGAGGGAATGGTGGAGAAGGAGAGATATGCAGAGGTGGGGGGAGAGAGAGAGAGGATTTGGGGACTAGGAGAGGGGGAGGGAAGGGTAAGAAAGTGAGATAGAAGAAGGAGAGATGGGGGAGGAGATGGGAGGAGGGATGAGGGAGAGAGATAAGGAGAGAGAGAGAGAGATGATTTGGGGACTAGAGGGAGAAGGGTGGAGGGAAGATATGCAGAGGTGGGGAGAGAGAGAGAGAGAGAGGATTCGGGGACCAGGAGAGGGGAGGGAAGGGTGAGAAAGAGAGCTAAGAGAGGGAGAGATGGGGAGGGAGGGAGAGCTGGGGAGGGAGGGAGGCTGGGGAGAGAGATGGATGGGGAGAGGGAGAGAGATGGGGAGACAGATGAGAGAGGGAGAGCTGGGGAGAGGGAGAGAGAGAGATGGGGAGAGAGATGGGGCAAGAGAGAGAGATGGGGCAAGAGAGAGAGATAGGGAGAGAGAGAGAGGTGGGAAGAGAGAGATGGGGATATAGTGTGTGAGATAGTGAGTGTGTGTGAGAGGGAGAGATTGAATGTGAGAGTGTGTGAGTGTAAGAGAGGGGGGAGAGAGTCAGGGGGCAAGGGAGTGTGTGAGGTAGAGTGAGAGGTAGAGTGAGAGTGTAGGGAAGTGGGTGGGTGGAAGAGCGGAAAGGTCTGGGAAGGGGAGAGGGGGATGAGTGAGGGGAGGTGATAGAGGCAGGGGAATGGTGGTAGGGGGCTGTCTACCCACGTTAGTCGTTATGTATCCTTACTGTCCTTATGTACCCACGTATGTACTGCCAATGTACCCAATCCCTTGGTTTCCTTGTCACTGTCTATGTGAGCTTAGAATTACTATCAGTTGAATTATTATTGTATGTATGGATTATTATTGTATGTATGTGTGTGTGTATATGGTTTAAGAGGGAGGGAGAGAGGATGTGTCATATCAGCTTTCAGAAGGTGTGAAACCCTTGTGCTGTGTTTGTATGCCCACGCATCTATGTTTGTGTCCCAGAAAATATTCCTCACTTCTATTTACTAATACTTATATTTATATTTACTTATATTTACTAATACTAGTAAATCTAAAAGTTATGATACTCTACTCAGCTCTACAGTGCCTAAACCCGTGTACTCACCTAATTCACCTAATTGTGGTTGCAGGGGTCGAGACTCAGCTCCTGGCCCCGCCTCTTCGCTGTCTGCTACTGGGTCTCTGCTCTCCCTGCTCCATGAGCTTTATCATACCTTGTCTTAAAACTGTGTATGGTTCCTGCCTCCACTATATCATTCTCTAGTCCATTCCACTTCCTGACTTTCTCTGTGGCTGAAGAAATGTTCCTGACATCCCTTTGACTCATCTGAGTCTTCAGCTTCCAGTTGTGTCCCTTGTTTCTGTGTTCCCTCTCTGAAACAACCTGTCACTATCTACCTTGTCAATTCCCCGCAGTATTTTGTATGTCGTTATCATGTCTCCTCTGACCCTTCTTTCCTCCAGTGTTGTTAGTCCTATTTCCCTCAGCCTTTCTTCATAAGACAGACCCCTGAGTTGTGGAACTAACCTTGTCCAAACCTTTGCACTTTCTCTAGTTTCTTGACGTGCTTGACCAGGTGTGGGTTCCAGACTGGTGCTGCATACTCTAGTATGGGCCTGACGTATACGGTATACAGTGTCTTGAACGATTCCTTGTTAAGGTAACGGAACGCTAATCTTAAGTTTGCCAGTCGCCCATATGCTGCCGCAGTTATCTGGTTGATTGTGCTTCCGGAGACATTGCTGGTGTTATACTCACCCCAAGGTCTTTCTCCTTTGTTGAGGTTTGTAGCCTTTGTCCACCTAGCCTGTACTCTGTCAGCGGTCTTCTTTGCCCTTCTCCGATCTTCATGACTTTGCATTTGGTGGGGTTAAATTCGGGAAGCCAGTTGCTAGACCAGATGTCAAGCTTGTCCAGGTCACTTTGAAGTCCTGCTTGGTCTTCATCCGATGTGATTCTCCTCATTAATTTCACATCATCTGCGAAAAGAGACACTTCTGAGTCTATCCCATCCGTCATGTCATTCACATATAGCAAGAATAGCACTGGTCCTAGGACTGACCCCTGCGGTACACCGCTCGTCACAGGCGCCCACTTGATACCTCATCACGCACCATGACCCGTTGTTGCCTCCCTGTGAGGTATTCCCTGATCCATTCCAGTGCCCTTCCTGTTATACACGCTTGGTCTTCCATCTTTTTACTAATCTCATGTGAGGAACTGTGTCAAAGGCCTTCCTGCAGTCCAAGAAAATGCAGTCAACCCACCCTTCTCTCTCTTGCCTTACCTCCGTTACTTTATCATAGAACTCCAGGAGGTTTGTTACACAGGATTTGCCTTCCCTGAAACCGTGCTGTCTGGCGTTGATTAACCTGTTCTGCTCCAGATGCTCCACCATTCTTTTTCTGATGATTTTCTCCAAGACTTTGCACACTATACATGTAAGTGACACCGGTCTGTAGTTTAGTGCCTCTTTTCTGTCTCCTTTTTTAAAGATGGGGACTACGTTGGCCTTTTTCCATATCTCAGGTAGCTGCCCAGTTTCAAGGGATGTGTGTGTGTGTGTGTGTGTATGTGTGTGTGTGTGTTTGATGTCCCTCACTAGTTTCCCACACATTCATCAATCCTATCTCCACCTTATCAATGTTGTTTTTACTCTAGTTCAGGTAATAGCTGGCAGGAGTGAGTGACCCTTAGCTACCAGTGTCAGAGACCAGTACTTCCGACACAACATGCAACCAAAACTAGGCGAGTGTACTTGCGGCTGGCAGTGGTGGTGGACAAGTTCTGCTTCTGCCTCCTTGTTGTCGTACTGCATTGACCTCTAAGACTTTCTTCGAAATCCTTCACCCATGATAAAGTATATCCATTTATACTCATACACCACACGTTCCTCAAGTATTTTCACTTTTGTAAATTACTTTCACTTTTGGTACGTTACACTTATTTATAATGATACCCAACCTATGACGTCACCACTTCCTGGAGGAGGCCTACTGCCTGCCACCTTCCCTGGTTATATATTTTTGTTTTTGTTTTTTCTTTTCTTCGTTTTCTTGTTAACTTGGTCACTCTCGCTGTATACTACCCCACATGTTGCTTGTTAACCAACCTCTCTTAACTCTTGACCTTTTAACTTTCGTCACTCGCTTTATACTTCGTATATATATTTGTACCCGTGTGGCAACAGTGCCTGCTAGGCCTCAAACGATTTGGCACTTTCAAATTTTCTTTTGTAATTTCAGGCTTTCTCTCGCATTTTTTTTAGTTAATATCTTTGGTTATCACTTGTAGGGTTGTTCACTGACCCTGTCACTACCACTGGCTTCTCTAGCAGCTAATGTACCACCTAAAAACACTAAGATTCACGGAGCCTTGTGTCCCACTACACTCTAACGCGCCTCTGTGTGTGTGTGTGTGTGTGTGTGTGTGTGTGTGTGTGTGTGTGTGTGTGTGTGTGTGTGTGTGTGTGTGTGTGTGTGTGTGTGTGTGTGTGTGTGTGTGTGTGTGTGTGTGTGTGTGTGTGTGTGTGTGTGTGAGTGTGTGTGTGTGTGTGTGTGTGTGTGTGTGTGTGTGTGTGTGTGTGTGTGTGTGTGTGTGTGTGTGTGTGTGTGTGTGTGTGTGTGTGTGTGTGTGTGTGTGTGTGTGTGTGTGTGTGTGTGTGTGTGTGTGTGTGTGTGTGTGTGTGTGTGTGTGTGTGTGTGTGTGTGTGTGTGTGTGTGTGTGTGTGTGTGTGTGTGTGTGTGTTTGTGTGTGAGACAAGACAAGAGATAAACCAACGAGGCGAAGACAAAACAAAGAGGAGGTCGACTTAAGAAGGTAAAAAAAAAATTACTCTTTTTCACCGGAGTTGAGTCTTGCATGTTGGTCCAGGAAGAAGGTTATCTTGTTGAAAGTGTTGTGTATTGATTGTTGCATCGTCAAAGCCTCACAGGGAGAGACCTCTAGGCCTGGCTGATGGTGATAGTCATGATGGTGTGCTGATGGTGAGAATATATATATATATATATATATATCCCAGCTTCGGAGAAAATAAAAGATCTTAGCTAAGAATAACAGTCTTCTCCCTGAAGACCATTATCTTTTAACTTCATTACCTGTAGCACAAACCTGTATGCATTACATCAGCATTTTAAAACAAATCTCCTCCGGCTTCCCAAAACACGAACGGGATACCAGCAAGCAACACGAATCTTTCCTCTGGATGGCCACATTGAGAAGCTGGGACAGGAAGGTTGCAGTCTCACGAAATCGTAGTAACACTATTGCAAACAAATCACGGAACAGGTGGGGATTTGAATCCCGGGTTGTGGGTTTTAGGACTCTTCCCATAGGTTCAAACCCTACTCGTTCCCTTTGATCTCTAAAAGTGTCTGAGGAAACTTTAAATATCTTTTCCACAAGACAAAAGGTGCATAGTAGTGCCGATGGCCCAAGTTCCTACATCCTTGTCCAGCGTGTGTTTCGTCAGCACCCTCATCCTTTTGACCAACACTAGAATGAATACAGGAGTCATCCAGAGTTGATATACAGGGAAAGTCCCACTAACAGACCGCCAGTGTTCCAGGGACGTATACTATGGTCGGATGAGGACGGCTAGAAGTCTACCAGGACTCAGAAGCGAGCGATGAGAATATTTCTTTCAGTAGAGCACACCGTTGTGACACGCCCCTCGGCGCTATGTGATGTGAATGGTCTAGAAAAATTGACAAGTTGAGGAATGAGACTTTTTCAACATTTGGAAACCCCAAACACTGCACAAGTGTCTCGTTTTTCAACTTGATGCTTCTGTTAATTTGGTTCTGTTTTACATATCCTCCTTGGAACTCGACCTAAAATCATTCTACATGCCACTTCTTGGTACTTAAATCATTCTACATGCCACTTCTTGGTACTTAAATCAGTCACTACAAGCCACTCAATGGAACTTTAAAACTTAGATTATTCAACCCATACTGACCAGCATCCATCTTGCCGCTATGGAGGGAAAAAAATTTATGAAGAAACACTGCGATACAGATTGTCTGTGGGTCGAAACGTTTGCCCACTGCAGAAACGAATTATTGTTACATTCATTGTGGAGAGTTACCCCAGGGTCATACAGCGCCTGCAAGGGCGGGGAGGGGATAGATCCATTCTGAATGAATCAGGGTAGGATTCATTCAGAAGGATCAAAACCTCTCAGCGACGTCAAGGAACCTCCCTCGAGGGGTGAAGATATGGTATTTGTTGAGATTAAATGTCCAGTGACGAGCTATCTCCTCCGGGAGTATCAGCCCTGAACAATTTTCCATATCTTTTTTCCACAATGGGGGTTGTCCCAGCTGGAGTGTTGCAGCTGGTCTCTGTGTTTGAGGTTTGAGATCGTTCCACTGTATTAGTGACGCTGGGGTCATGCATCCCTTCTAAGTAGGTTAGCAAAATTTGCTTTTCTAGATGGCTGGATGCTGCGGGAAGGATAGGACGGTTGATAGGGCATTTTGAGAGGCGGTACACATTTCCAGTTCACCTAATATGCCCAGATGTGAAGTCGCATCTACTGTTTGTCAGCCAGAGAAACGTTCAAGATTTTCTGTCTTGTACACGAGAAGGGTATCTTACTCCTCCTTTGGGAATGATAAATAAGTTTTTATTTAGGATTTCATAAATAAGGCATCATGTGCCCTATCCACCCTGGTCCTTCATCCTATATTATTTGTTTTCCATGTTCTTTCTGTGTCTTTACAACATTTTCTTCCCATACGGGGTTGTGTACCATGGCTCGGTTGGCAATGCACTCGCCTTACACACTGAGTGTCCATGGTTCGATCCCCGGCATGGATGGAAACGCTGGGCATGTTTCCTTACACCTTTCCCCTGTTCACCAGCAAGCGAAGTAGGTAGCTAGGTGTTAGTCGACTGGTGTGGGTGGCATCCTGGAGGACAAATTGCAGGACCACAATGGAAATAAGACAGACAGTCCTCGATGACGCACTGACTTTCTTAGTTATCCTGGCTAACCCTCCCCGGGTTAAAAATCCCAACAAATCTTAGCACACCACTCATATCTTATAATTTCTTTTCTTCCTGTATATTTTATGATTCTTACTATTCTTCTTCCATTTTAACGTCTCTCTTTACCTCTTCTTTTTTCATTATTTAAGCTTATCTTCCTTAGCAAAGACAACCACCACCTCAATATTTTCTTTCCGCTTTTGTCTTTACATGAATAAAGACATTTTACAATCTGACAACGACCTGGCTTCACTGGTGACTTATAGATGATAATTCATTTATAACCCTGACCGCAAGATTGCCTCACAGTTCACTACTCTCTCTTTCTTTCTGCGGAGAACACTCTCTTTCAGCGAGTGTACAAACAGTGTTAAATAAAAGTCCACCTTCCCTTCACAGTCTCGCTCCTTCCTTCCTTTTCACCCTCCCAGTCTTCCCCCCTCGCTACCATCTTTCCTTCACAGCCTCCCTACCTTCTCTCCTTCACAGCCTCCTACCTTCTCTCCTTCACAGCCTCCCTACCTTATCTCCTTTCCAGCCTCCCTACCTTCTCTCCTTTCCAGCCTCCCTACCTTCTCTCCCACAGCCTCCTACCTTCTCTCCTTACAGCCTCCTACCCTTCCTTTCACAGCCTCCCTACCTTCTCTCCCTTACAGCCTCCTACCTTCTCTCCTTCACAGCCTCCTCCTTCTCCTTCACAGCCTCCCTACCTTCTCTCCTTCCACCTCCCTACCTTTCTCTCCTTCCCAGCCTCCCCCATCTCCCTTTCCCCCTTCCTCCTTCCATCCTAACGCTCACTCACCAAAATGAAAAAGATCATCTTGGAGACGGACAAATAGTGCTCTTTCTGGGGTATAGTTTTTGTCCAGTGGATTTGTTGAGATGTTGTGGTTGTTTATTGTTATTTGTCCAGGTCGCTCTGCTCCACCAGTCATGTGGATATACCTGTCACCTGCTATCACCACCACCACCGTCATCACGAATGTCACCCCCCTTGTCACTACTGCTACCACCATCACCACCACTGCACCCACCATCACCACCAGTCAGGTGGATAGATCTGTCCCATGATGTACCAGTGACCGGTTTCGAGGGTTCTACGTCTCAGTCTTCCCCAGCTAGGCTTTGTTGACCACCCCAACCAGGCTTTTGGGGCTGACTAATATCATTTATAAAGGGGGGGGGGGGTAAGCCAGGAAAAGGCCTCGGTCAAAACTAAAAGCTCCAGTGGTGGGTCTTCAAACCCCCATCCTGACATTTTCCTGGTGCCCCCCACCCCGTCACTCCCTGGTGTCCCCCCCCCGTCCCTCCTGGGGGCCCCCCCCCGTCACTCTCCTGGTGTCACCCCCCGTCACCTCCTGGGTGCCCCCCCCCGTCCTTCCTGGTGTCACCACCCCGTCACCTCCTGGTGCCCCCCACCCCGTCACTCTCCTGGTGTCCCCCCCCCGTCACTCTCCGGTATCCCCCCCGTCACTCTCCTGGTGTCACCACCCCGTCACCTCCTGGTGTCACCCCCGCACCCCCCGGTGTCACCCCCCCGTCACTCCTGGTGTCCCCCCCCCGTCACCCCCCTGGTGTCACCACCCCCCCTTTTCTCCTGGTGTCCCCCCCCCTCTCTTTTTTTGACTTACTGTGTTATGAAACAAGGTTAGTCTGCCAAAACAACCTTTCTTAATGAAAAAAAAACAGCTGATAAACCCTTTCCCCGTTTATCCCTTTTTTTCTTCTGTGCAGGCAAGAGCTGTGAACCGGGGTTTTTTTAAGTAAAAAAAACCTGCCTATCCACTAAGTCTGCCCCGGCCCCAAAAAGTCTACGTTCGTGTATCGCATAGGATTTCGTCTTTGCTGAACCCCGGTTCCCCCCCTATTTGATCCTCCAGCCGTGGATGTAATATTGGATGGACCAGCTTTTTGAAAATTGTGGGGGCTAAAAACGGCAAAACCCCCCTGCCCTTTGGGCAGGGGGCCCGCCCCCCCTAGGGTTGTAAACGGTACTTCACTAGACAAAAAGCACTGTGCCCCGCCATGGGGGTGAAAAAGGTACATCGCTTGTAAAAAAACCCCACTCTTCTTCGGGAGTCACTGCCTGCGGGGGCACCACATGGAAGACCCGGGCCAGGACCCGCCCCGGCAAACTTAATTCGCCCTTTAAAATTGAGCTTCAAATAAAGTTTATGATGGGAGTCTTTTACCCGCCTTAATTTAAAGAAAAAGGGGGTGACCTTGTTTGAGACTTACACTGTGGAGAAAGCTTGATGGTTTGATCATGAAGAAAAAGACAGTGTCAGGACAGTGCATCAAACATCGAAAATAATCACCCCACTGGAAAAAAAAATCACCGCGTTGAGAAAACAAGGAAGAAAAAATCAACATCTCGGGGTGTGATGGTGAGACTAAACAAAAAAGGTGGTGCGTGTTACAGAAAAAAAAAACCCAAAGGGTTTTGCCATTGCTTCATGAGGCAGACACAAGGGACAATTCATGTTGATCTTGTTGCAAAAAAAAATCAGACCATTGTGAGAACTGTGGATATACACGTTCTTGTTTTTTCTCACGAAATCGTGGGGAAAATGATTGCAAACAAACCAGGGTACGGGGGGGGAAAACCCCTGGCGAGTGATTCTTAAAAAACTCAGGCCAGTGCGTGGGGCCCCCCGGGGCCGCTGGCTACAAAAGATTCATCCAACTAGGTATATTTTTTCACCCATAAAAAAAGGGAACCCTGTGACCCTGGAAAAATTTTAACCCCACCGACCCCGGTTTGTTTTTTTTTTTTTTCTGCCTACACAATAATTACTGCCGGGTTTTTTCAGGTAGCAGTTGACACAGGCAAAACATTTCGCTCATGCCACCCACGACATACTTTATGAAACTGAAGCCACTAGTAGTGGGGTTTTTTACCAGAATACCATCCTTCCCGGCTCCCCCTAATTGTCCGGCATCGCGATGAAGACAAAACAACTAGCCATGATTTTTGGTTTTTTTCCCCAGGCCTTTTTTGGGTACTACTAAAAAAACCAAAACTTACCATGTGCAGCCTTCCATTTTTTCCATCCTTGACTCCAAAACCTAAATAATATACAAAAAAAACCCCCTTTTTCAGGTTTTGGCTAGTGGTTGTGGGGGTACAATGTAACCCCCCCATTACCTCTGTATTCAACTGGGGAAAAGCCTGCAAGTAGGGGGAAAAGTTTCACAAAGACACCAAACTGTTGTGGGGGGCCCCAAAACCCCTATTTATCAGTACTGCCCCGATAATTATAACGAGACAATTTTTTTGGGGATAAAAAAGGATTTGGGTTCGGAAAGGTGTATATGGTGGGGGGTGTGTGTATTTTTTTAATATTACACCAGACATGTCAGTATTTGACTCACGAAATCATAATAACGCGACTGGAAACAAAACACGGTATGATTTGGGGTTAGGGCCCCCCCTTTCCCCGGGGAACCCCGGCCTGGATTTTTAAGACTCGCTTGCCAGGGGTTTAACCCCCCCGCCCCCGGGTTTATGTCAGTGTTTGCTCGAAAATCACATCTTACTGATTCTGTAATGACTTGAGAATCGGATCTAAAAATTTCCCAAAAATTGTCGACAAATATTCTGGACCTACAAAAAAGTTTTTTTCCTTTATTTTTTCCCCCCTTCCCTTTTTTTTTCCCTTTTTTCTTCTTTTTCTCCCGCTTCTCTGTTCATCCATTTCCCCCTCCTTCCTCTCCCCCCCATTTTTCCCCGGGCCCCTCATCTTCTTTAAAACCTTCCTGACATCGTTAGCATGACAGGGGGAACCAGCGTTGTTCCTCTTTTTGGTACAAGTGAGATTTTACTTTTTTCTGGGGGAAATTTTGTTGGGGAAAAGGAAATTTTTAGTATTTTTTTGTTGTCTCATCCATTTTTGCTCTTTTTTTACAATCCTTTTACAAAATGCCAACAAACTAACAGATACAGGAAAAAAGGGATCCAGATTAGCCTTAACAAGAACCAAAATTCCGGGGGCTATTGTGCGCAACGGCAACACAGTGCTACTTTTTTAAAAGGCTACATCGATATAGCACCAGATAAGGTACGTTAAACTCGCCCCCCTTAATTTTTTGGGGGGACAGGTACACGTAAATACAGTTATACAAATTATCTCACAATAATTTTAAAAAACCAAAAACCCCCCCCAAAATCAGTGGCTTATTTCCGGGGGCTTTTAAAAAACTTTTTAATTTTAAAAACTTTAATTGGGAACGGTTTTGGGGGAAAACAGTTATAAAAAAAGGGGGTAATGTAGAAAAAAGGGAAAAAGAGTTTTTTTGCATTAACACTAAAAAGAGGATCAGCTTCAATAAGATGTACAAAAAACAAACCATACGAAAGACTTGAACTTTTTCTCTCTCTCTCTATTTCCTGAGAAAGAGTCTACGAGATCTTTTCAAAAAATTTTAAATATTGAACGATTTTGATGTTCAGACGAACTACTGGTTGGGGAAAAAAGTCCATAATTAAAGTAATGGACTGAAACTGTGAGGCAGGACATATGCAACACAAACATATGTAGTTTTTTTTTTTTTTTTTTTTAGCACAATTATAGAAGAATGGAAAAAATCATGGTATTTTTGGGTTGGTTTTTTAAAATTTTTCCAGTCATGGTACTGTGGGTTGGGTGAACCGTTCCAGTCATGGACCGGGGGTTAGTTGTGAACTGTTCCAGTCATGGTACTGTGGGTTAGTTGTGAACCGTTCCAGTCATGGTATGTGGGTTAATTGTGAACTGTTCCAGTCATGGTACTGTGGGTTAGTTTTGAACTGTTCCAGTCATGGTACTGTGGGTTAGTTGTGAAAATTTCCCCTCATGGTACTGTGGGTTAGTTGTGAACTGTTCCAGTCATGGTACTGTGGGTTAGTTGTGAACTGTTCCAGTCATGGTAAAGGGGGTTGTGAACTGTTTTCCGTCATGGTACTGTGGGTTAGTTGTGAACTGTTCCCCTCATGGTACTGTGGGTTAGTTGTCCGTTCCCCTCATGGTACTGTGGGGGTTGTTGTGAACTGTTTTCCGGGGATGGTACTGTGGGTTAGTTGTGAACTGTTCCAGTCATGGTACTGTGGGGGTTGTTGGAACCGTTCCAGTCATGGTACTGTGGGTTAGTTTAAAAAAGTTCCAGTCATGGTCTGTGGGGGGTTTGAACTGTTCCCCTCATGGTACTGTGGGTTGGGGTTTGAACTGTTCCAGTCATGGTTGTGGGTTAGTTGTGAACTGTTCCCCTCATGGTACTGTGGGGGGTTGGGAACCGTTCCAGTCATGGTACTGTGGGTTAGTTGTGAACTGTTCCAGTCATGGTACTGTGGGTTAGTTGTGAACTGTTCCCCTCATGGTACTGTGGGTTAGTTGTGAACTGTTCCAGTCATGGTACTGTGGGGTTAAAATTTTGAACTGTTCCATTCGGTATTGTTTTGGGTTGTTGTGAACTGGGGTTTCCTTCATGGTATTGTTGGTTAGTTGGAACCGTTCCAGTCATGGTACTGTGGGTTAGTTGTGAACTGTTCCAGTCATGGTACTGTGGGTTAGTTTTTTAACTGTTCCAGTCATGGTACTGTGGGTTAATTGTGAACTGTTCCAGTCATGGTACTGTGGGTTAGTTGTGAACTGTTCCAGTCATGGTACGTGGGTTAGTTTGAACTGGGGTTTCCGTCATGGTACTGTGGTTTAGTTTTTAACTGTTCCAGTCATGGTACTGTGGGGGTTTGGGAAAGTTCCAGTCATGGTACTGTGGGTTAGTTGTGAACTGTTCCAGTCATGGTACTGTGGGTTAGTTGTGAACTGTTCCCCTCGGTACTGTGGGTTAGTTGTGAACTGTTCCAGTCTGGTACTGTGGGTTGGGGTTAACTGTTCCAGTCATGGTACTGTGGGTTAGTTGTAACTGTTCCCCTCATGGTACTGTGGGGGTTGTTGTGAACTGTTCCCCTCATGGTACTGTGGGTTAGTTGTGAACCGTTCCCAGGGCTGTGGGTTTTGAACTGGGGTTTCCGTCATGGTACTGTGCGTTAGTTGTGAACTGTTCCAGTCATGGTACTGTGGGTTAATTGTGAACTGTTCCAGTCATGGTACTGTGGGTTAATTGTGAACCGTTCCAGTCTGGTACTGTGGGTTGGGGTTTGAACTGTTCCAGTCATGGTACTGTGCGTTAGTTGTGAACTGTTCCAATATGGTACTGTGCGTTAGTTGTGAACTGTTCCAGTCATGGTACTGTGGGTTAGTTGTGAACTGTTCCAGTCATGGTACTGTGGGTTAGTTTGAACTGTTCCAGTCATGGTACTGTGGGTTGGTTTTGAACTTTTCCCCGTCATGGTACTGTGGGTTAGTTGTAAACCCTTTCCCCGTCATGGTACTGTGGGTTAGTTTTGAACTGTTCCAGTCATGGTACTGTGGGTTAGTTTTAACCCGTTCCAGTCATGGTACTGTGGGTTAGTTGTGAACTGTTCGTCATGGTACTGGGGGTTGGGGTTTGAACTGTTCCAGTCAGGGGACTGTGGGTTAGGTAACCCGTTCCAGTCGGGGACTGTGGGTTAGTTGAACCCGTTCCAGTCATGGTCTGTGGGTTTTTGGAACTGTTAGTCATGGTACTGTGGGTTGGGTTTAAAATGTTCCAGTCATGGTACTGTGGGTTAGTTGTGAACTTTTCCCCGTCATGGTACTGTGGGTTAGTTGTGAACTGTTCCAGTCATGGTACTGTGGGTTGTGAACTGTTCCAGTCATGGTTTTTTAAATTTGTTGTGAACTGTTCGTCATGGTACTGTGGGTTAGTTGTAAAATGTTCCAGTTTTTGGACTCTGGGTTAATTTTTGAACTGTTCCTTTATGGTATTGTTGGTTAGTTTTTAAATTAAAAAAAAGGGGGGACTGTGAGTTGTGAATTGTTCCAGTCACGGTTTTTTTAATTTTCTTACAAAAAAAATATTTTTTTAAAAAAGGCATTATCATTCCTGATTAATATACTTGATTAACCCCGTAAATAACCTCAGTAATCCCACAGGGATTACACTGAACAAATTATGAGCCAAAAAACCTAAGTTTTTGCCCTCTGAATTACCCTTTTAAAAAGTAGTAGTGATCCAGTTTTTCACCTCTCCTCTCTCCCCCTCTCACACGGCAAGGTTATTCCCCCAAATCAGGGGTCTGCCCTTTTAAAAAAAGGTGAGAGAAATGGGGCTAACAACACTGGAGGAAAAAGGGTTTTAGGGGACATGATAACGACATACAAAATACTGCGGGGAATCGACAAGGTAGACGGGGGCAGGATGTTCCAAAAGGGGCACGAAACAAGGGGAAAAACTGGAAGCTGAAGACCGGGTGGGGTCAAAGGGATGTTAGGAAGCATTTCTTCAGCCACAGAGTAGCGGAAGGGAATAGTCTAGGGGAAAGATATAGTGGAGGCGGGGGAACCTACACATTTTTTAAACGAGGGAAAAAAACCCCGGGGGCAGGGGGAGCAGAGACCCAGTACCCGGGCAGCGAAGGCGGGGCCAGGGCTAAAACTGGGCCCTGCAACCACAATTAGGTGAGTACAATTAGGTGAAAATTTCCCTCCCACTCCTTCTCTTTTTCTCTAGTTTTTTTTTTAAAATTATCTCTATTTTTTTTTCCCCCCCCTTTTTTCCCCCTTTTTTCCCCCACCCCTTTCCCCCGTTCTCTCCCCCCCCCTTTTCCCCTCTCTCCCCTCCCCCTTCTTCCCTCTCTCCCCTCCCTCTTCTTCCCCCTCTCTCCCCCCTCTTCTCATCTCCTGCCCACACTTTAAGCACAAGTATGGACGAAAGATACAGAAATTTATTTTTTCTGTTTTCGGCGTGGAATGATGATTCTGTCAGACGAAAAAAACGTGTGACAAAACAACAGGGGTGATACAGCAACGGTTTTGACACAGCAACAGTGTGTGATACAGAAACAGTGTGGCCGGGAACAGTGTGTGACACGGGAACAGTGCGCGACACAGAAACAGTGTGTGACACAGCAACGGGGCGCGACACAGAAACAGTGTGTGAAAAAAAAGAGTCCCAAAAGCAACAGTGTTTGACACAGCAACAGTTTGACACAGAAACGGGGTGCCCGCAACAGTGTAAAACCGAAAACCTTTTGGGTATCTTGACACTATTTTTCTACAGCTCTTGCGCATGTCCTACTGTGGGTTCCTTCCCCTTGGTGATTTCTTCAACTGCTGAATTCCCTTCCGGCTTCAGTATTTTAGTGTCCAACTCTATTTTTTTTCATTCATTAGAGATGAATGCCTCAACAAATTCTCAGTCAGTTCTTGAAAAATAAAAAATTTAATTCCTTTTAATAGGGGAAACATTCGCTTATGTTTTTTTATATATTTCCTCTATGGTCACTTTTTTTTTTGTCCTTTCCTATGCTTTATCAATCCTGTCTTCTATCACTTTCCATTCTCCCCCTTCCCCGGCCATAAAAGTCTCCCCCTTTTCTTTTTCGTCTCTCTCTCTCTCTCTCTCTATTCTCCCCCCCACACTTCATCTCTCTTTTCCCCCCCCCCTTTTTTGCCCACTTAAAAAACCCTTTTTTGGGGAGGAACATGTTAATTACTACTTGTGTAGAGAGATGGGCCGCATCCAGCATTTGGAGGCCAGTCAGGCCCCTCTGTCTGAATTTCCAAAATTTTCATTTATGGATAAAATCTGTTTTCTTGGTGTTTTGTCTGTCCTTATCGAAAATTACACATAAATAATTACATAAAGGGGAGAATTATACGAAATTTTTTCGTCAGCTCTAAATTTTCAAAAATTCCGTCCGTCAGGGATATCTGCATTATGCTCGAATGTGAAACGTAGTTCAGAGGTAACAAATTTGTCTTCCAACAAGGTAGGGGCCCCCAAGAAGGACCCATTCCCCATAACTCTTCCCCAAAGGGCAGACATCACAACGCAAATGCCCATCAAACCGCGGCAACCCCAAAGTTTTCCCCCCCCAAACCCAAATTCAGATAACCAATTTCCCAATTCCCCTTCAGAGAAGTTTTCCCTTTTCCCCCACTTACATTACATCCCGAAGCCACGTGTCACAACTCAACACATACCTGCAGGATGCTCATATCCTTACCTCTCAAAAGCCTCTTTCATAACTTAACCAAAGATTTATACACTTCTTGAACGAGCTATTTTTGCCTTTTAAACCTCTCAGCAGCCTATCTTTTTTCCTGAATTGCCCCATTTACCAACAAGCTAATTCCTACACTCTTGTCTTTTAATACTTACGCCCCACTAATCTCTGAGTGCATTCCACTGCCCCCTCACTGCAACATCAAAAAATACAATGTCTTAAACCTATACAAAAGTGCACACCACAATAATCATATACATTCTCTTTTTACATCCACTGGAAACTATAAATCTATACAGTGTTCAAAAAAACCCAAAAACGTTTTTCCCCCCATTTATTTGATGACTGCCTAATCTTCATATATTCACTGCCCATGCATTGTCTTTAGCTTCCCCCTCTCCAGTGTTCAAAATTTTTAAACACCCTAAACACCTCTTCCAAAAACTGCGGTTCCAAAACCCAACGTTTCAATTAAGCAGGTGAATAAAGGTGTTTCATTCCCCAAGGGAATACAGAGGTGTTTCCAAAACAGCGGGGGAATACAGAGGTGTTAAAAAAAGCGGGAATACAGAGGTGTTTCCAAAAGCAGGTGAATACAGAGGTGTTTCACATTCAGCAGGTAGTACAGAGGTGTTTACAAAAAAGCAGGTGAATACAGAGGTGTTTCCCTATAAG